>JAGFNQ010005257.1:34759-447119 GCA_024364735.1 Boesenbergia rotunda
CCTTTACTACATTTTATTCTTTGTTAGCAAAAAGAGGTTTCCAGCTTTACGAATATCTAAATTTTGAGACCCACATTCGTGACAGCATCTTTTGGGGTCATCAAAATTTTTGGCGCCGTTGCCGGGGACTACTAGTTGAGTTGTTTGATTTTTTCTTGTGTGCTTATTTCATATTTTTCTTGATCCATTTTTGCGCTTACTGCTATATCTTGTGATTTACTTTATCTGTTTCATTTTTCCATACACATTTGCTGCGATTTGTTTATTTTATGACCAGGTCAGCAGGTGGTGATCTTGAAGAATTTGACCCTGAAATTGAGAGAACTTTCAGAGCAAGGAGGAGTCAAGGCATAATTTCAGAGGGTACTGATATTCCTCCTCTTCAGTTTATTCCCACTCATTTAAGCATTATCATGGCAGACCACCAGAAGACCATGAAAGAACTTGCAGCACCAGATGACACCTTTCAGTACTCCAGTATTGCTTATCCAGAGCTGGCTGGTGATTTTGAGCTTAGATCTGGACTCATCCACTTGTTGCCTAAATTTCAAAGATTATCTGGGGAAGATCCAAATAGACACCTGCATGAATTTCATGTTGTCTGCTCCACCATGAAGTCTCAGGGTATTTTAGAGGAAGATATCAAGCTGAGGGCTTTTCCATTTTCTCTGACTGGAGCAGCAAAGGATTGATTCTACTATTTACCTACTGGGCACGTGTCTAGCTGGATTTCCATGAAGAAGGCGTTCCTAGAAAAATATTTCCCAGCCTCCAGAACTGTAATCATTAGAAAGAGCATATGTGGTATACAGCAAGTGGTGGGGGAGACTCTTTATGACTACTGGGAGAGATTTAACAAGTTATGCTCCAGTTACCCACAGCACCAGATCAGCGAGTAGCTCCTTATTCAGTACTTCTATGAGGGTCTATTGCAGATGGATAGGATTATGATAGATGCTGCAGCTGGAGGAGCCCTAGTTAACAAAATCCTGGATCAAGCTAGGGAGTTGATTTCTAACATGGTAGAGAACTCACAGCAGTTTGGAAGCAAAGCATTGTCCACCAGAGGAGTGAATGAGGTCCAGGTGTTCTAATGAACAAAGGGAGATTAAGAATTCTCTGGTAGAGCTCACATCATTGATAAAGCAAATGTCTGTTAATAATGCAAGTCAAAATCTAAATCTTTCGGCACCTCCACAATCAAGCCAAGTGATGAGGGTATGTGGTATTTGCTCTAGTCAGGAACATAATTCAGATTCATGTCCCAACCTCCAACAAGATGAGACAATAGCGGCGTTGATTAGGGGACAATTTCAAGCCAGGAATAACCCCTATTCTTCTACTTATAACCCTGGTTGGAGGGATCATCCAAATCTGAAATATGGAAATTCTTTCTACCAACAAAACCCCTCACAACAGCAATTCCAGCAACCGCAGCAACCTCAGCAGCAGTTCCAGCCCTAAATTCAGCCATTTCAGCCAACATATCAGCAACCGCAGCAGCAATTTCAGCAATTCCAGCCTCAATTCCAGCCAATTCAGCAAGGGCAGCAAGGTTTTCAAACATTTTAGATGTTCCAACCTCAAAACCAGCAAGTTTTCCAACCCTCACAGCCTTACAATCAAAATTTCCAGCCCTCGAATCAGAATTTCCAGCCTATTCAATTTCAGTCCTCACCACAGCAATTTCCACTTCAAAACCAGAATTTTCAGGGCTATAATTCTTAGCAAATTCAACCATCATTCCAGCCCAATTATCAGCCCTATCAACAATATTTTCAGCCCTCCTATCAGCCCCAACAGCCCCAATTCCAACCACAGCAGGGTAATATTTTTCAGCCGACTACTTCATCATTTCAAGGTCAATCAAAGCCCTATGCTAACCAAGGGGGCTATGAAAGTTCTAGTGGGGAAAATGTGCCATAACAGAGGATAGAAGAGATGTTACAGCAAATTTTACAACATCAACAAAGGAATGATCCCGCCATACAAAACCTTGAAAGGCAAATGGGACAATTGGCTAGTGGGATAAATCAAAGTCAAGCTCAAGGATCAAGCTAATTACCTTCTCAAGCTATTTCCAATCCAAAGGGAAACGTTAGCGCTATTACTTTGAGGAGTGGGAAGGTTACTTCATCTCAAAAAAATCCAAGAGCAAAATTTTCTGAAAACAGGGCAGCACCTACATTTTCAGCACCAATCAACCCCGAAATCGCTTCAAAATCAGTTGGTTCCACCCCTAGTCCGTGCTCAACTCCTTCATCAAGTAATCCTGTGATTTTGGTGGAAAATGAGGGAGAAATCAGAGCCGAAACCAACCTCACAGCAGCTACACCGAGTGGGACAGCAGCTCACAATTTAGCCCCTCCAAATTCGGTTCAAGAGGAAGAAATGAGGGTTCCCTTGCCCTTTCCACAGCGAAAAACTCAAGCCAAAAGACAAGTGGAGGAGGAGAAAGCCAAAGAGTACAATGAGCTGGTAAAACTTTTTAGCAAAGTAGAAATTAATGTACTCCTGTTGACCATGATTAAACAGATTCCTAAATATGCAAAATTTCTGAAAGATCTATGTGTTCATAAGAAGAAGCTTAAGGAGAATGAGTTGGTCAGCTTGGGGAAAAATGTTTCAGCACTCATCCATGTCATACCTCAAAAGTGTGAAGACCCTGGAGTTTTTACTGTATCATGTGAGATAGGAAGGACTATGTTTCATGACGCCATGTTAGACTTGGGAGCCTCCATCAATGTAATGCCCAGATCGGTCTTCCAGATGCTTGGCATTGACCCTCTACAGTCCACTGGAGTGGTAATTCAGTTAGCAGACAGAAGCCAGACCCATCCAGCAGGAGTTATTGAAGATGTTTTGATAAGAGTTAAAGAGTTGATTTTCCCTGCAGACATCTACATTCTAGACATGGAGGGAGACTATCTTGCACATAGATCCCCACTTATCCTTGGGAGGCCTTTTCTGAAGACGGCCAGGACAAAAATTGACGTTTATGCTGGAACACTTTCGATGGAAGTGGGGGACACAGTAGTCCAGTTTAGTATCTTCGATGTCATGAAGCACCCTAGGGAAGATCACTCTATTATGAGCATTGACATTTGGATGGACTGGTTGATACAGAGTTAGAGGTTGAGGGAGTTCTACATGATTTTTCTGGAGGAGTTATGTATTCAGAGGAGGCTGAGGGAGTACTTACTATGGAGACTGAGGATATTTCAGATTCACTTCCAGCTGGTGAGGATTTTCTAGGTGTAGGGGATTGCACAAAGCCCCAAGGATCACCTACTTCTATTGAGATTTCAGAGGACTCAGAGAACAGGTATGATAGTGTATGGGATTGCACAGAGCCCCAAGGATCACTCATACCCACTGAGCAGGGACAGATTGAGCTTAAGCCACTTCCAGACCATCTGAAGTATGTGTACCTGTTAGTGATATGAGAGAAGTGTCCTAAGGCAATCGCCTTATGATGTAAACATTTATATTAATAAATGATAATTCACTATTTAAGTATACATGTTTTGTGTATTTGATTGGGATCTTAAACTCATCTACTGAATGCCCGCAATACAACTCACAGCATAAGAGAATTTGTGATGGGATCACAACTAGTGATTATCTCTAATGTGCAATTGTGAAGTATTGAAATTATCCCTAGTCGATGAATTGATAAAAACGGACACTATCAATTCTGTTGAGACTAGCATGGGTTATTCTCTAATCAGCTGATTCTCACTGGCTGGTGACATTGGGATGTCCGGAGATAAACATGGATGCTAGTTAAGGGAACTAGTTCATTGGAGTGATTAGCTGTAAGACTTCATATGGGAATCTACATGTAGATATGTCAATGAAGTTCTTACTGCAGCTTAAGTGCGATGTTCCTTTGACTTGCGGTGTTCAAGTCATCTTGGTCATGGAGACTTATACTTTGACATCTTAAGCAAGCATCTCCAAGGAGGTGTGGACCCTGGATGATTGGGTATAAGCCGAAGTGCTCGAAGATGTTTGAACAGCCTACAAAGGATTCACCACTCCTTGCGAGGAGATGTATACTCAGGCCTATCGTCGGATTGTTACTCAAAACCTCTGTCCAGAGTAGATCATGTTTAGAGTGCGAGTCTCTTAAATACATGAGAGTAATTAGAAATCCAAAGGACGAGAAAGACACTACTTGGGCTAGGTGTGACATAGTCAGCCTAGTGGGGATTGACACAAATAGACCGTGTCCTGAACCAAGTGGGTATAAGATGGTGAAGGGAATGGGGCACGATTCATTAGAGCTGCTGAAGGGTTTCAGAATAATTTCTTCTGAGGTCAAACCGTTGATCTTTCGATTAATTGGGGGTCATGATGTACTACTAGGTGCCACTCATGATCGTTCTATAATTTGTTGATTATAGACGGCCAACATAAATCGAAAGCCTATTTAGTCACACGCACTACGAGTAATCCGAGGGATTTAAAACGAGTTGAAAAATTAGATTTTCCGATCAAGAGAAATAAGTCGAATATGAGTTGATCAGAGGCGTAACGGAAACTTAAAATGACTAAGTCTTTTGAAGGCTTATTGGGCGAATTAAATGAGTTTAATTCGCGATCGGTTCGGGTTGTTTTGGCCGACCAAAGAGGGTGCCCACCCTCTTGGTTTGGCCGGCCAATGAAAAGGGGATAAACCAATTTAATTGGTTTAATTAATAAAATAAATCTAGCGCGATTTATTTTATAAATTATCGATAAATAAATTGATATATATGTAGCGACCCGCCTTCTCTACCTTTGACGGACCGTTACTTTGTCTACTTCTTGACTCTAATGCACGACTAAAATGCGAAACTTTCTCTTTATTTTTTTAAAAAAAAAAATAAAACAACTTTCATTTTATTTGCTTTGCCAGGATTTGACCCCTAGACCTCTTAGTTGTAACACTAGAGCACTAACCAGCTGCTCTATAGCATTTCTTTTAAATGGTACCAGTCGACTGCTATATAGCAGTCGCCTGGTACCAGGCGACTGGCCTCTTGGCAGTCGCCTGGTGCATCGAACAGAAGCTACTGTTCGATAGGGCAGGTGACTGGTCCTGTACCAGTCGACTGGCACGCCTGAAAACCTGCATATCAGACCTGAAACTCATCTCCATTCATCCACAAAACATATACTTTCAAGTCATACAAAGACATAACACCATTTGTATACTCTATACTAGTTTTCTAAACATTTTAGCAAATCAAAACCCCTTCATAAACTTGAAGTTAGGACTTTTGCGGAAGTAAATCAGCCATCAAAATCTATGTGAACTTTAGACTAGAGTTTGTACCAAATTTTGTATCGATATTCAAAACTACTCACGCTCATACTCATCCAATGCAATCATAAGGATATGTATACTAAATAGAATGACATGGAATCTTTACTCGTGGTTTTAAGACATGCAAAATATCTACAACGCAAATACTTGGATAAATTCTATGTGGTCTAATTTAAACTAAAAATCTGTAACGAATGCACTTTAAGTCTTTTATTCATCTTGTCCCAAGGACCTCTCCAAGGTCAGCCACCACACACACGTCACTCAGCACCCCCTCGTCGCCTTCCTTCAGAATTGCTTGCCTTTACCTTTACCTGCAGCAAGAGGAAATGCAACTAATAAGCATAAGCTTAGCAAGTACTATCTAGCTCACAAAATCTCGAAATGTGCAAGCATGCTTTTTAAACAATGTGAAATCACATGAGATACTTTTATGCTTAAAAGAAACACTAAAACATGTATAACTCAAAACATGCATATTCAAGCATTAATAAGTCTTAACTCACTTTTTCTTGGCTTAACTTGAAACTTTAGTAATTCTTTAAATCTTTCTTTAACTTTTAGAAAACTTCCTTAAACTTTAGAAAAACTTTGCTAAAGCATATACTTGAAAATAATAACTCACTTGGATCCACTTAAGACGTAAGTACCATCTTATGCGCGTTCCCTAAAAGGTTGGGGTAGCGAGCCACCAATCCTAATAGGGCAGACCTTGGTCTACCAGGGCCAAGACCTTGGAATTGGACACCTGGATTTCTTTAACGACGCCCTTGGACGCCGGGTACTGGCCTTAGAAAATAAAATACTTACTTTTTCTTATCTTGAATGCCTTGGCATTTTAACGAGCACCTTGTGTGCCCAAATCCCTAAGTCTTGACCTTTGGGGATTTCTTAAGGCCTTGGCCTTTTCTTTTCTTATCTTCATCTTCTCTTTTCTTTTCTCATAACTCTTCTTAGACCCTAACCTCATATAGGGTACTTAATTAAACTTATACAAGCATGGATTAAACTAGGGTTACATGCAAAATCATAAACTAAAGGAAAATTGCATTTTTAACTTCCTAACGGGAAAAACTTGCGGAAAACCGCCTCTTACTGCAGGTGAGCAGTACTTACTTTGATTTCTTTGGACTTACAACCAAAATTGACGTCTAGGGCTCGGGAGAAACTTGAGATCTCGATGAACCGTTCGCGCCTACGCGTTCCTCTCGTCGAGACGAACGAAACGCTCCGCACTCCTTGATTCTTCCTTGGCCGGCGTCCCCTTAGAAGAGGAGAGGAGGTCTTGGTGTCGGCGTGCGCACAAGAGAGGGGAAGAGGGGCGGCGTGCGTGCGGCTTGGGCGAGGAAGAGGGCTTTAGTTGAGAGAAATAAAATTTCTCCCTTTAATTATCTATTTATACTTAGGGTATTTAAGTCCAACTTATAACTTAACTTAATATCTCTCTATTTTCTTTCAGCACACCCCTGCTGGGGCTCTTGGTTAACCCGACCAACTTAAGTCGTTGGTCCCATGGGAGGTCTTGGGTTCAAAACTCGTCCAAGCAACATTTTGCCGAAAACTCTATTTCTTTTAATAAAAATACTAAACGGACTCGGAGAATTCCATAAAAATATTCTAAAAATTCCTAAAAATATCTAGAATATTTCCAAAACATTTTTAAATAGTTCTAAGGACTTTAAGAACTTCAATATGGAAATTTCGGGGCGTTACAATATAAAGAAATTTATATAAAGAGATTTATAAATAAATTTGTAGAAATTTATTCTTTTTATGGAAATTAAAATGAACCATGAATTGGTTTTATTTTAATTTATAAAATCAATTATGAATTGATTTATCCATAATAAGAAAATTTTTATACAAATTTTATTCCATAATTAAAAGAGAGAAGTAATTGTTTTATTATAAATTAGTTATAATAAAACTTGGTTTAAACGGAATAATTCATAAAAGAATTTATAGGATAAATTTGTTATGAAAAATTCCGTTAAGAGAGAGACTTGGCAAGGGAGAAGCAACTATATAAGGAACCAAAAGGAAGCCTTTAATTCCTAATGAATAATTGATAGAGATTAATTATTCTCTCCCTCTCTCTCTCTTATTCTCTTTTCCTCCTCTTCTCCTTCCCATTAGGGCCGGCGCCCTCCTTGTGCTTTAGGGCCGGCGCCTCCCTTTCCCACCCTAGGGCCAGCGCACCCTAGGGTTGCCGTGGACCAAGAACACCAAGGAGAAGCCAAGAAGAAGAAGAAGAAGCGAATAGCAACTCCTCTCTTCCCGGAATTTCGATTCCGTTTCTTGGTGGTACATTTCCATTAATTTCTCTTGTTCATTTAGTTGTGCCTTCCGAGAATCTAGTAGTTCTAGTCGGCACAAAACTCGTGACTTTGCGAAGTCATCCCGAAGAGAACTCGGCGTGGACGCGAATAGAGGCGGAGCTTCCAAGGGACGCTACGGTTGGATCTCGTCCTTTTTCTGACTTACGAGAGGTATAAAGTAAATTAGTTTACTTTTTCGCAATGTTTTATTTTATGATTAAGTCAATACACCATAAGGTTGCATGCTAGATACGTGGTTAAAATAATTTAGGAAATTATTTTATGCTAATTCTTCCGCTGCACGTAAAAATTTTGAATTTTACGAACCCGTATCCTTGTCAACATGCACCCGGTCCCAACAGTACCTAGGAGAGGAGCAGACTTTTCCCATTATTATTACACAGCATTTGGAATCAGAGCAGGAAGAGAAATTGTTGCAAGTCCTGAGGCGTTACAAGAAGGCAATTGGGTGGACTTTATCAGATATACCAGGTATCAGCCCAGCTATCTGTATGCACAGGATATTCTTAGAAGAAAATGTTAAACCTGTGAGGCAGCCATAAAGGAGACTTAATCCACTTATTTTAGACGTTATAAAGAAAGAGGTGACTCGACTTCTACAGGCAGGTATCATTTACCCCATTTCTGATAGTCAGTGGGTTAGTCCCATACACGTGGTGCCTAAGAAATCTGGAGTGACAGTGGTGGAAGATGGAAGCAATGAACTAGTGCCCACCAGAGTTAAGAATTCCTGGAGAGTCTGCATTGATTACAGGAAGCTCAACAAGGTCACAAGGAAAGATCACTTCCCTTTACCCTTTATTGATCAGATGCTTGAAAGACTAGCAGGGAAGTCCCATTATTATTTTTTGGATGGTTATTCAGGCTACTTTCAGATTTGTATAGATCCAGAGGACCAAGAGAAGACTACCTTCACTTGCCCCTTTGGCAGTTTTGCCTACAGACGGATGCCTTTTGGACTCTGCAACGCACCAGGAACATTTTAGCGATGCATGGTAAGTATATTTGGTGAGTTGTTAGAGCATTGTATGGAGATATTTATGGATGACTTTTCAGTTTTTGGCACATCTTTTGATGCATGTTTAGAAAATTTGTCTAGGGTTTTACACCGTTGCATTGAGACTAACCTTGTGCTTAATTTTGAAAAATGTCACTTCATGGTAGAGCATGGTATTGTACTTGGACATATAGTCTCTAGGAGAGGTATAGAAGTAGATCTTGCAAAAATAAGTGTTATTTCTTCTCTATCTTACCCCGTATACGTACGGGACGTTCGTGCTTTCCTTGGACATGCAGGTTTCTACCGCAGATTTATTAGAGACTTTAGTGATATTGCTCAACCCTTGACAAGACTTTTGCAAAAAGAGATGGATTTTTGTTTTGATGATAAGTGCAAAGAAGCTTTTCGTAGACTCAGGGAGACTCTTACCTCAGCTCCTGTCATTAAATCACCTGATTGGAATTTGCCCTTTGAATTAATGTGTGATGCATCTAATTTTGCAGTGGGAGCTGTTCTAGCACAGAGGGTTGATAGAGCACCTCATGTCATATGCTATGCCTCCAAAACCCTAGATGTCGCCCAAGAAAACTACACCACCACTGAAAAGGAGCTTCTTGTCATAGTTTTTGCTTTAGACCATTTCAGATCTTATTTATTGTGCTCACATGTTATTATTTTTTTTGATCATGCAGCTCTAAAATACCTGTTGAAAAAGCCTGATGCTAAACCTAGAGTGATCAGATGGATGCTCCTGCTCCAAGAATTTGACCTGGAGATCAGAGATAGAAGTGGCAAAGAAAACCTTGTTGCAGATCACCTGAGCAGAATTGAAGGAGATGGATCTCCTACCACCATTGACGATGATTTTAGAGATGAGCACCTTATTGCAGTACATGGTGAGACACCTTGGTATGCAGACCTAGTTAATTTTTTGGTAGCACGTGTTTTTCCCACACACTTTTCTAAAGCTCAAAAAGATAAACTTAAAAGGATGCAAAATTCTATGTATGGGATGATCCTTATTTATGGAAGTTTTGTAATGATCAAATAATTAGGAGATGCGTACCAGATCATGAGTTTTCTTCTGTCCTTACATTTTGACATTCATCAGCTTGTGGGGGGCATTTTGGACCCCAAAGAACTGCTAGAAAAGTGCTAGAGTGTGGATTGTACTGGCCCACCCTATTTCATGATTCATATGTATTTTATAAAAATTGTGATAGATGTCAGCGAACTGGGAACATAGGAGCGAGAAATGAGATACCCCAAAACGCTATACTTTTCTGCGAGATTTTTGATGTTTGAGGAATAGATTTTATGGGACCTTTTCCTGCATCTTATGGTTATTTGTACATTTTACTTGTTGTGGATTATTTTTCTAAATGGGTGGAGGTCATTCCCTCCAAGACTGATGATTCTTCTGTTGTTGTTAGTTTTGTTAGGTCACACATTTTCTGCAGGTTTGGAATTCCAAGAGCCATAATAAGTGACCAAGGATCTCATTTTTGCAATAAACACATTTAGGCATTGCTTAGTAAATATGGGGTTGTACATAAGGTTTCTACATCCTACCATCCCCAAACAAATGGACAGACTGAAATTTCTAACAGAGAGATCAAATCCATTTTGGGAAAGACCGTTGGGTCCACTAGAAAGGATTGGAGCAAAAGGTTAGATGATACACTTTGGGCCTATAGAACGACATTCAAGACTCCGATTGGCATGTCTCCCTACCGCTTGGTCTATGGTAAAGCTTGTCATCTTCCCGTGGAAATAGAGCACAAAGCATATTGGGCGGTGAAAGCTTGTAATTTCGATGCTACCAAGGTAGGAGAAAAGAGAAAACTTCAACTTCAAGAGCTTGAAGAGATTCGGCTAGAAGCATTTGAAAATTCAAGGATCTACAAGGAAAAGACCAAAAATTTCCATGACAAGCACATCTTGAAAAAAGACTTCCAAATTGGTGACAAAGTCTTATTGTATAAATCAAGGCTCAAATTGATAAGAGATAAGTTAAGGTCACGGTGGGATGGTCCATTTATTGTAACTAACATTTTTTCCTATGGAGTTGTTGAAATTAGGGAGGAAGCTAATGGTTTTGTGTGGAAAGTCAATGGTCACTGACTCAAAAAGTATTTTGAAGAATTAAAGGAGCTAGAGGTGGATGGTTTATACATCAAAGACGCTATCTACCCAACTTAAGGGGAGTTTACTTTTCTTGCACTTACCTTTCCTTGTATATATCATTTTCATGTTTCTAGGAGTAAATTTTTCTTTTTTGGAAGCGAGTTGTTGATAATAAATCCTTAGGTAAAATAGAATGAATAAATAGACATTGTAAATACCATGTTATTTCTTTTAGCACTTTTTCTTAGTGAATAGGAATAAATGTATCCCTATAGATTATCTTCATATCATTTTAGAGTCTCTTGAAAATAAATTAAATTCGGTTGTTAAAACTTAAGGTTTGAGCTAATGGATGAATTCTTGGATGCTTGAGTACTACTTGGCTTTAGATTCTATAAGTAATGACTTGAGATGAATTATTTGTACCTAGTGAGAATTAGCCTTATTTTTTGTGACACACATATGTGATTGTACTCTAGAACTTGCTTAGGTTCTTTCACAACCATATTTCAATTATTGGATCACATCTATAGAGGCTAATCAATTTGTTTCTCCTTTCCATATCATTTTTTGTCAATAATCATGATTGATACATAGTCTATTCTATTTTCCTTCCTATATTTCTGCTCTTAACCATACTTTTCCATGGACTTATTTGTTTGGGATGTTTCTTAATGTTACTTTGCCCGAGACGGACAAAAGATCAAGTGTGGGGGAGGTGGCTAGTGTTTTGGAATTATTTTATATCAAAGATGCATATCATTTCAAGCTCATTTCAAGAAAAAAAAGAAAACAATGCAAGAAATAAAGATGCATTTCATTTATATCAATGTTGTACTTTACTTCATCTCTGCGGTTGAAGAACTTTTGTGCCAAAGTGGAAAGGAAATGGTCAAGCAAAGTATCAAGAATGGAATTCAAACAGAAATCAGTGAGAAAAAAAAATACTGCAAGTCCAAGTTCAAAGTGGCACGCAAATGAAACCTTATGTGCCAAAGTGAAGGATAAAAATTCTGTGAAGCTGTCTTGGGTCAGAAATGGTTTGGATCAGGAATTGGAAAGTTGGAATTATGGAAGTTAAGATCAGCAACACTTTGCTAGAAGTCTGAATTGTAGCTGAACAGATCAAAATTTGTTGGATTGCAACTAATCTGAATTTGCTTGCAGCTGTACTTTGCTAGAACAATCAGTAACACTTTACTGGAGTTGGATTGCAGCTGTATTAAATCAGCTACTCTGAATTGCAGCTGTATAGATCGGTGATTGGAGTGCAGCTGAGCTAAGCTGGATTGAGTTGTAAAGGGTTGCTGACAAGAGATCAAAATTTCTGGAAAGGCAGCAGAGTTGCAACGAACTGTTGATACATGGTCAAACACATTAACTGGAAGAAGAGCATTAGATAGCTGAGTTTTTGGGGATCTTGGAACATTAAATCTGACAAGAGAAGCTGATTTCTGTGAACTAAAAAAAATGAAAAGAAATCCATGTGCCAAGAGAGTTGCAAGAGTGGGAAGCAAGGTCAGGTTAGTAATTTAAAGTGGAGCACCTGATATGCAAATTGATATTGAATGTTGTAGGTTTTTTATAATCAAAGAGGTTGAGATGAAATCAGAAATGCCCATTACTGAATTTAAGCAGTCATGCCGAATTTTTCCTCCACAAACTCAACCATTGGGAGCAGATTTCCATCGATTGGACAATTCAAGTGAAAGTTAAAGTTGCTATTAAGGCAAATGGAGGAAATAAATCAAGGATGAATGCAGAGCAGTGTATCAACTTGAAAATGATTGTGCCGTGGATGGAATTCAAACATGCTGAGCAGAAATTCTCAAGTGAAACATTTGAATTCTCCACTACTAATTGATGCTAGGATTAAATGTGTAATTGCTGTGAAGAAATCAGAGAGTTGAAAGGTCTGAAATTAATTGCCATGGAATTGAAACTAGAAACAGAAAAAAAAACAGTTTGTAAGCTGAAAAATGCAGCTATGGAAAAGAAGAAGAGCTGGAAACTAAAGAAAAAAAACACACTGAATTTCAGAAGCAACTCGACTGAGATACAAGCTGATATCAATTAGTTTGTTGGAGTTTCATTTGGTATAAAATTATGAAGTTGTTAAATTGTTACGCAGAGATGAGAAAGCTGATCAATTCAGGAACTAATTGAAGGAAGCAACAAATTAAATGCAGAGTCAAGAAAAGAGTAATTATTCATTTGAAGCTCACGGAAGTGTTGGATTGGAGCTAATCTTGATAAGGATTTGGGAGCTGAGCACATCATGACTGAACAAAATGAAGAACTAAAATAAAAAGTAGCAGTTGATCATTAAAGCAAAAAAAAAGAGAAAAGGGAAACAAAATGACACGCAATTGAAGTGTTGGCACCATGAAACAAGTGGACTTTTTCTCATCCGAATCAAAGCCTTGCTCCATCACAATTCTGACTTTGCTAGAGGGTTATAAAAAAAAAGAGAAAGGAAGAAGAAGAAAAAAAAAGAGAAAAAGGAAACAAGTGGCACGCAATTGAAGTGTTGGCACATTGAGACCAATGGGGTTTTCTTCATCCAAATCAAAGGCATTATCCAAATTCTTCCTCCACCACACTTTTGACTTCAATAGAAGACTATAATGAGTGCAAAGTGCATTAGAAATATTCTTGAGCAACCAAGTTTCTCATTTCATCAATTTCTCTATTTTCTTAGCTTTCACTTCATTCTTTCATTTTATATGTCTTTAGCTTGTTTGAAATAAACTTTTGTAGATGTGGATCCGAATCATGAATAATGGTGGAGAGTAGATAACAAGCAAGCCTATGGTAGTGCAAAAAACATGTGTGTTTGAGTGAGCTCCACTTTCATCATACATTTAGAACTCAAGAAGAGAGCCACCAACATTTCCCTTAAAAGGCTTAGTGAGTTAAATTCATCTCAATGAATCATGAAGGATGAAATTGCTAAGTTGTTGATTTAAGGACGAGATACTAATCCATAGAGCTTAGATTTTTTGAGAATTGGCAACCTTAGGTAATTTCTTTTCAATTGCTTCTATTTATGTTTGAGAAAATCTAGGGGATACATATTTAGTAGTTTTCGTGAAACGCTCAAGTTTAAGTGTGGGGGAGTTGATAAGTACTATTTTGTTGACTATTTCAGACTCTAAAATCCATGTTTGACCCATATTTTACATGTTTAAGCTCTATGCATAGGGTCATCCATCGTGGCATCATCAGGAACAAAAGACCCTGGTGCAGCACTACCAGAGGGCGCATCTCCTGGAAACGTGTGTCGGCGCCACTCATCATACCAAGTCTGCTGCAGAGTACGGACCCCTGAGACATCAGACTCCACCGCGGTCAGTCTGCGATCGAAGGAGCGAAAACCCGACCGAACCTCCTCGCGATAGAGCTCTCGCAAATGAAGATCATGCTGGATGGTCCGATCAAGCTCTGAAATCTACCAGCGCAGGTCTGGGTCTGGCTCATAGTCAAAGTCAGCAGCAGCAACGGGAGCCTCATGATGTGCAGCAGCATCTGCTGGTGCCTGAAAGTGTGGGCCTTCCCCAGGTAGCTCGCCAAGACCCCTCCCGTCCTTCCAAACCAGAGCCCGATCGTGATCCCTGATAATGATGCCAGACTTGGCGAATGCTCGCCTGCCAAGTCGGCAATCCTGTTTAACCATGGGCACTGTCCTGCCCTTGGTTACATCAACACCTACTGACATAAGCCAGTCAGTGATGACGTGACCAAATGGCATATAAACAGTGCGTCGGCTCGGCTCTCTATAGGATAGGATGGACTGAAAAATGCTCTCCATGATGTCAAAGTTCATGCGGCGGTGCATACCATAGAGCATCAGCTAATGGTAAGGTTAGATCTCGGTCAAGGGTTTGGAAGTGATCGGCAGGATGCAGTTTGTGATTATCTTGAACAGAATGTAATCAACAGGGGAGAGACGGAGCGCTGCAAAAGTCGGAAAGTCAGGCCCCAACTCATCAAGACCGGCTGGTCGAGGATGGCCAAAGAAGTGCTGATATATAATGTCGGGGGTGACATCCGCAAAAGGAACCAACAAAGGGTCAGGGAGCTCAGGATAGATAGAATACAAGTTAGGCGATCAACGACCGCCCAGATACTCTGCCAGGATCTCATAAGAAAAATCAAGATTTCTCTTGGCAGCTCGGGTAGTGAATTCAAAGCTCCCTTGAGGCCCTTGTTGAAGGTTATTGTAGAATTCCGAGACAAGGTCATAGTTTATAGTCCTTTCGAGGGAAAAGAGAAAGCCCAGGTTGTAGAAAGTGATTATCTCCATGATAGAGGGACAGTGCTCAGATAGAAAGGGGCCATCAATTGATCGACAGGAAAGTAACTTGAAGGTGCGAGACTGAAATGTCTGCTCACAGGCAGCGTTCGGGAACCTAGAACTCGACGAAGGCTGAGGCCGTCGGGAGGGCGCGGAAGAAGAAGGACCTTTGCCCTTCGAGCTTCCCTCCACGGGTTCTTTGCCCTTAGATGACTTTCTAAAGGATTGAAGAATTGATCATGACACCAAATTGAATCAAATGAAGTGAATCAATAAAAGTTTAATCAAGTAATCAATGATATAAGAATGATACACGATGGAAAGGATTATATGAACATAGGTTTAATCAAAGAAATGAGATTTGATCATAAGGGAAGAATCAGATCATGATATAGATTGCACATGATTAGGTTTAAACAGTAGAGTGAAAAATCATGGCAAGGTCACGGCAATGAGTAGGATCACAACACAACAGGAAAACACCAAAACATGGTTAGCCCAAATACATAATCTATGAATTGATTTGTAAGAAAACCAACAACAATGCTTACTTAGGTGCCATGTTGAGTTGATTGACTTCGGAAACTATCGCAAGAGAGAATCGCAACGCAGGGAAAACTTGCTGAAAACACCAACAGCAAGAAGAAGAACTCTCACGCAGGGAGAAGATCGCGAGAAGCCATGCGCAGGAGGAGGGGATGCAGGAGGAGCTCACGCACAGCAAGTAGATCGCACGCGCAAGAGAGGAGTTTCGGCGCTAGGGCTCGGGAAGGTAGGGTTTACACGAAGTTATTAGGTTGGTGGATCGGTCCACCAACCGAAATTTAATGTGATCGAACGGATCACCGTTCGATCTGGTAGCGCCCAGACTGATCAGGCTCCGGCCTGATCGGACTAGCCTGGTCCTGATCGGTCGGGTGACCGATCAGGCAGGCCCCTGATCGATCGGTTGATCGATCAGGAAGCGAACAGTAGGTTTAGAGGTTTTTCCGTGAGCCCCTTGATCGGTCTGTGGATCGATCATCACAGGGTGCCAGATCGGTCCGGGGACCGATCCAGGCCAACATAGAATGTTTGGTCAATTTTTCGCGAAGTGTTCTGTGACCCCTCTGATCGGTCTGTGGACTGATCACCATAGAGGGCGCCAGATCGGTCCGAGGACCGATCCAAACCAACACAGTGGGTTTTGACAACTTTTTGCAAAGGAGCTGGATCGGTCCGTTGGACCGATCAGACATACCCCTGATCGGTCCGGTGACCGATCAGGCTTCCTGATTTTTCCTAATACGATCTGAAACTTTCAGTTTCAGACTTCCAAATGATTTCTGACAAGATCTAATGAAAGTTATCGATCTTGGAAGTGGTCCCTTGACTAAAATTGATCCCTGAACCAGGATCAAAGGTCCTTATGGGTTTACAATCACTTTGCTCCACTCAAGTGGAGTCAAACTCAATCAACAACTATCCACTCAATTTCAAACAAGTTTGTATCCAAATAAGGTCTCCAATCAAGTTTCCTTGATTGGAATGTCCAAGTATGCTCATGGAGCCAAGTACACATGTATTATGCATTGGTTTTCCCCATACTTGGTCACCGAAGTGATTTTTATCTCGTCAACCAAATTTCTCAAGGGATGCATTGACATTTTGAGAAATTAAGTTGATCCTAGCATCTCACCCCATATCTAGCAAACAAAAATATTTTGTTAAACCTTATAGTTTGTGTGAGATGTCCCCAAGTTACCCAATTGTATCCCAACAATTCGAATTGATCATGAAGGATTTTGAATACATTTTGATGTCTATGAAGCGCGACACATTCCCAACTCCCTTCTTAAGAAGCTAAACTCATTTTCGGGGAGTGGTTTAGTGAAGATGTCCACTAGATTTTCTCAATGTCGACATAGACCTCTTCTTTTATTAAACCATTTAGAAAGGCCGATTTGACATCCATTTGATATAGCTTGAAACCCCGATGTGCTGCAAATGCAAGCATCAATCGGATGGACTCTAATCGGGCCACGGGAGCATAGGTCTCATCATAATCAAGGCCTTCAACTTGACTTTAGCCCTTGGCTACTAAGCGTGCCTTGTTTCTTATGATTTCTCCCTTATGGTTCAATTTATTTTTGAAGACCCATTTGGTTCCAATGATGGAGGTCTTCTTAGGTCTAGGGACTAAGTCTCATACTTGACTTCTTTCGAATTGACCTAGTTCATCTTGCATCGCAATGATCCAATCGTGATCATTTAATGCTTCATCAATTTTTCTAGGTTCAATTTCGGAAATTAGGGCAACTTCATTAGCCTCATTTCTAAAGAATGATCTAGTCCTAACACCATGATGGATGTCTCCAACAATCTGGTCTTGGGGATGACTAGAGGCTAACCTAGTTTGCCTAGGAGTTGGTGGTGCTTCTTGAATGGTTTCACTAGACACCGGCTCAGCCTCAGGATCTGGTTGATCAATGGGTTGTCTAGGGCTCACCGTCATCAGACTCATCACCATTATCAACAACATTTGGACTTTCATCCAAACCTGGTTGCCTGAGTTTAAATTGAGCTCCTTCGACATCTTCTGATTGATCATTTACTTTTGGAATTTCTTTAAAGACAACATCAGAAGATTCTTCAACCAATCTAGATTTCTTATTGTAGACTCGATAGGCTTTGCTAACAAGGGAGTACCCGACTAGTATCCCTTCATCAGCCTTTGCCGTGAACTTTCCAAGATGGTCCTTGGTGTTTAGGATAAACACCTTACAACCAAACACCCTAAGATGTTTAACCGTAGGTGGTTTTCCAAACCAAAGTTCATGGGGAGTCTTTCCTAAGAACCTATGGATGAGGACTCGGTTTTGCACGTAGCAAGCTGTGTTTACAGCTTCGGCCAACAAGTAGCTCGGTAGTGAGTACTCATTAAGTATGCTTCGTGCAGCCTCTTGTAAGACTCGGTTCTTCCTCTCTACAACACCATTTTGTTGTGGTGTTCTAGGAGTAGAGAACTCGTGTCTATACCCTCTATCTTGACAAAACTCTAAAAACTGTTGGTTTTGAAATTCACCTCCATGATCACTTCTTATTGTCTTAATTGTTGATGATTTCTCATTTTCAACCCTTCTACAAAAAGAAATGAAAACATCTAAGGTTTGGTCCTTATATTTTAGAAAATACGTCCATGTATATCTAGTAAAATCATCAATGATAACAAAACAATATCTACTTCCATTCAAAGATATGATAGTGCTACAATCAAACAAGTCCATATGAAGCAAATCCAATGCGGTAGAAGTACTTACAGTGCTTTTACTTTTATGTGCAGATTTTGTTTACTTACCCATTTGACATGCATCACAAATCTTTTCTTTTTCATACTTGATGCTTGGTAAGCCACGAACTAAACCCTTGTTGGCCAACTTTCGGATATTCTTCATGTTCACGTGTGCTAGTCTCCGGTGCCAAAGGGTAGACTCATCTTCTCTTGACATGAGACACTTAGCAAAAGCATTAGTAGCACTTTTAAAGGAAACTTGGTAAATGTTATCTACTTTTGTTCCTACTAGTACCATGTCAAAGTTGTCATGTTGTCTAACTAGACATTGACTTGATCTGAAATCAATTGTGTAACCCGCATCAGACAATTGACTGACACTTAGGAGACTAAATGTCATCCCCTTGACTAGAAGGACATTCTTAATCCTAAGTCATTCGGATATTTGAATGTCTCCTATTCCTATAACCTTAAGACTACCATTGTTACCAAATGAAACATTACCTCTACTTTTTCTTTGAAGTGTAGTAAACAATGATCTATCCCCGGTCATGTGTTTGGAGCACCCACTATCAATGAACCAAGTTGATAGATGCTCCCCCTTAATCACAACCTACACAATTCGAAAAATAGAAGTTTTAGGTACCCAAACCTTGGGACCTAAAGCACCTACTAAGCAAGACTTAGGCACCCATGCCTTGACTACTTTCCTTTGAGCCCTAGGTGTCTTAGATTGTCTAACATCAGTCCTAGACATTAAGGACACAAATGATGGTTCTTTGGGTCGGTAACCAATACCGGCCCTATTGTAGACTGTCCTTTGGGCATTCAAGATCATGTCTAACGTCTTTGAGCTTGTTGAGAACTTCTCAAGAACACTCTTGAGTCTCTCAACTTCACTCTTCAATGATTTATTTTCATCCTCTAACAATTCAACATGCAAATCATCAACATCCTCATCCCTAGAGGACTTCAATTGTTCAACTTCAATTTTCAAAGATTTAATCTCATCCTCTAACATTTCCTCATGCAAATCGTCTACATCCTCATCCCTAGAGGATTTCAATTGTTCAACTTCTAATTGCAATGATTTAACCTTAATTTTTGACTTTTTCAATATATTGGTTAAGCATGTAATAACTCTATAGCATTTCTCAAGTTCGGGAGTGATTACCTCTTCATCATCCGAAGATGATGAAGCCGCGTTTGAGGAGTCGGAGGATTCATCACTGCTTTCTTCTCCTTCCAAGGCCATGAGTGCTATATGGCGTGTACTCTTCTCCTCCTTCTCTTCATCGGACGAACTTGAGGATGATTCATCCCAAGTGGCCTTCAAGGCCTTCTTCTTCTTTTTGGATTTATCCTCCTTCTTCTTGAGCTTTAGGCAGTCCTTCTTGAAGTGCCCTTTCTTACTACATATAGCAAGTAATATTATTCTTATCAAGCTTAACTTCACTTGGGTTACCTTTACCCTTGAAGCGTCGACCCTTCCTCATCATCCTTCTAACGAAATTGGTCATCTCGGAGGAAGAAGAGCCACTTCCATCCTCCTCGGATTCGGACTCGGATTCGGATGAAGATGATGATGAGGAGACTTCCTTCTTCTTCTCCTTCTTCTTCTTGTTCTTTTCTCCTGCAACTAAGCCAATCGCCTTCACCTTGGGGCCTTTGTTAGCCATTTCATGCAATTCCATTTCACAAAACAAAT
This sequence comes from Boesenbergia rotunda, assembly GCA_024364735.1. NCBI lineage: Eukaryota > Viridiplantae > Streptophyta > Magnoliopsida > Zingiberales > Zingiberaceae > Boesenbergia > Boesenbergia rotunda. The sequence continues at coordinate 54,816 of JAGFNQ010005257.1, forward strand.
CATCTAATTTGATAATTGATAAGTCCTTGGAAACTTTGTAGGCATCCACCATGGATGACCACAAAGCATTCCTTGGAAAGGCTTTCAACACATACCTCACAAGGTCGCGGTTCTTGACCTTTTCATCAATAGAATGGAGACCATTGAGGACTTCCTTGAACTTACCATGTAGCTCACTTACGGTTTCATTCTCCTTCATGGAGAGGTTTTGGAGTTGGTTGAGGAATAAATCCCTCTTGGCGATTCTTGAATCTCGGGTGCCCTCATGGAGTTCAATGAGTTTATTCCACAAATCTTTTGCACTTGTAAAGACACCAACCTTTATGAGTTGGTCTTTGTTCATGCCGCATTGTAGGGTCACCACCGCCTTCGCGTCGGCTTCACTCTTCCGAGTTTGCTCAGCCGACCAACGCCATGATTCTAGTTCTTTGCTTTCATCATCCTTTGGAGGGGCAAAACCCTCCTTCACAGCGAACCAAGTGTTGATATCCATCTTTAGATAATATCCATCTTCGATTTCCAATATTGAAAATCTGCTCCATCGAAGAAGGGTGGATGAGTGGTGCTAAAACCTTCTCTCAAAGCCATTGTCGTTGACTCTAGGTTGTTAATCCGCTTGTACAGAGCCCCAAGCTCTGATACCACTTGTTGGAACTTAGATGGCTAGAGAGGGGGGTGAATGTAGCCAGACACCGAAACTTTAGCACTTTGTAACTTTTCTGCACTTAACCGTTTAGTAGCACAGCAGAAGCAAACAAAAACAGAGTATAGCATAATTTAAACCCTAAGCTAAGAACAAACACAAGAATGCTAACAAGAGGATTTACAAGGTTCGGGGATAACTTGCCCCTACTCGTTGGCGTGCCCTTAAGGTGGGCGATCCCTTGATCGTCGGCAGATCAAACCTCGAAAAATCCGGATAAAATGCAACCTCCTTCTCGGTGGAGTAACCTCTCCACAGCGTTTCAACAGAGATAAAGCTTTAAGCACAATGAAACACAAGAAGGATCTTACAGAGCACTTAGGACAGCAAGAACCCAAGCAAACTTCTCACCGAGCTCCACCCAGCGTAAATCTCACGCAAGAACTCCCTTCTTCGTGTCTTCTCACTGATGGACTCGCCAAGCTTCCTGGTTCTTCTTCCAAATGCTCAAGTAACAGAGGTTGCTTCAGAGATCGCAGTCGCTTGCTCAAGATGATGGAACAACAGATCGCACAAGCAGAGCACAAGATGTCGCAAGAACACAAGCTGTAACGTTTTTGAGACTTGTTCGCCACAAAAGCCCTTAAGTCTCAGCTCACCGATTGCCAGGTCATCTCACTGCAGCCTCCAGCTGCTCACCTGCAACCACCAGCCTACAACTGAGCTCTCCTGGACTCCCTGAGCTTCCCTCAGCCTAGCCCCAGTCAGCAGCTCCAGCAGTGCCAGCAACCGTGACAACCTGAGATGGCAAATGGACAAACTTGCTCCAAGGAAAGACCTCCATTGACTCTCCTTGAGTGTTTGAATCCATCCCTGTCACCTGCACACTTAATCAGAGCATTAGCACAGCAAATCAGCAGTGAATCAAGTATCAGAGATTAAGCGCAGAGAAATCAGATGTATTCAGATGCGATCAGAGCGTCTGACAGTGCATTTTGAATTAAAGTAATCGGTCACCGGACCGATCCAGGGCTCGTGGATCGATCACCGGACCGATCCATCACTCTGCTGGGACTCCCAACTTTCGCGGCCACACGAGCCTGATCGGTCACCAAACCGATCAGGCTGTGACCTGATCGGTCACCAGACCAATCAGGAAGCTTCCTGACCGATCAGGCTCCGGCCTGATCGGTTATAAGATGGAGTCCGCGACACTTGATCGTTCTCCAGAACGGTCTGAACAGTGTTCCAGATCAGTCACCAGATCGATCAGGAGCAGATCAGTAAGGTTCCCAAAGACCTACTGGGTGCTCCCTGATCGGTCACCGAACCGATCAGGAGCAGAGCGACAGGGGAACTCAACTCACTGTGGGCTCCCTGATCGGTCACCAGACCGATCAGGAGCCGAGCAGTGAGTGAAACGCATACTCCCTGATCGGTCACCAGACTGATCAGTCATCGTTGGATCGGTCACCAGACCGATCCAAGAAGGAGCACCGTGCCAACCTCCCTGATCGGTCACCAGACCGATCCAAGGACTCCAACCTAGCACTCCAAGCTAGGGTTTCATCCAACCTAGCCCTCCAAGCTAGGACCTGACCCTCCAAGCCAGGATTTCATCAACCTAGCCCTCCAAGCTAGGACCTGACCCTCCAAGCCAGGACTTTTTCACACCTAACCCTCCAGGTTAGGACTTTTCACACCTAGCCCTCCAAGCTAGGACTTTTCACACCTAACCCTCCAGGTTAGGACTTTTCCACATCTAGCCCTCCAAGCTTGGACTTTTCCACACCTAACCCTTCAGGTTAGGATTTTTCACACCTAACCCTCCAGGTTAGGATTTTCCACACCTAGCCCTCCAAGCTAGGATTTTCTCACACCTAACCCTCCAAGTTAGGATTTCATCAAACCTAGTCCAACTTGGTATGCCTAGTCCACGACCAGGACTTAATCATAATCATAATCATCAACCCAAACTAAAATCGGTGTCAACACCAAAATAACAATCAGGGTCAGACTGCATCAACACATGATAGGTTGAGTTATGTGTCGATGACCTAGTAGGGGTTGCATGTGTTAGTCATGCACCATACCTGCACTGTTGCATGTCGGCGATCAGCGACTCCCTTGTGGTTGAGCCTAATCGTCTTCCGGCACATGATATGCACACACGACCATTTATGGGTTAGTGGATACCGTTGGGTGTGTGCATTTGCTCTGTACTGCTCCGCTCATCCGCTCAGGGGTAGTGGTTTCGGAGCGTGGTAGCAGGCAGGGATCCCTTCTCTACCCATAGACCAGAGAAGATGAGAGAGATATCTCCCCCATATATACATGGGGTGGAGTGATAGCTCCACCAGCATCCTGTCCACTCGGTCACTCAGGAGCAGTGATGGCAGAGTGCTAACAGTGTCACAGCTCTACCCACTCGACCGACACAGTATCGCCTGTCTCGGTGGCTTGACTGGTGTTAGGGGGTGACCATGACATTGCATCATGTGCATATGATGTATTTATGCATTGATTGTGTTTGCTGCATTTACTTGCTGCACTTGTTTGACATGCACATACAGGAGGTACTTTTGGTATGGTTTGTTGACCCTGCACTTGCTCGTATGGTACGAGTTCTATTATGATCATGATAGACTGATTTCTGGTATGTATAGTCTTTTATTATTCCAGTTATGCATACTTCTGATATTATTATGGAGACTGTATCCTGTTGTTTCTATATAGCTGCTTTAGCTACTTTTCTGCCATGCATATCTTTCTATATACCCGCAGAGTCCACTTGGACTCACCACCCGTCGTAATATTTTTATTTCAGGTTGATAGCTCGCCGGAGGAGCCCAGTTGTCGGTCCTGGTCCCTACGACTCTGTGGTTGGGTGCTTCCGCGTTGGTTTTCGTTTTGATAGCATTCTTTATGCGTTGTATTTGTTTTTCATATACCGTGGGCATGTATTGGATTTATTCGTACGGTATTGTATTTTTGAGTCCTCTGTTGCACTTTGTGTTTGTGGTTTTGCTACGCGCTTGCCCAGGGGACAGCTCAGGTGAGTATTACAGAGTTTAGTATTTCAATATGTTCATTTCCATATGTTATATATCTGTTTTGAGGCCAGAGGCCAATTTATAAACTGCGTGGGTTTGTGTGTATGTGTAAATTGTCCGCCGGACAAGGGAGATGCTGTCCGATTTTATATTGGATCAGCGGCTCCATTGGTCTCGGGGCGTGACAACTGGAGCCCCGCTAGCCGAGCCAACGCCTTCAACTCGATGGCCAGCCAGGTTTGTTTTTCCGTCTACCCGTATTTCTTTCTCCGATTTCTAATGCTCGTTGTCTTTCTTGCAGTTCTATGGCTCGGCCTACAACACGGTCGTCTGCTTGATGAGCTACGCTCGGGTTCTGCAGCAGACAGAAGCCTGGGCGGAGAGGCTGGAGACGCAGCTCCGTCATGCAGAGCTGTACTTTAGCGGGGAGATCCATAACCGGCTACGCGCCGAGAACTTGGACCTTCAGGATCGGCTGCCCACTCGGCTGCCTATGTAGAAGAGCTCATGTCCGAGCTGGACTCTACTAATACGTCGGTTGCCCAAGCGCACCGCCGAATTGCTAACTTAGAGCAAACGGAGCGCGTATCCCGAGACCTCGAGAGACATGCCAATGCGGAACTGGCCAAGGTCAAGGCGCATCTTCTGGAGGCGTGCCACGCACTCTTCGCGCTGCATGCAGATCTGAAGGCCAAGGAGGAAGAGTGGAATGCTTGCTCGGAAGTGCTTCAGAAGCTCAGAAAGGAGCACGATATCCAGGCGTCGGAGCTGAAGGCAGCCCAGCGGGAACTGAAGCACGTCCGAGCTTATGCCGAGTCTCTGCGATATGCCATGTTCCAACGACATGCCCGTAGGTCGGCCCGCGAGCCCTAAGCAATCGTTGTGGGAGATGTTTCCTTTGTCTCGTTTTCTTTTGGTAGAGGCCGAGCCTCATTTTTGTAATAGCACTACTTATGAATGCTAGTATTTCCCTTTGCATTTCTGCACGCGTATGCTTGATGTTTAAGTGTTGAGGGTCCAGGCGTAAGCGACCCGAGTGATGGGATGCATGCCCGGCCCCTTATGGTGGGCGACTACTTGAAATACCCATGCGCGGGGCTTTTTACCTGTTAGCCACTCGGAAGGGGCGCGATTGAGTGGTTCGGCCTTTGCGAGTGACAAAGTTAAACACTTGAGCACAACGGCTTCCAAGTGCTAGCCACTCAAGAAGGAGCGCGATTGAGCGATTCGGCACTTATGAGTGGCGGAGTTAAACACTTGAGCACAACGGCTTCCAAGTGTTATCCGCTTGGACAAGATCGACTGAGCAGATGGAGACCAGATCTGAGTCGATTGAATGAAGCTGCCGACCAGGGCAGTTTGGAGCATCATGGTTGAGTGACTCTGATTTTGGGGAGCGTGGGTAACCAACGTACCCGGCTTAGAAGTTACAAGAAGGGAGCCATGAAGACTTACCGACCCTTAGATCTCATAAAGACAATGGACTGTGCACTCGATCGAGTAGTACTCAAGGAGCGTGGGCCACCACGCATCCGACTGAGAGCCGAGCCGAGGAGACTGATGGGAGCGGATCCCGATTTATGGCTCGTGAAAATGAGAGTCTGGACACTTGCTCAGGCCGATTCTCAGGTGCGTGGGCCGCCACGCGTCCGATCAGAGACACTAAGCAGAGTGGGGCACGGAAGCTGGTCCGCTTATAACTCGCTGGCCAGGCGAGAGTCAGGACTCTCGGTCGAGCAAGACACAGGGAGCGTGGGTCGCCACGCATCCGACTGAGAGCCGATCCAAGGGGTGGTGGGAGCGGATCCCGATTTATAACTCGTGTGGAGACGAGAGTCTGGACACTTGCTCAGCCCGATTCTCAGGAGCGTGGGCCACCACGCGTCCTATCAGAGACACTGAGTAGAGTGGGGCACGGGAGCTGGTCCGCTTATAACTCGCTGGCGAGGTGAGAGTCTGGACTCTCGGTCGGGCAAGACTCAGAGAGCGTGGGTCGCCACGTGTCCGACTGAGAGCCGATCCGAGGGGTGGTGGGAGCGGATCCCGATTTATAACTCGTGCGGAGATGAGAGTCTGGACACTTGCTCAGGTATTTTCTCAGGAGTGTGGGCCGCCACGCCTCCGATCGGAGACACTGAGCAGCGTGGGGCACGGAAGCTGGTCCGCTTATAACTCGCTGGTGAGGCGAGAGTCTGGACTCTCGGTCGGACAAGACTCAGGGAGCGTGGGTCGCCACACGTCCGACTGAGAGCCGATCCGAGAGGTGGTGGGAGCGGATCCCAATTTATAACTCGTGCGGAGATGAGAGTCTGGACACTTGCTCAGGCCGATTCTCAGGAGTGTGGGCCGCCACGCGTCCGATCGGAGACACTGAGCAGAGTGGGGCACGGAAGCTGGTCCGCTTATAACTCGCTGGTGAGGCGAGAGTCTGGAGCACTTGCGGGTGGGGTGAGGACCACATTTTTCTACTATTATTGCCTATGAGCAGTACATTTGTATACAAGCTTTCACTCAGCCTCTCGATAGGGCTGAAGGTGGATCACACTCCATGGTCGATCCAGCTTCTTCCCTTGCTCATTTTCTAAGTAGTAAGCTCCTGAGGCGAGCTTCTGAACGACTTTGAAAGGTCCTCCCCACTGTGGCTCCAGCTTGCTGACGTCTCCGACTGGCTTGATTCTTTTCCAGACAAGGTCTCCAACCCGGAATGTTCTCTGCGACACCCTCCGATCATATTTCTGCTTCATTTTCTGCCGGTACGCAAACATTCAAGCAGCCGCCTTATCCCTGATTTCGTCGACCAAGTCCAGCTCCAGGCGCCTCCTTTCGACATTATCTTCATCGTAGGCCACCCGTCGATCCGACTCACAGCCGACTTCGACGGGTACTATGGCTTCGCTTCCATACACCAGCTGGAATGGCGTGCTTCCCGTGGTTTCCATAGGTGTGGTGCGCATGGCCCATAAGACACTAGGGAGTTCATCCACCCATGTCCCCCCTACGTGATCTAGCTTGGTCTTCAGTCCTTTGAGGATTTCTCGGTTGGCTACTTCTGCTTGGCCGTTGCTTTGTGGGTATGCCACGGAAGTGAAGGCTTGCTTGATACCATACGCCGAGCACATTCCTGTATCTTCCGGCCTTGAAACTGCCTCTCATTGTCCGAGACGAGTTTATGGGGGATTCCATACCGGCATAGGATGTTCTGCCACAGGAACTTGATCACGGCCTGCTCGATAATGTGTGCTAGTGCCTCAGCTTCTACCATTTTCGAAAAGTAGTCCACGACCACCAGCAGGAACTTCTTCTGAGCCACGGCGATCGGGAATGGCCCCACAATGTCCATGCCTCATTGGTCAAAGGGGCAGGAAACCGCCGATGCCTTCATCATCTCCACGGGTCGGTGCGGGAGGAAGTGGTGTTTCTGGCAGGACAGACAGGTGGAAACCATCTTGTCAGCATCTTTCTGCAGGGTCGGCCAGTAGTAACCGACCAATAACACTTTCCGATCCACGGCCCGAGCTCCGGCATGACTTCCGCAAACGCCCATGTGGATCTCCCTCAATACATAGTCTGCATCTTCTTCACCCAGGCACTTGAGTAGAGGTCGGGCAAAGGACCTCTTGTAGAGCACATCGCCGACCATGGTATACTAAACTGCTCGCTTCCTGAGCAGTCGAGCTTCCTCCCGATCAGCCGGCACAATTCCTTCTGTGAGGTAAGTGATGAGCAGAGTTCTCCAGTCAGATTCCTTCTCTAGCTCAGCTTGCCTCTCTATCTGCATGACCATGAGAGCTGGGCCACCCGGTTGAGGAAGTACCCAAGAACTGACCGAGCTGGCCAATTTAGCCAACTCGTCCGCCTTAAAGTTGCTTTCTCGGGGAATCTTCTAGATCTGCACCTCCTGAAACTCAGCCTTCGGTTTCTCATAAGCCTCTATAAAGGCCTGCAACCGATCGCTATTGACTTCAAATCAACCAGCCACCTGTTGTGTGACTAATTGGGAATCGGAGTAAAGTATCACTCGAGCAGTCCCACATGCTTGGCGGCTTGCAATCCAGATATGAGGGCTTCATACTCAACCTCATTGTTTGTGGCTCAGTACTCCAGTCGGACCGACAAATACAACTGCTCCCCTTTGGGGGATATCATCAGGATGCCAATTCCACTGCCCGACCCGGCCGATAAGCCATCTACATAGATTTGCCTAGCTTCTTCAACCTCCTCCGAGTGCAGCTCACTCAAAAAATCTGCCAAGGCTTGGGCTTTGATGGCTGGCCGAGTCTGGTATTGAATGTCATATTCACTCAGCTCGGTAGTCAATTTGATCAACCGACCTGACGCTTCTGGATTAGAGGCCACTCGGCCCAAATTACTGTTGGTCAGGACCACAATGGGGTGCGCCAAGAAGTAAGGTCGAAGCCTCTAAGCACCCAACAATAACACATACGCCAATTTTTCGAGTGTGGTGTAGCGACACTCGGCTCCTTTCAATAGGTGGGTGAAAAAGTACATTGGTTGCTGCTCGGTCCCCTCTTGACGGACTAAGACCAGACTAACAGAGTTGGATGAGGCAACTAAATACACGTACAAAATTTCCCCGACCTCGGGCTTGGCTAATACGGGCAACTCGGCATGGTACACTTTAAGCTCTTCGAACGACTTGTCACAGCCGGCGTCCCATTGGAACTTGGTTGCTTTACGGAGGGTCTTGAAGAATGGCAGCCCTCGCTCAGCTGATCGGGAGATGAAACGGGACAGAGTTGTGATCTGCCCGATGAGCCGCTGTGCCTCTCAGAGATTTCTTGGTGGGGGCATGTCCAGCAGGGCCCTAACCTTGCTCGGATTAGCTTCGATACCCCTCTCGGTCACAATATACCAGAGAAATTTTCCACTCCGAGCACCAAAGAGACACTTAGCAGGGTTCAGTTTAAGCCCGTATCTGCGCAGTGTTTGGCACGTCTTCTCGACATCAGCTACCAGGTCTCTCGCTCGGGTGGACTTGATCAGGATGTCATCCACGTACACCTCAATGTTCCGCACGATCTGAGCCCGGAAAACTTTATTCATCATTTACTGATATGTAGCTCCAGCGTTCTTTAAGCCAAATGGCATGACGGTGTAGCAGTAAGTACCATTTGCCGTGATGAAGCTGACTTTCTCTTGATCGTCAGCGGCTAGGGGCGCCTGATGATACCCTTGGTATGCGTCCAACATCGAGATAAATTCACTGTCGGCTGTCGAGTCTACCATCTGATCTATCCGCAGCAAAGGGTAGCAGTCTTTTGGCCATGCCTTGTTGAGGTCCTGGAAGTCGATGCAGACTCTCCACTTATTGTCAGGCTTGGGCACCAATACTACGTTGGCTAGCCAAGCCGGGAATTGCACTTCCCGAATGTGGCCGGCTTCTAGCAGCTTTTCGATCTCGACCAGGATCACCTTATTCTGCTCGGTGCTAAAGTCCCACTTTCTCTGCTTAACGGGCCGAGCATGGGGATATAAGTGGAGGCGATGCTCCGCCACCTCCGGTCGAACGCCTTTCAACTCTTTGACTGACCAGGCAAATACGTCCTGGTTTCGAGCCAAGCACTCCAGTAAGGGCTCTCTCAACTCCTCGGGCAACTCGGTTGCGATCTTGACTCGAGCTTCCTCCCTGTCGGGAAGAAGCTGGACCACCTCCTTGTCTTCTCGCAGCTCAGCCAATGGCGAGGGTTGGACCATATTACAATCTGAGAAGGGGCCTGGCGCCTTCTGGCTCTCCACCCGGACGTCGTCGACATAACACCTCCGGGCCACCCTTTGGTCGCCCCTGACTTCTCCTACCTTGTCCTCAACCGGGAACTTAACCTTCAGGTAGAAGGTGGAGGCGACGGCTCGGAACTCGTTAAGGGCCGGTTGGCCCAAGATGGCATTGTAGGCTGATGGAGCATCAACCACCAGGAAAGTGAACCATCATGGTCCTCTTCAGCGGCTCCTCGCCTAAGGAAATGGCCAGTCGGATCTGGCCGATTGGCTGCACTTGATTCCCCGTAAATCCAAACAACAGGGTCGGCACCAAGTCCAGCTGAGATATTTCTATCTGAAGCTGGTCGAATGCCTTTTTGTACAGGATGTTGACCGAGCTTCCCGTGTCCACGATGGTTTGGTGGACTTGGTAGTTAGTGATGATGACAGTGATGACCAGAGCATCATCATGCGAGACCTCTAGTCCCTGCAGATCTTGGGGCCCAAAACTAATCTGGGGCCCCGCTACCTGCGCCGAGCTGGTGCCGACTTGATGAATTTCCAACCGATGTACTTGTGTCTTCCTGGCTCGGTTGGAGTCTCCTCCGGTTGGTCCACCCGTGATGACATTTACGCCTCCCCGGACGGCGTTCTATTGGTTGGCCTGCTCCTCCTCCATTTCCTCGGCCTCAGCCTAGTTCCCCTGAGGGAATAGGTTGCGGGCAATCGGGGGGTTTCCTCGGAGTTCCTCGACGACGGGGTTGATGGCCCGGCCTCCTCGGCCTGAGCCGCGCCCCGGGGGTGCTTGTCGTCCTCGTCCCCGTGGGGTCGAAGCCCGACCTCGGCCAGCCTACCGGCACTTCTCGATGGCGTGGTCGTGGCTCTGGTGGAACATGCAGTATGGTCTCCATCGGGTCGAGAGACACCCCTGATCCACTTGTTGCACGCGTCGCCTTTCTCCTCCCACTCGGTCGATGGGTCCGCGTAGGCTGCGAATAGGTCCGCCTGGACACCTAGTGTTCTGGGCAGGGTTGGGAGGCGCAGGGTTGACCGACTCCTTTTTCTGAGCTGGGCCTCCTCGACATTGATATACTTGACAGCTTTGCCTAACAGGCTATCGAAGTCCTTCGGGGGCTTCCTGATCAGCGAGCGAAAGAAGTCTCCCTCCTGCAGTCCTTGGGAGAATGCGGTGACCAAGACCTCAGGCGTGGATGTGAGCATGTCCAGGGCCACGTCGTTGAATTTCTTAATGTAGGCCCGGAGAGTTTCCTTCGGACCCTGCTTCAGAGCGAACAGGTTGAAGCTCGTCTTGTGGTGCCTCCTGCTGTTGGCAAAGTGTTGGAGGAAAACCCTCCTGAGCTCCTCAAAGCCCGTGACCAACCCATCAGGGAGTCGGTCGAACCATCTTTGAGCTGGGCCAGAAAGAGGGGTTAGGAAGGCTCGGCATTTGACACCTTCCGGATATTGATGAAGCAGAGCAGCACTCTCGAACTTCATCAGGTGCTCCTTTGGGTCAGTGGTCCTGATAAGCACCATTTTATTGATTATTTTAATTGCTAAAATCCATGTTTGACCCATGTTTTTATTGCTTAATTATTATTTTACCCTAGGTTTTGGAACTTTATCTTATTTTGGACTTAATTGCAAAATTACATAATTTTTGGATTATTTGGCCACTAATTTTCTGATATATTTTTGTAGGCATGAAAGGATCCTGGACCTAGGGCATACTGGGTCAAACTTGAGTCGGATGTGAACCGGATCGAATTATCAAGCCTACGATTAATCCGGGCCGTCCGATTCAAGAGCGGCTAGATCTGAGCCATCCGGGACGATCTGAAGCAATCCGAGCTAGGGTTAGGGTTGATCAAGCTCTATGATCAAGATCTGAAGGTTTCATCCCAATCAGAGCTAAATCAACCGTTGGATCAAGCAAGGAGGGCTCTAGAGCGTCCATTCACAGATAGAGTTGATCTGGACCATCCGTTGCATATCTGGAGGATCCGAGCTACCACAAGGCAGATCCTGACCTCAGATCATTATCATAAAAGTTTGGCTCAAATCAGAGCAAGATCTACCGTTGGATTTCATCAAAGCAATCTGAGCCGTCCATTTGTTTCTATTTAATCAGAAATGCGCCCGCAGCTTTCCTTGTCGCGTCTCCGCCACAGTTCTTCATCTTCTTCGTTTGTTCATCAAATTCTTAGCTAGTTTCTTCATCAAAGGAGGCGCGTCCCCTCGATTTCTCCTTTAGATCATGTGCTAGGTCAGTGGGAAAGCTTCTCGGTGAAATTCCAGCCTCAATTTGCCCAAGAAACAGGGATGTTGAGAGGTTTCCGCAACTCTACCATTTGATGCCTTTGGATCGGTTGTGCTCTATTATCTTTCACCTGAGCTATCCAGAGGGGTTCCCTGAGTAGCTTTGATCATCATCCACCCACCAATTCACGCAGACGCAGCTGCAATGAAGAATTCGAATGGAAAATTTCAGATTTGAGCAATCTGAGCTGGTTTTGCATCGCAGGGGTTGTTACCACTGATTTGCTGAGCTTGCGGGTTCGAGGCTCACTCTTGATTGACGACCAAGAAGTTCTTGAGCTAGGGAAGATTGAGGAGTAGTTTAACTATGTAATTTCATTGTTTTAGTTGTAAATTTCATTTCTGCCGCTTGTTTCATTACTGTCTTTCTTTCAGAATTGTGTAATTTCATTTCTTGGTTGTTTTGCTTAAGTTAGGTTTGTTTTCTACAAGTATAATAGTTAGGAAACTTGTTTAGTAGACCATTACTCTTAATTCTAGTTTAATTCATGCTTAATTGTAGCGTATCAGTTTTGCTTCCCTGATTTTCAGCTGCGTATCAGGCCATTTCTGCATTTTTCTTGTAGTTTCTGATACAAGTTGTTAAATTCTGCATTCGAGCTAGGTAGATGCTTGTTTAGTTAGCATAGAACTTAGCATTAGTTGCCTGCAATTTAGTTTCATGTTTTTAGCTCAGCTTGTGCCGTATCAAATCCAGTTCACTGTCCCTGTTTTCAGTTTTCATGTTTCTGCTCATTCTTTGTTTCTGAACTCTGTAATTATTTCTGAATTCACTGATCTTGTATCAAGTGAATTCAGAAACTGGTTTTCCATTTGGATGTCTTGAAATTCAGTTTCGTGGCCTGTGATTTCAAGTTGTTATTCTATTCTTGTAGCTGGTTTCATTGACAAAGAATTCAGCCTCATTTCTGAATTTAGAATCAGCTGGTTGCATCCACTTTGCTTCAATCCATTTCTGCATTTGGATCAAATTACTGCACTGCCATTCTTCAGCCACGTTCCTGAAATTCTGCAGCCAAGTCCATTTCGTTTCTACATCCTCCACCTTATTTGCTGCATCATACAATCTTATTCCTTCATTTTCGATTGCAACACATTTCACAGCACTTTAGAATTAGACTTGCCTTTACAATTGAATTGCTAACAGTCAATTGGGAGTTGTCAGTTATAGCTTTACATTGAGTATAAGCTTGTTGGCACATGAGTTTGTAACCTTGCATATAAAGTTCCCTTTTTATTCATTGATGCATTTATATCAAGGCCAGTTTCGGTTTTGAATGAAAATTCCTGAAGTTAAAGTCAATTGGTAGGGCACTTCTTTCATGAGATAGCAGAATTGTTTTCAAAAGTCGGTAAAGTGCATTGGTTGATTGAATTGTTTATTGGTTAAGTTCATCAATTGCTTAGTTGATTTGCTTGGTTCGATTTACTCCTTTTCTTCCTATTGAGTTTTCATTTCCGAATTGCAACCCAAACCCAATTTTGATTTGAAACCCGAAAACACAAACGACACCTAAATATAAGCGCGAATAAAACAACGTCAACTAGCCCCGAGAAAAATACGACCTGTGGCCCCTATATTACATTTTCATGCTTTTGATTGTAAAAGGGTTTCCAGCATTCATTCATATAAATTCTAAATTTGATGGACCCACATTCGTGACAATTTAATCTAGTAGATTCGGGGCCGTCAAATTTTTGGCGCCGTTGCCGGGGAAGCAACTAGTTGATTTGTTTGATTTTTGCTTGTATACTTTTAGACATATCATTGGGTTCTATTTTTTGTTGCTTATTCTTTTGTATACGGGTACTGCCATTTTTCTTGTTTGTTTTATGACAGGACTGCCAGTTCAAAATGTTTCCATCTACTTACCAGCAGCCGTGTCAACAATTCCAACAAAATCAGCAACCAAATCAAAATTTCCAATATTCCTGTGAAAATTTTCAACAACCAAACCAGTTTTTTCAACCTAATTGTCAGCCAAGTCAGCCCTTCCAATTTCAGCAGCCAAGTCAATCAAATTTTCAACAGTTTCAGCATGGGCAACCACCATTTCAGAATTTTGATCAACAAAGTCAGCAATTTCAGCTACCATGGCAACAGTTTCAGCCACCATTACAACAATTCGAGCAACCACAGCAATTCCAACCATTTCAGCCGGATTTTCAGCCAATTCAACCAATTTTCCAGCAAAATCAGATTGGGCAGCCATTATTCCAGAATTTTCAGCCCCCTTATCAACAAGATCAATCACTTTTTCAAGGAATTCAGCAAGGGTTTTCAGATAATTCGAACTTCCAGCAACCATGTCAATTACCGCAGCAATTTCAACCTTGCTACCAGAATTTTCAGCAGCCCAATCATAGTTTTCAGCCCACTCAACTTCAGAGTTCACCACCACAAATTCAACCTCAGATACAAGAATTTCAGGGCTACAATTTTCAGCAATTTCCACCAAGTGGTGAACCAACTTTTCAGCAGTTTAATCAGTCTGTTCAACCATTTGATCAAACCCCACAGTCTCAATTTTATCAAATGTGTCAACAAGAGCTTCAAAACCTCGAAAGGCAATTGGAACAAGTGGCTAATGATTTGAATCAAATAAAAGCCAAAAGAGCAGAACAATTATCTTCTCAAGCTGCTTTTAATTCTGAGAGCCCCGGAGTTGGTTTTATATCAGTTCAAGGTGACCCTAGTGCATGGCAAAGTCCTTCTTCAATTAATCCTGCAAATTTAGTAGAAGAAGAAGAATAATAATACATTAAAATTTGGGCACCTACAGCATGCATCCCTACGGAGACTCCTATTCAAAATCCAATTTCAAATGTTTCAGCTCAAGAAGAAGAAACTGAAGCTCCACAGGACCATTCTAGATTTTTATTTTCTGATGATAGTGTTATTAGTGGTCCTAATTTTTCTGACACTGTTGTTGCATATATTACAGGAGAAGCATGCAGAGGAGATGATTCCATAGGTGTAAAGGATTGCACTAAGCCCCAGGGACCACTACAAGATTCAGAAAATGAACCAGAAAGTGTAGGGACTTGCATGGTGGAAGCAAGCACCCAAGGATCACCAGTTGATTGTCCACCAGAGCCTGAGGCTGAAGAGGAGCATGAACATGACCAAGAGGAGACCACAGATACATCTACTATTATAGAACCTTCAGGTATTATCCAGCACGCTCAGGTAAGTATTTCTCCTCTTTCTTCAGAAAAATTCAGTGAGGTACCTAGGGATGACTTTATTGATTCTGATGAATTTATTGATATACCTTGTGTAGAAAGTGTTTGTGAAAATCCAATAGAGGTACCAAACATTGATTTTATTGATCATGCTGTATTACTTGATACATCTCTTGTAGATATGGGTAGCGAAATAATTTTAGAGGCATCCATAATTGATGTAGTTTTTTATGATGAATCACTTAATACATCTTTTGTGGATATGGATAGTGAAAATTTTTTAGAAGTGCCTGAAATGGATGTTATTTATTTTGATGAATCTCTTGCTATATCTTATGTTGAGGTTGAATGTGAGAAACTTATGGAAATATCTGAGATTGATTTGATTGGCTGTGATATATTACTTGATACACCCTTGATGGAAAATAATTGTGAAATTTCTATTGATGAGCCAGAAATTGATTTCTTTATTTGTGATGAGTATCTGAATGCAAATTTTGTAGAACATAATTTTGAAAATTTCATTGAGATACCAGAATTTGATTTAATTGGACATGATGCAGTTTTGGATTCATTTTATGCAGATACTGATATTATTTCATTTCTTTCTGACCCTGAACGCTTGAGAGAGGTATTACATTGTTTTGCAGGGTCCAGAAGACTCCAGGAGTGGGTGCTCCAACTGAACAGACTTCAGCCTCCTGGAAGGACTTCTGAAACGCATCAAGAAGGAGGAGAAGATCTTGCTTTAATCCATTGCCCTCCATTCCTTCAATGGCTATTATACCTGAATCGCCTTCGGCCACCGGAGATATTTTTTGCAAAGTTCAAGTGTGGGGGAGTCCCAAATCTCCCAGCCACCCATGTTCCTCCACTACCGCGATGGAGGCTACTTTTGGATAGACTCCGTCCACCAGAATAAAGGGGAGTTTGATTTTTCTTGTATTTTCTTTTATTTCATTTTTCATTTTCATGCTTCCTAGAATTAGAATTTTCCTTTGAACTGAGTCCTTGTAAATAAATGCATGTTATTTCTTTTGTCACTTTTTCTTGCATGAGTAGAAATAAAATTATCCCTCTAGGTTATCTTCATGTCATTTTAGAATCTTTTGAAAATAAATTAAATTTGATTGTCAAGACTTAGGGTTTGAGTTCATGGATGAAATCTTGGATGCTTGAGTACTACTTGCTTTAGATTCTTATTTGAGGACTTGGGATGAATTATTTTGACCTAGTGAGAATTAGCCTTACTTTTGTGATACACATATGTCATTGTGCTCTAGAACTTGCTTAGGTTCTTTCAAAACCATATTTCAATGATTGGATCACATCTATAGAGGCTAATCCATTTGTTTTCCTTTCCACATCAATTTTTAGTAATAATCATGTTTATTCCATTTTCCTTTACTTATTTCCTACTCTTACCCTCACTTTTCTTTGGACTTGTTGTTTGGAATGTTTCTTGATGTTATTTTGCCCGAGACGGACAAAGATTCAAGTGTGGGGGAGTGACTAGCTTTTTGGAAAGATTTGGTATCAAGGAGGCACTTAAATTCGAAAAAAAAAATCTGCATTTTCATGTGCCAATTTAGTTGAGTTTGGTATCAAGATCAAGCAAGAAGAAGTAGTTAAGGAAGACAACAATTGAAGCATCTAGATTCTTGCTCATCAATTGAAGATCCAAGCCATGTGTGTCAAGAAGAATTCGGCTGAAAAGAGATGAAATCTGCAATGAGGAAAACCATGGCAACAAATGAAGAAAACTTGCTGAAAATTTCTGTGAATCTACATTTTGGGCAGAAATTTTGGGAATGAAGCTGTACTTTGCTAGGAAAATCATTAAACCTTGTATCGAGCTCAACTGCAGCTGTATTAAATAGCTACCCTGAAGCTGAATAAATCTGAACTAATGCAGAAGAAAAAAATCTGTGTTAATCCACTTGCAAGGAGGCAGAAATTGTAGCTAAATTGCTGCTGATGGAGCTGTTCGACCACCCTACTAGAAGATGATTGAAGCTGCCTTTTGCTGTAGAAATCAGAACACAATATGCTAGAAGCTTAAATGCAGCTATTCAGAATTCGAAAGGGCTGAACAAAAGCTGAAAACAAAAAAAGAAAAATCAGTACAAGCAGTTTTCGTGAAATTTGTATCAAGATGAGCTGAAATGTGGGTTTCAAGGGCTGTGAATCAAGGAACTTAGTATATAAGTGCATCAAATTTGTATCAAGGTAATCCACTGCTGATCAGAACAAAAGAATGTGGCTGATGGGATGTTTCAAATCAGAACAGAAAAAGAAAAAAAAAGAAGTTGTAGTGCCAAATTCCAAGTGAAGCATTTAGGTTTTCCACTACCATTTGCTCAACTACTCCTATATGCTAACTGATGTGAAGAAATCAGAGATTAGAAATTGATTCAGTGGAGCTGAATTTGGATGCTGAACTTGAGACAAAAGCAAAAAGAAAAAAAAAGAAAAAAAACAGTTTGAGAAAAGAAAAGAAAAAGAGAGAAATAAAGTGGCACACAACAAGTGAACTTTGGCACCATGAAATCAAGTGAAATTTTTCTCATCCAAGTCAAAGCTTGCATCAATACATTTCGGACCTTACAAGAAAGAAAGAAAGAAGAAAAAGAAGGATGAGAAAAGAGAAGAAAAAAAAAATTGGCACGCATTAAGGAAGAGTTGGCACATTGAGATCAAATGAAGGGTTTTTTCATCCAAACCAAAGGAATTTATTCAAGTTTCACTCACCCATACTTTTGATATCATTAGAGGACTGTCAAGATGGGGCAAAGCACATTGAAAATATTTTTGAGCAACCAAGTCTCCCAGTCCATCAATTTTTCCATTTTCATGCTTTTATTCCATTTCTTACCATTTTCCATGTTTTGCATTTGTTTTTGTAGATGTTGATCCTATTCATGATTAATGGTAGAGATTAGATAATAAGCAAGCCTATGGTAGTGCAAGAAGCATGTGTGTGAGAGTGAGCTCCACTCCCATCATCAACTTAGAACTTAAGGAGAGAACCAGCAAAACTTCCCATGAAAGGCTAGTGATTTAAATTCATCTCAATGACTCATGATAGATAAAAAGGCTAAGTTGTTGATTTAAGGACAAGATAGTAATCCATAGAGCTTAGATTTATGAGAATTGACAACCTTAGGTAATTTCTTTTCATTTGCTTCTAATTATGCTTTAGAAAACCTAAGGGATACATATTTAGTTGTTTCGCGAGACGCTCAAGGTTAAGTGTGGGGGAGTTGATAAGCACCATTTTATTGATTATTTTAATTGCTAAAATCCATGTTTGACCCATGTTTTTATTGCTTAATTATGATTTTACCCTAGGTTTTGGAACTTTATCTTATTTTGGACTTAATTGCAAAATTACACAATTTTTGGATTATTTGGCCACTAATTTTCTGATATATTTTTGTAGGCATGAAAGGATCCTGGACCTAGGGCATACTGGGTCAAACTTGAGTCGGATGTGAACCGGATCGAATTATCAAGCCTACGATTAATCCGGGCCGTCCGATTCAAGAGCGGCTAGATCTGAGCCATCCGGGACGATCTGAAGCAATCCGAGCTAGGGTTAGGGTTGATCAAGCTCTATGATCAAGATCTGAAGGTTTCATCCCAATCAGAGCTAAATCAACCGTTGGATCAAGCAAGGAGGGCTCTAGAGCGTCCATTCACAGATTGAGTTGATCTGGACCATCCGTTGCAAATCTGGAGGATCCGAGCTACCACAAGGCAGATCCTGACCCCAGATCATCATCATAAAAGTTTGGCTCCAATCAGAGCAAGATCAGCCGTTGGATCTCTTCCAATCAATCACAGCCGTTCATTTGTTTCTATTTAATCAGAAACGCTGCGCAGCCAAGCCTTGTCGCGTCTCCGCCGCAGTTCTTCATCTTCTTCGTTTGTTCATCAAATTCTTAGCTAGTTTCTTCATCAAAGGAGGCGCGTCCCCTCGATTTCTCCTTTAGATCATGTGCTAGGTCAGTGGGAAAGCTTCTCGGTGAAATTCCAGCCTCAATTTGCCCAAGAAACAGGGATGTTGAGAGGTTTCCGCAACTCTGCCATTTGATGCCTTTGGATCGGTTGTGCTCTATTACCTTCCACCTGAGCTATCCAGAGGGGTTCCCTGAGTAGCTTTGATCATCATCCACCCACCAATTCACGCAGACGCAGCTGCAATGAAGAATTCGAATGGAAAATTTCAGATTTGAGCAATCTAAGCTGGTTTTGCATCGCAGGGGTTGTTACCACTGATTTGCTGAGCTTGCGGGTTCGAGGCTCACTCTTGATTGACGACCAAGAAGTTCTTGAGCTAGGGAAGATTGAGGAGTAGTTTAACTATGTAATTTCATTGTTTTAGTTGTAAATTTCATTTCTGCCGCTTGTTTCATTACTGTCTTTCTTTCAGAATTGTGTAATTTCGTTTCTTGGTTGTTTTGCTTAAGTTAGGTTTGTTTTCTACAAGTATAATAGTTAGGAAACTTGTTTAGTAGACCATTACTCTTAATTCTAGTTTAATTCATGCTTAATTGTAGCGTATCAGTTTTGCTTCCCTGATTTTCAGCTGCGTATCAGGCCATTTCTGCATTTTTCTTGTAGTTTCTGATACAAGTTGTTAAATTCTGCATTCGAGCTAGGTAGATGCTTGTTTAGTTAGCATAGAACTTAGCATTAGTTGCCTGCAATTTAGTTTCATGTTTTTAGCTCAGCTTGTGCCGTATCAAATCCAGTTCACTGTCCCTGTTTTCAGTTTTCATGTTTCTGCTCATTCTTTGTTTCTGAACTCTGTAATTATTTCTGAATTCACTGATCTTGTATCAAGTGAATTCAGAAACTGGTTTTCCATTTGGATGTCTTGAAATTCAGTTTCGTGGCCTGTGATTTCAAGTTGTTATTCTATTCTTGTAGCTGGTTTCATTGACAAAGAATTCAGCCTCATTTCTGAATTTGGAATCAGCTGGTTGCATCCACTTTGCTTCAATCCATTTCTGCATTTGGATCAAATTACTGCACTGCCATTCTTCAGCCACGTTCCTGAAATTCTGCAGCCAAGTCCATTTCGTTTCTGCATCCTCCACCTTATTTGCTGCATCATACAATCTTATTCCTTCATTTTCGATTGCAACACATTTCACAGCACTTTAGAATTAGACTTGCCTTTACAATTGAATTGCTAACAGTCAATTGGGAGTTGTCAGTTATAGCTTTACATTGAGTATAAGCTTGTTGGCACATGAGTTTGTAACCTTGCATATAAAGTTCCCTTTTTATTCATTGATGCATTTATATCAAGGTCAGTTTCGGTTTTGAATGAAAATTCCTGAAGTTAAAGTCAATTGGTAGGGCACTTCTTTCATGTGATAGCAGAATTGTTTTCAAAAGTCGGTAAAGTGCATTGGTTGATTGAATTGTTTATTGGTTAAGTTCATCAATTGCTTAGTTGATTTGCTTGGTTCGATTTACTCCTTTTCTTCCTATTGAGTTTTCATTTCCGAATTGCAACCCAAACCCAATTTTGATTTGAAACCCGAAAACACAAACGACACCTAAATATAAGCGCGAATAAAACAACGTCAACTAGCCCCGAGAAAAATACGACCTGTGGCCCCTATATTACATTTTCATGCTTTTGATTGTAAAAGGGTTTCCAGCAATTTATTTACATTTAAATTCTGATGGTCCCACACTTTCGTGACAATTTAATCTAGTATATTCGGGACCGTCAGGTCCCCGCGTACTCGGGGATCATGAAGAAACAGAGATGACGGGGGATAGGATCCTCCAGGATCCAAGAGGAGAAGGGACTGCGTACTAGGATAGAAGGAGAAGGGTCGGCCGGGTCCTTTCCCTTGTCTGGCCGCGATGCATGCATCTGGTTAGATGCGGAAGCCTCGGCTGAGTCAGCTTCATTACCCTGGTCCCGGTAGAAGGTTGCAGGAAAGGGTGCGACACCACCCTCAGGTCAGGCGGGCCTTCCTTGACCTCTCGAAGGCCGGTACGCCGCCGGCTCTGGGAACCGGGGCACCTGGCTACCGGCTTGTGAAGGCCTTTGAGGAGTCCTCCGAGCTCGAGCAGCCATCAGGGCTTCGTACTCCTCGCAGGTAACAGTCATCATAACTCGGTTGGGATCCTCCATCTTCACTTCTGATCAGGCAAAGTGTCCCTTCTTCTAGCGCCAAATTTGATCCTATAGCGAAGTGAGGTGGACACCCCAAGAGCGAGATGGTCCTCCAGGGATCGCGAACAACTGAGCTGGCTGCGAAGCTCGCTCCTAATCTGCAAGACAAGGACCGTTAGTGTTGGTCCTTGGATGGCTAGAGAGGGGGCGGTGAATGTAGCCAGACACAAACTTCTTTCACTTTTAGGATTTCTGCACTTAGGGTTAGTAGTAGCAACGGAAGAAATACAAAACAGAGTATATGCAGAA
Organism: Boesenbergia rotunda; assembly: GCA_024364735.1. Lineage (NCBI taxonomy): Eukaryota > Viridiplantae > Streptophyta > Magnoliopsida > Zingiberales > Zingiberaceae > Boesenbergia > Boesenbergia rotunda. Next base: position 76,189 of record JAGFNQ010005257.1, read on the forward strand.
ACTAAAACCCTAAACTAAGCACAAGCACAAAACGCTAACAAAGAGGATTTACAAGGTTCGGGGATAACTTGCCCCTACTCCTTGGCGTGCCCGTGAGGTGGGCGATCCCTTGATCATTGGCAGATCAAGCCCCGAAAATCCGGATATCAAATCTTCCTTCTCGGTGGAGAAACCTCTCCACACAAATGGTCTCAAAAGTATCAGGAATTAAGCACAGAGACAACAAGGAGATCTTACAGATCGCTTACAAAGCACAAGGATGAGAATCAAAGAACAGATCACCGAGCACAGCACCACCAACACAAGAGTTCCCAGCTCTTTGTTTGCTTGCTGATCCACTCGCGACTTCCTCCACAGACTCAAGGTTGCTGCTTGTCAAGAGATCGCTTCAAAGTGTTGAATGAATGCTCAAGAGTTGGATCAATTCGATTGCTGAGACTTCTTCGCCACCAAGCGCTTAAGTCTCTGCCCAAATCCCAGGTCGCAGGCGCGCCTCTGCAGCTCCCAGCTGCCCACCAGCTTGTCTACAACAACCTCAGCTACTCTTGACCTCATCTGGACTCACTGAACTCTTCAGTCAAGCCTAGGTCAGCTCGTCAGCTTCCAGCCGTTGCCAGCCCGCGCCACCCGTTGTAACCTGAGAAGAAGAAATGGATAAACCTGCTCCAAGGAAAAACTCCCATTGACCCTCCTTGAGTGTTTGAATCCATCCCTGTCATCTGCACACTTAGCAGGTCATTAGCACAGCAAATAAACAGAGAATCACATATCAGAGCAAAGATCAGTAGTGTATCAGTAGTAATCAGAACGCGATCAGAGCTCTAGCAGCGCTTTTGAATTAAAGCTGTCAGCTACTAATCGGTCCCCGGACCGATCAGAGTGTAGCGACCCGCCTTCTCTCTACCTTAGACGGATCGTTACTTTATCTACTTCTTGACTCTAATGCACGACTAAGAATGCGGAACTTCTTTTTTTTCTTCAAATCCATCTAAGGATGCTATTCTAACTTTAAATAGTCATGCATGATACCATGTCACACTTTCTTTCTCAAAAACTCGTAAGAGAATACTTATTGAAACTTGCCTCGCCCAACTCAGCTTACGGGTATCAGTCGACTGATACTGTACCAGTCGACTGATAAGTCTGAAACCTGTTTTTCAGATTCGAAGCCTTGTTTCAAAACTCCACCAAACCTATACTTTCGAGCCATATAAAATCATGACACCATTTCTATACTCTATACCAGTTTTCTAAACAATTTAGCCCATCAAAACGAATCCATAAACTTGAAATTAGGACTTTTGCGGAATTTAGCAAGTTATGAAAAATCTACATAGACTTTAAGCTAGAGTTTGTACCAAACTTAACTTCTAACCATTGAAACTCATCACACAAAATTCTGAAACATCCCTAAGGCATTATCAAATGAGAAAGCAACTTTTCTAAACATACTTAAGCAATAAAAACTTGATTCAAAGGGAAATTAATACTATCTTGGCACATGCATCTATTTCTCTAACAAAGTATCAATATTTCAAACTACTCACACTTCTACTCATCCAATGCAATCATAAGGATATGTATGCTAAATGAAATGACATGGAATCCTTACTCTAAGAAATTGAGCATGTAAAACTATCCAAAGCTTAAATGTTCGCTAAACTCCATAAAGCAAGAACTTGAAATTTGAATAAACTAAAACATTGTAATTCAAATAACTAAATTGTCTCGTCTCAAGGATCTCTCCAAAATCAGCCACCACACACACTTTACTCAGCACCGCCTCGTCGCCTTCCTTCAGAATTGCTTGCCTTTACCTTTATCTGCAGTAAGAGGAAATGCAACTAGTAAGCAAAAAGCTTAGTAAGTACTATCTAGCTCACAAAATCTCGAAATGTGCAAACATGCTTCTTGATCAATATGAAAATCATATGAGATACTTATATGCTTGAAAGAAAACTAAGAACATGTATAACTCAAAACATGCATACTCAAGCATTAATAAATCTCAATTTACTTTTCTTGGCTCAACTTGAAACTTTAGCTATTCTTTAACTTTTTAAAAACTCTTTAAACTTTAGAAACTTTGCTAAAGCATATACTTGAAAATAATAATCACTTGGATCCACTGAAGACGTAAGTACCATCTCATGCGCGTTCCCTAAAAGGTTGGGGTAGCGAGCCACCAATCCTAATAGAGCAGACCTTGGTCTACCAGGGCCAAGACCTTGGAATTGGACACCTGGATTTCTTTAACGACGCCCTTGGACGCCGGGTACTGGCCTTAGAAAATAAAATAGTTTTTCTTTCTTTTCTTTCTCATCTGTAAATGCCTTAGCATTTTCTCGAGCACCTTGCGTGCTAAAATCCCTAAGTCTTGACTTTTGGGGATTTCTTAAGGCCTTGGCCTTTTCTTTTCTTATCTTTATCTTCTCTTTTCTTTTCTCATAACTTTCTTAGACCCTAAACTCATATAGGGTATTTAATTAAACTTATACATAAGCATACAACAACTAATCTCACATGCAAAATTATAAACTAAGGTAAAAATTACATTTTTAACTTTCTAATGGGAAAAACTCGCGGAAAACCGCCTCTTACTACAGGTGAGCAGTACTTACATTGATATCTTGGACTTACAACCAAGATTGACGTCTAGGGCTCGGGAGAAACTTGAGATCTCGGAGAATTCTTCGCGCCTACGCGTTCCTCTCGTCGCGGGGATTCCGAATATTGGAAGATCTCTTGGAGGAGAACCTTGGCCGGCCCCCTTGGCCTTGGTGTGGGTTGGCGTCGCCCAAGAGAGGAGAAGGGAGGCTGTCTCGCGCGGCTAGGGTGAGGAAGAGAGAAAACCAAAAATTCAATTTCCTCTCTTAACTTATCTATTTATACTTATGGGGCGGATTGACCTAACTACAACTTATCTATTGATTCGCTTATTCTCTATCAACAAAACGAATTGGCGCAGCTGGTCTGCCCGCTTGTCTCTCACGCGGAGGTGCAGGGTTCGAACTCCTTGCTGTCCATTAAACGTTTTTCCTTTTTTAAATATACTAAACGGACTCGGAAAATTCCATAAAAATATTCTAAAAATCCCTAAAAATATCTAGAATATTTCTAAACCATTTTTAAATAATTCTAAGGACCTTAAGAACTAAAAATGGGAATTTTGGGGCGTTACAATCCCCCATACCTTATGAAAAGTTCGTCCTCGAACTTAGAATAATTCTGGATATCTCTCTCTCATGCTGTCCTCACGTTCCCAAGTAGCCTCTTCATGCTTTTGATTCTGCCAGATGACCTTCACTAGTGGCACTTCTTTGTTTCTTAATCTTTTAACTGCTTTGTCCACTATCTGTGTCGGTCTGCTCTCATAACTAAGATCTTCTTGGATCTGTACTGACTGAGGCTAAATCACTTGGCTAGGGTCGTGAATACACTTCTTTAGCATAGAGACATGAAAGGTACTGTGGATAGCTGACATATCCTCTGGTAGGTCCAGCTCATATGCTACCTTACCAACCCTCTTTATGATCTTGTAGGGCCCTATGTAGCGAGGACTTAGCTTGCCCTTCTTGCCAAATCTCACCACTCCCTTCATGGGAGCGACCTTGAGAAATACTGAATCTCCAACTTGGAATTCAAGTGGCCTACGGCGTGTGTCAGCATAACTTTTCTGTCTACTCTGGGCAGTCTCAATCCTCTGGCGGATCGTCTGGATAGCCTGAGCGGTCTCATCTATAAGCTCAGTCTGGCTGCCTAGTTCTGACTCCATCTCTTTCTTCTCACCCGCTTCTTGCCAACATATGGGTGATCTGCATTTCCTGCCATACAATGCCTCATAAGGTGCCATCCTGATGGTGGCCTGATAGCTATTGTTGTAGGCAAACTCAGCTAAGCACAGAAATTTGCACCAACTACCTTTAAAGTCCAATGCACAAGCCCTGAGCATGTCTTCTAAAATCTGATTTACTCTCTCTGTTTGTCCATCTGTCTGGGGATGGAAAGCTGTGCTGAACTGAAGTCTGGTGCCTAGGGAGTCCTGAACACACCTCCAAAAATGGGAGATGAACCGCCCATCTCTGTCAGAAACGATCGACTTCGGAACTCCGTGAAGTCTGATTACTTCTTTCACGTACAGCTGTGCTAACTGCTCTACCGAATGTGATAACTTGATGGCTAGGAAGTGGGCAGACTTGGTCAATCTATCCACTATCACCCAAATTGCATCGTGTCCATGGGTGGTTCTTGGAAGACCTGTGATAAAGTCCATGGATATTTCTTCCCACTTCCACTCTGGAATGGGAAGTGGCTGTAGAACTCCTCCTGGTCTCTGGTGTTCTGCTTTGACCCTCTGGCAGGTCAAGCAGGTACTGATATATCTGGCCACGTCTCGCTTGAGTCCAGACCACCAGAATCTTTTCTTTAAATCTTGGTACATCTTGGTAGAACGAGGGTGCATAGAGTACGGGGTACTGTGGGCTTCTTCTAAAATATTCTTTCTTAGTTCCTCATCATTGGGGACGCAAAGGCGGTCTCCAAGATAGAGGATGCCACTATTTGATACTCGAAACTCTGAATTTTCTGCCTCTTGGATCCCCTGCTTGATCTTCTAGATTTCTGGGTCTTGACTTTGCTTCCTTTGTATATCCACAAGCAGGGTTGACTCTAGAGTCAATGCAGAAAGTTGCCCAATTATTACCTCGACTCCAAAATCCTTTATTTCTTTCTGAAGTGGTAGAGACAGTGATGATAGGGACATCAGTGCTGCGCAGGATTTCCTGCTCAGTGCATCGGCCACTTTATTAGCTTTACCTGGGTGGTAGAGGATTTCACAGTCATAATCTTTGACCAACTCTAGCCACCTGCGCTGCCTCATATTCAGGTCCTTCTGAGTGAAGAAGTACTTCAAACTTTGATGGTCTGTGAAGATCCTGCACTGCACTCCATACAGGTAGTGTCTCCAGAGCTTCAGTGCAAAAACCACAGCTGCTAGCTCAAGGTCATGAGTGGGGTAATTCTTCTCATAGTCCTTGAGCTGTCTGGAGGCATATGCTATTACCTTACCGTCTTGCATGAGGACAGCTCTAAGGCCCATCTTGGATGCATCACTGTAGATGTCAAAGGCCTTGTCACTCTCTGGAACAGTCAGGATGGGAGCACTAGTCAATCTTTTCTTCAGTTCTAGGAAGCTATGCTCGCATTTATCTGACCACTCAAACTTCTGATTCTTTCTGGTCAGGGCTATGAGTGGAGAGGCTATTCTGGAAAAGTCCTCCACAAATTTTCTGTAATATCCTGCCAGGCCTAAGAAGCTTCTGATCTCACTGGCATTCTTGGGTCTACACCAGTTGCTGACTGCTTCTATCTTGGTTGGATCAACTTGAATACCTTCTTTGGATACAATGTGACCTAGGAAGGTCATCTGATCTAGCCAAAACTCACACTTTGAGAATTTTGCATAGAGCTTCTCCTGCTGAAGGATCTGAAGCACTATCCTCAAGTGTGTAGCATGGTCCTCTGGAGTCTGTGAGTATATGAGAATATCATCAATAAATACAATGACGAATTTATCGAGATATTCCCTGAAGATGTGGTTCATCAGCTCCATGAAGACTGCTGGAGCATTGGTTACTCCAAAAGGCATCACTACAAATTCGTAGTGGCCGTATCTTGTCCTGAAGGCCGTCCTGGGGATGTCACTTTCTTTAACCTTTAGCTGATGATACCCAGAACGCAGATCTATCTTCGAGAACACTGTAGCCCCTTTGAGTTGATCAAATAAATCATCTATTCTAGGAAGGGGGTACTTGTTCTTGATGGTCACCTTGTTCAGAGCTCTGTAGTCTATGCACAGACGCATAGACCCATCCTTCTTCTTGACGAAAAGTACAGGAGCTCCCCAGGGTGAATGACTCGGGCGAATGAAGCCCTTGTCTAGTAGCTCCTGGAGTTGCTCTTGTAATTCCTTCAACTCTGCTGGAGACATACGATATGGGGCTTTTGAGACCGGACCGGTGCCTGGCACCAGCTCAATCTCAAATTCCACCTCCCTGTTGGGCGGTAGTCCAGGTGGTTCTTCTGGGAACACTTCTGGATATTCGCAGACTACCCGTACATCCTCCTGCTTGAGTTCTTTCTTTGCTTCTGAGTTTACTACGTGTGCAAGAAAACCAGCACACCCTTTCTCTAGCATCTGGTGGGCTGCCAAGGCTGAGAGGAATTTCTGAGTCTTCCTCTTTGGGGCTCCTTGAAACTCGAATGGTGGTTCTCCTTCTGGGCTGAAAACCACCTTCCTTCTACGGCAGTCCACTGAAGCGCTATACTTACTGAGGAAATCCATCCCTAAAATGACATCATAATCCTTCATCTCAAGGACTATCAAGTCACTATAGAGCTCTCGGTTGGAAATCCAGATTGGTACTGCCCTTAGCCTCTGAGTAGAGGCCATTACTTCCCCTGACGGTAAGGTTGTTAAGAACTTCATCGTTCAACCTTTCTGGTGGCATTTATACTGTTTAAGTAGTGCTCAGTGGTCAAAGCACCACTTATTAGTTCTTCGGAGGTTTGTGGCCTCTTAACACTGCTAGCCCTCTTTAACGCTATCTCAGGTCTTAACATCTTCACTGCTTCATCCACGGATAGTTCTCCTTGTCTGGACTCCGTAAATTCATCATAATGCTTGTTGGTTACTTGCATGTGAAAGTATTCTCCGGAGAACTCAGTCCCGAAGTCGGCCCATGCCATCTGGCTGACATTTCTCTTGGCCTTGACTCTCTCCCACTATATTCTAGCATCTCCCGTAAGGCAGAAAGATGCACACTTTATCTTCTCTACCTCATGCCAGTCCAGTAGCCCTACTATTCTTTCCAACGTTTTGAACCATGCTTAAGCATCCCATGGTTTACTTGTGCCTGGGAAATTCCCTGGCTTCAGTTTCTTCTACTGAATGAGGTATGCTTCTTGCCTTACTCTCCTGAGCCACCACCTCTAAGAGATTTGGTGGTGGTACTGACTCTGTTACCTCTTGCCCTCTAGGAACTTGCTCCTCGTTTTGGGCCTTTCTAGGCGTCCTCAAATGTATAACTTAACACTTAACGGTAATGTTCTCAAACTTGCTTTAGGATACAACAATACCTTGGTCTTGTTTCTTATCTCATTTCTTAGTCCTATAGTTCGTTCTTGGGCTTAGTAAGACCTTGGTCTTACTCAGAACTTTTATCGGACACCTTACATACCGAAATCCTCAAACCTTGTGTTTGGGCAAATCAAGACCTTGGTCTTGCTATACTAAGATCACAACATGAAGGACGTTCTCCACTCCTGCTGTGGGTGGTGTAGGGGGCACTGGGTGCTGATTTGCCATCAGTGTGGCGATGGTCTTTTGTTGTTCTGAAATCTGAGCTTGCATTTGAGCAATGACTGCCATTAGGTTTGGCTGTTCTGTGTCAGGCTCATTGTTATCTTGAACTGGGGTTCCGTTCCTTGCATTAGGAGCTCGGCCTCTTCTTGCCATCTAATAATGCCTAAGGGAACAAGAAATCACTACTACCTCTCTAGGTATAAACTTGTCTTCTTACTTAGTAACCTAATATCCATTCTAGGGATTAAACATGATTTCGTGATACTAAGGTATTAAACATGCTTCCTTGTTCTATGCACATATGAATAAGTACTTAAGCATTTCTCTATACTGCAATTAAGTAAAGGAGCAATAGAAAAAAAAAATGAAACTTAAAGCTTTCTTACTTGAAGACGGCAAGGTTGATGCTGATGTGTGTGTGATGCTGGAGAATGGGAACTGCTCTGATACCACCTGTAGCGACCCGCCTTCTCTCTACCTTAGACGGATCGTTACTTTATCTACTTCTTGACTCTAATGCACGACTAAGAATGCGGAACTTCTTTTTTTTCTTCAAATCCATCTAAGGATGCTATTCTAACTTTAAATAGTCATGCATGATACCATGTCACACTTTCTTTCTCAAAAACTCGTAAGAGAATACTTATTGAAACTTGCCTCGCCCAACTCAGCTTACGGGTATCAGTCGACTGATACTGTACCAGTCGACTGATAAGTCTGAAACCTGTTTTTCAGATTCGAAGCCTTGTTTCAAAACTCCACCAAACCTATACTTTCGAGCCATATAAAATCATGACACCATTTCTATACTCTATACCAGTTTTCTAAACAATTTAGCCCATCAAAACGAATCCATAAACTTGAAATTAGGACTTTTGCGGAATTTAGCAAGTTATGAAAAATCTACATAGACTTTAAGCTAGAGTTTGTACCAAACTTAACTTCTAACCATTGAAACTCATCACACAAAATTCTGAAACATCCCTAAGGCATTATCAAATGAGAAAGTAACTTTTCTAAACATACTTAAGCAATAAAAACTTGATTCAAAGGGAAATTAATACTATCTTGGCACATGCATCTATTTCTCTAACAAAGTATCAATATTTCAAACTACTCACACTTCTACTCATCCAATGCAATCATAAGGATATGTATGCTAAATGAAATGACATGGAATCCTTACTCTAAGAAATTGAGCATGTAAAACTATCCAAAGCTTAAATGTTCGCTAAACTCCATAAAGCAAGAACTTGAAATTTGAATAAACTAAAACATTGTAATTCAAATAACTAAATTGTCTCGTCTCAAGGATCTCTCCAAAATCAGCCACCACACACACTTTACTCAGCACCGCCTCGTCGCCTTCCTTCAGAATTGCTTGCCTTTACCTTTATCTGCAGTAAGAGGAAATGCAACTAGTAAGCAAAAAGCTTAGTAAGTACTATCTAGCTCACAAAATCTCGAAATGTGCAAACATGCTTCTTGATCAATATGAAAATCATATGAGATACTTATATGCTTGAAAGAAAACTAAGAACATGTATAACTCAAAACATGCATACTCAAGCATTAATAAATCTCAATTTACTTTTCTTGGCTCAACTTGAAACTTTAGCTATTCTTTAACTTTTTGAAAACTCTTTAAACTTTAGAAACTTTGCTAAAGCATATACTTGAAAATAATAATCACTTGGATCCACTGAAGACGTAAGTACCATCTCATGCGCGTTCCCTAAAAGGTTGGGGTAGCGAGCCACCAATCCTAATAGAGCAGACCTTGGTCTACCAGGGCCAAGACCTTGGAATTGGACACCTGGATTTCTTTAACGACGCCCTTGGACGCCGGGTACTGGCCTTAGAAAATAAAATAGCTTTTCTTTCTTTTCTTTCTCATCTGTAAATGCCTTGGCATTTTCTCGAGCACCTTGCGTGCTAAAATCCCTAAGTCTTGACTTTTGGGGATTTCTTAAGGCCTTGGCCTTTTCTTTTCTTATCTTTATCTTCTCTTTTCTTTTCTCATAACTTTCTTAGACCCTAAACTCATATAGGGTATTTAATTAAACTTATACATAAGCATACAACAACTAATCTCACATGCAAAATTATAAACTAAGGTAAAAATTACATTTTTAACTTTCTAATGGGAAAAACTCGCGGAAAACCGCCTCTTACTACAGGTGAGCAGTACTTACATTGATATCTTGGACTTACAACCAAGATTGACGTCTAGGGCTCGGGAGAAACTTGAGATCTCGGAGAATTCTTCGCGCCTACGCGTTCCTCTCGTCGCGGGGATTCCGAATATTGGAAGATCTCTTGGAGGAGAACCTTGGCCGGCCCCCTTGGCCTTGGTGTGGGTTGGCGTCGCCCAAGAGAGGAGAAGGGAGGCTGTCTCGCGCGGCTAGGGTGAGGAAGAGAGAAAACCAAAAATTCAATTTCCTCTCTTAACTTATCTATTTATACTTATGGGGCGGATTGACCTAACTACAACTTATCTATTGATTCGCTTATTCTCTATCAACAAAACGAATTGGCGCAGCTGGTCTGCCCGCTTGTCTCTCACGCGGAGGTGCAGGGTTCGAACTCCTTGCTGTCCATTAAACGTTTTTCCTTTTTTAAATATACTAAACGGACTCGGAAAATTCCATAAAAATATTCTAAAAATCCCTAAAAATATCTAGAATATTTCTAAACCATTTTTAAATAATTCTAAGGACTTTAAGAACTAAAAATGGAAATTTTGGGGCGTTACACAGAGTGACTCCTGATCGGTCACTAGATCGATCAGGATGGGTCCAGACCGATCAGGCTCCAGCCTGATCGGTCCCCAGTGAGAAATCAGAAATTGCTACTTCTTCGTGATCGATCACCAGACCGATCCAAGTCTTTCCAGCTTTGCAGTCCCAACCTCTTGATCGGTCCCCAGACCGATCAGGGTCTGGCCTGATCGGTCTGGGGTCCGATCAGGACACCTCCTGACTGATCAAGCTCCAGCCTGATCGGTTATAGTGAGAACCTTGCGACAATTGATCGTTCACCAGAACGATCTGAATAGTCTCCCTGATCGGTCACCAGCCCGATCAGGAGTCGATCAGTAGCCCAACAAGGTCACTGTGTGCTCCCTGATCGGTCACCAGACCGATCAGACATAGCTGGATTAGTCACCAGACCGATCCACGAGGGAACACCATGCCAACTTCCCTGATCGGTCCCCAGACCAATCCAGGTAAGGTCAAATCCACTCTAAGTCAAGAGAACGGGCTCCCAGCCTTCTCTGACTTGTGCTTAGCCCCCGGTCCAAGACTCCATGCCCAGTCTCACTCACCGGGACTTCAACCTAGCTTCCCAAGCTAGGACCTGTCCCTCCAAGCTAGGGTTTCATCCAACCTAGCCCTCCAACCTAGCCCTCCAAGCTAGGACCTGACCCTCCAAGCCAGGGTTTCATCCAACCTAGCCCTCCAAGCCAGGGTTTCATCCAACCTAGCCCTCCAAGCTAGGACCTGGCCCTCCAAGCCAGGGTTTCATCCAACCTAGCCCTCCAAGCTAGGACCTGGCCCTCCAAGACAGGGTTTCATCCACCTAGCTTCTCAAGCTAGGACCTGGCCCTCCAAGCCAGGATTTCAATCACCTAGCTTCCCAAGCTAGGATTTCACCCAACTCCGTGCCCAGTCCCCGACCAAGACTTGATCTCAATCATCTCATTAACCTAAACTAAAATCGGTGTCAACACCAAAATAACAATCAGGGTCAGACTGCATCAACAGTTAGAACCCGCCGGGAAAAGTCCCCGGCAATGCACTCCGACGGTCAAGTCAGTCCTCGACAGTGGAAAGCAAAAGGCAATGCAACAGTAGCAAAATTACTATTGCGCGTACCTGGGTCGCGTGGAGTGGAGCGACTTATATAGCTGGGGAAGCTGGCAGTTGCTGCCCAGCCTGCCACCTTTTGTCTCGTAGCGAGGACAGGGCAAGGCATACCCAGAGGTGGCAGTGTAAGGTGTTGCACACCTGAATAAGGAAAGGGGCACTGTCAACTTAATGGTTAGCGTCGTTGAGTGCCGCTCGACCTGACACAGAGGTATGTGGTCGAGGTACGGGGCTCAGGACGTGGAAGGAAGATCATGGTGTCAGCGAGATGCTTGTGATAAATGTCGGGATGATGCTTTACCTGTGCTGACCCCGTATTCCTTCTGCCAGTCCAGTGTCAGGGAGTGGTTGTTCTGGGGAGTCACGAAGAATGCCGACTAGGGGCACAAGATGAGGAGGCCAACTGAGGGCCTAGAGTATCGGTGCCAACTGAGGGCACAGGATGAGGAGGTCGACTGAGGGCCTAGAGTATAGGTGCCGACTGAGAGCACAAGATGAGGAGGCCGACTGAGGGCCTAGAGTATAGGTGCCGACTGAGGGCACAAGATGAGGAGGTCGACTGAGGGCCTATAGTGCTAGTGCGATTCAGTGATACATCAAGTAAAGCCTCCTCTGGTTTGGGCTTACCCCAGGAGTGTGGGCCGCCGCGCATCGGCTGGGAGCCACCTTGTCGAGAGGGGTGCGGAGGCAGGCCCGCGATAGTCTGGATGCTCGATCAGGCCGATTTTGAGGAACATGGGTCGCCACGCGCCTGATCGGGGTCACCGAGCCGAGTGATGTGTAAGCGTATAGTGGGGTATGCCTTGAAGATGCTCTGAGTTTTAGGGTCCCCGACTCGGGAGAACTGGGATTTAGTGACGTTGTGAATTGAGCCTCCTGGGACTCGGGCCTCCCAATCCAGACTTTGCTGAACTCAGGGGGCCTTTTGGAGACTTTCGATCCCTTTAATCGAGACAATTACCTTTTACCCGGGTCTATCCTTCCCGTTCTCGAGGGAACTAGGCTGAGCCACCAATACAAGCCTTATATCCCATGGGCTCCCAGCGCACATAAATCTATCTTCTACTGACGAGGCGCCAGGCTACCGAGCCAAGCCACACGTAAGCTGGCCCGGGATCATTTGTCAATCAAAACTTATACATCCTAAATCCCATTGTTCATTAAAATGCTCTTGTTTTATTATTTTAAGTTATTCTTTTTTAAAAAAATAAATTTATATTTGAAAAGTCAATAAAAAAAGTTATAAATCTTCTCAAATAATTAATTAAAAATATCGAGAAAAAATAAGACTTACATCCTAAAAAACTTTGTTATAGAGTCAAAAGGAAAATAAGGATATGTATGAAGATATAAGGATAAGGACATGTACGAAGATATAAGGATAAAAATGAAGAATTTAAGTGAATTAACTAAAATATTTCTAAAAAAGATAAAATTAAAGGATTAATTTTAAGACTCAATCCTTTTATATTAATCATAAACGAACTCATTATATACATCTAAACATGGACGGAGCCAGGGGGCGGCGGTCCCGTCCCCTCGATTTTTTAGTCCTATAGATGTAGAGGTATAAAAATAAGGGATGAATAGAGAGTAAATGAGGGGGCAATGACAACTTCGCCTCCCTCAATGTAAACTTATATTTTTCACTCCTCGAATATTAAATTTCTAGCTCCATCCCTGCATCTAAAATACTGATGACACTATTTTGATAGATGAGATACGTGAAGAAATATATGTTAAATTCGAATATTAGCAGAAAATGCTAGATATGAAAAAATTTAGCCTTAATAGATTAAAGACGAAATATATGAAATTTGAGTTTAGTAATATTAAATATAATAAGATAATTATTAAGATGGGAGATGACTAGTTTATTTATCACTGAGATATTTAAATATTTAAGATCATTTATACAAAAGAATTGAGTGATTGAGTGATATCTTACATAGAATACAAATATGATAGTTGAAATGAAGAAAGGTTAGGTATTCTTTGTGATCGTAAAATACTTTTAAGACTTGAAAATTAGTTTTACAAAATAACAAGTTATGTTATATGGAGTTGAATATTATGTTGATGCAGTCTGAACCTGATTGTTATTTTGGTGTTGACACCGATTTTAGTTTAGGTTGATGTTGATGATGATAATGATTAAGTCCTGATCGGGGATTAGGCATGGTATGGAAAATCCTAGCTTGGAGGGCTAGGTGTTGGAAAATCCTAACCTGGAGGGTTAGATGTGGAAAATCCTAGCTTGGAGGGCTAGGTGTTGGAAAATCCTAACCTGGAGGGTTAGGTGTGGAAAATCCTAGCTTGGAGGGCTAGGTGTTGAAAAGTCCTAATTCGGAAAGGTTGGGTGAAAATTCCTAGCTTGGAGGGCTAGGTGAAAAGTCCTAACTTAGAGGGTTAGGTGAAAATTCCCAACTTGGAGGGTTAGGTGAAAAATTCCTGGCTTGGAGGGTCAGGTTCCTAGCTTGGAGGGCTAGGTTTGGAAAAGTCCTAATTCGGAAGGGTTGGGTGAAAAGTCCTAGCTTGGAGGGCTAGGTGAAAAGTCCTAACTTGGAGGGTTAGGTGAAAATTCTCAACTTGGAGGGTTAGGTGAAAAATCCTTAGCTTGGAGGGCTAAGGTGGATGAAATCCTAGCTTGGAGGGCTAGGTTTGAGTCCCTGGATCGGTCTGTGACCGATCAGGGATACTGGCACACTGCTCCTTCGTGGATCGGTCTGGTGACCGATCCAGCGATGACTGATCGGTCTGGTGACCGATCAGGGAGCGCACAGTGAGGTTGGGAACCTACTGTGTGGCTCCTGATCGGTCTGGTGACCGATCAGGGAGCAAGCCGTTGCCTCGTTGCTTGGCTCCTGATCGGTCCGGTGACCGATCAGGGAGCAGGTAGCTTCCTCATTGTCTTGCTCCTGATCGGTCTGGTGACCGATCAGGGAGCCCACAGTGAGTTGAGTTCTCCCGCTGATCAGCTCTTGAACGGTCTGGTGACCGATCAAAGACTTAGCATTTAATTTCCGCAGTTACTGTTCACTCAGACGTAGACCGATCAGGCTTGAGCCTGATCGGACAGGGAGCTACCTGATCGGACAGGGAGCTACCTGGATCGGTCTGGTGACCGATCAGGATTCACTCTGATCGGTCTGGTGACCGATCAAGCTTGTGTCTCCGCAAGAGCTGGGAGTCCCAACAAAGCGGTGGATCGGTCTGGTGACCGACCCATGAGCCCTGGATCGGTCCGGTGACCGATCACTTTAATTCAAAATGCACTGTCAGACGCTCTGATCGCGTCTGAACGTATCCGATTCTCTGCGCTTAACATCTGATACACGATTTTCTGCTTGATATGCTGTGCTAACACTCTGATTGAGCTGCAGGTGACAGGTAAGGATTCAAACACTCAAGGAGAGTCAATGGAGGTCTTTCCTTGGAGCAGGTTTGTCTGTTTTCCATCTCAGGTTGCAACGGACACTGGCGCCGGCTGGAGCTGCTGACTGGGGCTGGTCTGAGGGAAGCTCAAGGAGTCCAGAAGAGCTCAGTGGTGGCTGGTGGTTGCAGGTGAGCAGCTGAAGGCTGCAGTGAGATGTTGTCACCTGGCGTTCAAGAGGGAAACAAAAGGAGCGGTGTGGAGCAGAGCAAGAAGAACTTTTGGTTGCCTTGGTTTTGAGCTGCGATTTCTTGCTGCGTGCTTGTGCTCCTTGCTGATCATTCTCTCTTGAGAAAGCTACTGTGATCCTTGAAGCAACCATCCCTTGCTTGAGCACTTGGAGGAAGGAATAAGAGGCTTTGAGTCCAACATCGAGAAGACACGAAGAAAGGGTTCTTGCGTGAGATCGTCGCTGGGTGGAGCTTGGAAGAAGCTTGCTGTGTTCTTGTTTTTGCTAAGTGCTAAATAAGATCTTTCTTGTGTTTCATTGTGCTTAAAACTATATCTTTGATTGAAACGTTGTGGAGAGGTTACTCCACCGAGAAGGAGGTTGTTGTCTTATCCGGTGTTCACCGGGGCTTGATCTGCCGACGATCAGGGGATCGCCCACCTCACGGGCACGCCAAGGAGTAGGGGCAAGTTATCTCCGAACCTTGTACATCCTTGAGTTAGCGACTGTGTGGTTTGTTTTTCCTTCTCTGCATTTCTATTTCTGCTGTTATACTTGTATTGCTTCCGCTGCGGCTAACCTAAGTGCAGAGAAATCTTAAAAGACTTCAAAAGCTAAAGATTGGGTGTCTGGCTATATTCACCCCCCCCCCTCTCTAGCCATCCAAGGTCCAACATATTAGGTTATCACTTAAATAAATGAATAGAAAATGATGGTTACAGAAATGAGAATTTTAATATAGATATGTAGACATTTGAGGATCACTAACAAAAAGACAATCTGGGATGAAATCTGGAACGAATTTTAAAAAAAAAAAATTGTCACAAAAAATTTTGGGATGAATTTTGCTATGAAAATTTTTTCATTGCAAATAAATCGTCGTCGAGTTCTGCAACGAAAAACATCGCCAAATTAATTACACTCTTGCATTGAAAAAAAATTCGCAGTAAAATTCCCAAATGTAAATCTGCGATGAAATTATAATTTCGTCCCAATTTTGGCGACAAATCCAATTTTCGTCACAGATTTGGCAATGAAAATGGATTCATTGATAAATGCGGGACATCTAAATTTAGTGACGAATAATAATTTCATTGCCAAATCTATAACAAATACAGGTTCGTCGTCAATCTGTTAATTCGACAATTTCGCGAAATTTCTTTCGTCGCAAATTTTGAAACGAAATAATGGATTCGTTCCAAATTCTGCAATGAATCAGTGGATTAATCCCATTCTTGGTCTTGTCGCAGAACCTGGGATGAATCTGTGCATTCATCACAGATTCTACGATAAATCTGGCAAATCTACAACGAATATGAATTTGTCACCAATATGTTCAATTCTATGACGAATCAATGGATTCGTCCTAGATTCTATGACAAATCACCCAGAATCTGCGACGAAAGAAAATTCATCGCAGAATTGATGAATTATTGTGATCTTGATAATTCTGCGACATATTTCCTTTCAACCCAGACTAGGACGAATCCGTGAATTTATCCCAAAATCTACGATGAAAGAAAATTCATCATAAAAACATTGACATCACAATAATTTACGATAATTTGGTGACAAATCATCGCAAAAACATCGACATCATTTTCGTTGCCAAATTCATCCCAAAATGAAAAAAAAATCATAGAACTAAGCCATTTCTGGATTTTATTGTAAAATCCGAAACATTAGGGGCCTGAGTGTAAAAGTGGCTAACTTAAGGATTTGGAGGGAATGTTGCAAATTTTGAGGGGTTATTTGCAAAGGGCACAACCCTTAAAATTCCTTTTCCTTTTCCCCTGTGACAGTGCGATCGAAGACGAAACCACGCGACCACCTTCACCTCTTTCTCCTTCTTCCTATCCATCGCTATCCGCCTTCCGCCTTTGCCTTTGAGAGCTTCTTACAGTGCAAGAGAAGGAGAACAGTCGCATCCTCCTTTGGAAGATCCAGCCACCCTCAACGATTTGTTGCTAGGCTGTGAATCGTAGCAAGAGAGGGACCAAACAGTGTGTGCACAAGGTGAATCGTGAGTCACTCCATCTACTCTGGTCATGAGCCCCATCATCCGGTCATAGATTTCGGGTCATTTGCTAATCTCCAACGAGGAAGGGGATCAAACTAAGGATTTGGAAATTTGGTATCGGGATTAGGCTAGGATCATTTCTGCCGACATAGTTTTGGGTAAGGCTCCTTATGGTGGTTTTGATCTGAGTAATATTTTGTTTTGTTTTTCTTTTTGGATTATGATCTTGATGCTAGCTTGGTGACTTGAAATGGTTTGAGTAAATTGGATTGAATTGTAGAGTTGGATCTCTATTTTGGATATGATTTCTAGTTCTTGATCTACCGTGAGCTTACTGTGCTATTGGAACTTTGATTAGGTAGTACTTCTTGGAAAAGTTTTGTGAGTATAGTTGGAGTTTTGTGTGGTTTTCGGATAGCGATCATGTGTGTTGGTTACCTCCTTCTGATCATTTTAGGTTTTATCAGTTTATGTGTAGCTCTATGTGATCATTGTTGTCACCTTGGTAGATTCTTGTGGAATTGGATTGATTGTTGTTTGTGTGAAATGTTTGTGGTGTGAGGACCCATGAGAGAGTGTTAGTGAATGTTTTAGACCTACTACGTTGGTTTGATCTTGCCGAGAGGTGCATAGTTGGATTTCTTGGATGCTTGGTGTATAAGCACATGGTTGGGTCAGCTTGATCCAGATTTGGGATTAGCTTAGTTATTAATTGTGTAGATGCGAAGTTGAGGTTTGATTTCAATTAATTCACTCGTTGTGGATATTAATTTTGGTAGGGGGTTCTCATCACATGAACTTCTTCATATCGAGGCGGGTACCTTTGACTTATCTTTATTTATTATAGTCAAACTCTTATGCATAGTTAATTATGGATAACAGTAGTGATACCTAATACTTTTCGTTCCTGTATGATTTATTTCGATTCTTGTTATCTGTTTAGGTTTACTGCTTATTGTTCCATATTACTGCGTGTATTAGATTTACTGGCAGCTTACCTTATACCTCATACTAGGATTTAGGCTATGGTGCATACCGGTTACCAGGACTACTGCATATCATATAGTTGACAGTAGGGTTAGATAGTGGGTGATGCATGGGATAGTGACATACATCTGTTAGTAGGAGCCCTAGAGCCAATTATGTGATGATTGACTAGGGGCATTTTGTATCATATTCTATTATTAATAAAGGCATGTTTGGTTATTATACTTATTTTGTATTCTGTGCCGAATGACTAAGTATAATAATGTCCTTATGTAGTAGGTTCTTATCTACATTATATCGATTGGTTGAATCGATAGTGAGATAATGTAGAGAACACTACATTAAATTATTCCTAGTCAAGCATCAATTATTCAGGGATAATATTGATGCATGGAGACTAGCATGTATGTCAACTGATGACTTGAGCTCACAAGTCATGGATATGTGATATCAAGTTGACACATGGGTATACATTGGAGAATGTGTACTGAATGACCCGCCATGAGAAAGTTTCATAGATTGTCATATGAGTGTCATAGACTTTCTCATGTGACTATTGGTATGAATAGTCCTTAGACCTAAAGTCACTATGGTTCCTTACATAAGGAGTTATGTACTTTGGTATCGTCAAACGTCACCCGTAACAGGGTAGACTATAAAGGTGATCACTGGGTATGTAATGAATTATGCGGAGGGGTGTGAGTGATGTAGATGGGATCTATCCCTCCCATATGACGGGAGTGATATCTGTGGGCCCCTTGATCGAGTAGGACTACTGAAACGTATGACCATGCTCAAATGAGTCAATATGAGATATTGAGCTCATTTGTTTGAGTGAGTCTACTCGGGGATCAAGAAATACAAGATTGATTAAGGATGACACGGTCTATGCCTCAGTGGTCAATCTAGATATCAAGGATAGAAGGACAAGGTCATACATTATCATAGTCACGAAGGTTTAGTCGGATCTCGACTTTTCTTGTTACTTGGGTAGCAATGATGCATTGCTAGATGCCGCTCATTGCTTATGTGTCTAAAGTGTTTAGGCGCATTGTCAACGTCACGAGAACCTATTGGGTCACACACAAAGGACACAATGCTTCGGGAAGGTTGATCGGGAGATCTGAGCCCGAGTTGGGAACTCGGGAGACCTGAGCCCGAGTTGGGAACTCGGGAGACCTGAGCCCGAGTTGGGAATTCGGGAGGTCAGTTCGGGGGACTCGAGTTGGGAACTCGAGAGAGACCGAGTCGGAGCTCGGCGGGCCGAGTCGGAGCTCGGCGGGCCGAGTCGGAGCTCGGCGGGCCGAGTCGGAGCTCGGCGGGCCGAGTCGGAGCTCGGCGGGCCGAGTCGGAGCTCGACGGGCCGAGTCGGAGCTCGGCGGCCGAGTCGGAGCTCGGCGGGCCGAGTCGGAGCTCGGCGGGCCGAGTCGGAGCTCGGCGGGCCGAGTCGGAGCTCGGCGGACCGAGTCGGAGCTCGGCGGACCGGGTCGGAGCTCGGCGGACTGGGTCGGGAGCTCGCCACTCGGGAGACTTGGTCGAGAGACCGAGTCGGAAGCTCGAGAGGCCCGGTCGGAGCTGCATGGAGGAAAGAGAAAAGTCTCTCTTCATTGGATGAAAAGATTCTTTTCTTGCATGGGAAATGATAAAGAGCCACATGAAAAGATGTGCTCTTTATTGGGAAGCCAAAGAGACATAAACCTCTTCATATTCATGGGATGATTATAAAAGAGGGCCTTGTGACTTTGGATGAGGGCTTCTTCTTGCCTTAGCTTTTCCCCTTCCCTTCCTCTCTTCCTCCTCTCCTCCCTTTTTGGCCGAAACCTTATTGTAAGGTTCTTGGTGTTCTGCGAGCTACCTCAAGTTGCTAGCACAACTAAGGTAGCTCTCCTGAAGTTGAGAGATTGTGTCCGTGTGGATACGAGTAGAGGCACGGGCATTTGAACGTGCAAGAGATCCGGCGCACCTTGGACGAGCGGGATAAGCAAAGGGCACGCTCCGAAGGTATAAACAGTAGATAAATCTATTAGATAGATGAACTTCGTAGGAGTTTTCTTTCGCATGGATTGCTCGTGGGTTCTTGTTTCCGCTGCGTTTTTATGATTTTGTGCCGGGAGAACCCAACAACATCATCGTTGCACGTAGCATAGGTGGACGACCTTTGACTCTCTGGAGGTTGAGATGGGTCGTCGGACATGCTACTGGTGTAGGGGCATACGTAAGCGACCTTTGACTCCCTTAAGGTTGAGATGGGTCGTCAGACTTGCCAGATTACTTGTCGTGTAGTCCTAGTTCCACTCTTCGTTAGTGGATTATAGGCCATGGCACTGCGACAGATCCCCTACTCTATCCGGAGATAGATAGGAGTTTGAGAGCGTTACTTTTCCCTAGGGCGGAGTACGTTCAGTGTCCAAGATCCTGCCCATTCAGTTTCGCGTGATACGCGATGGTGGCCATCTGGGTGGAGGGAGGACCCGGTCAGAGCCCTACCCACTCGGTTTTGCATAGATGCGACGATGGCCGACTGGCGTCAGGGGTGACCCATGTTGTATCATGAGCATACTATGCATTTCTGCATATGGTTGTGATTGCTGCACTTGATTGTTGCACTTGGTTGACATGTATACTCTCGGGTTTGGATCGACAAAGGTATGTACTTTCTTTTCGGTGATTTCAGTTATGTGTTTCCTATTATTGCATCTTCAGTTTGTGATAGTTGGTGACTTACTGCTAGTATACCTTTCTGTGCATATTGGTCTGTATCCACTGAGTTCTTTGAACTCACCCCATTAGCTTTGTTTTTCTCCCTTTCTAGATGATCGACTAGAGCGTCCGGTAGCCTGTCCCAATTTGCGTGTGTCGAGGCAATTTCGTGGTTTTCTTGTATTTGATGTTGGTACATGATGGTACCCATTCCATTTGTTCATTCTTTGCATTTCCACTATTGTACTTTTGATTTGTTGTGTCGCCTTGCATGGCGATATGGTTGTACTTTTGTGAGTCATGGAGGCCTTCGTTTATATTCTTTTTGTCGTAAGTCGTACCGGTACGGAGCTTTTCTTGACGACGTCATTTTCTTTCCGTTTTAGTGGCTTGTTCTAGCCCTATCAGCTGTGGTACAGGCAGGCTGAGAGGGTCGCAGAGATCAGGTTTTCGGATTGTCCGTCCGGTCGAGGGAGAAGCAGTTTAGTCATAATCCGACGGGTGGCTCCTCGGGGCGTGACAATTTATTTGGTATCAGCCCAGGTTTCGAGATACCTTGTAGTCTTGTGGGCGTTTTCGGATTTTATGTCGGAGTCGTTTTCTCAATGGACGTGGTTGGGACATGACGACGACGAGACATCTCCAAGCAACCAGAAAGAAATGGTAAGACTTGTTAGTAGTTATGAGAATAACTGTATTGATGTTGGGTCATATCCGTACAGGTATGCCCCGTCGTATCAAGATGACCCCGCCCCGTCTGCATGGTATCCCGTGGCAACCATCACGTAGAACGACTCAGGAGCCTATGGGAGCTGCGACTGTCGGAGCGGAGGTAGAGTCTCTGAAGAGATGACCCAAGGTTAGGGTCGGTCGTCGAGGACAGTCATCTCCAGGTCAGAGACCTCCATCACCGAGGGTCCCTCTGCCATTTTTGACAGCACTCCCAGTTGCACCCCTGGTAGTACCTACCATCACACCCCAGTGCTACCCGCTACGATACCACCAGTCAAGCAGTCAACACCGCAGCTTTTTTAACTGGTATTACAGACCCTGCAGCAGCTAATACAGACTCTACAGCCAGTACATTCTTCCGCTCACCTAGCATCTCATCCGGTTCAGCCAGCACTTTCAGAGGGGCAGACATTAGGACCGTCGGGACAGTCGGTGCAGTCAGTACCCCCAGCAGTGCAGCCAGTTGTTTCAACAGTACCACCCGTAGAACCGATGCCCCCTGCGGGTTGAACCATGGACAGAACACGGATCCTAGCTTTGGTTGCATTTGTGAAGGGTTGGTTCACCTTGTTTCACGGGGGAACTGACCCATGCATAGCTCGGACATGGTTGGAGACCCTCCGAGGACATGTTTTGTCACATGTCCTACTTCGATTGGGACAAGGCCGAGCTGGCGGCCTACCACATGCGAGAGCGGGCCATGACTTGGTGAACAGCCCAGTAGAGCATCTTTGGCGAGCACTCAGTCACCTGAATTATGTTCAAAGAGGCATTCCAATAGAAGTACCTTCCAGCCGCGTATCAGATGACCCGCCGACAGGTGTTTTTGCATCATCAATAGGGGGATCAGTCTTTGTTAGAGTATGACGCAGTGTTTAACCGCCTGACGGAGTATTGTCCTCAGTTGGTCGCAGACGACACAGAGCGGATGATGCATTTTACTCAGGGGATGGCCTCGAACATTCAGGTCCAGTTGTCCTCGTGTGACATTACTTCTTATCAAGGGGCGCTAGAGTGGGCCCTCATCATCGAGACGACTCGGAAGAGACTGTTTGGAAATAAGAAGAAGGACAAGCAACCAACCTCAGACGCAGCACATTCATAGCAGACGCAGACCTCGCGGAAGCGGGGTAGGCAGGGCCAGCTAGGGCAGGATATTTCTGGGGCTTCGGCCAAGTCTCATAACTCAGGATGTACCATGACGGATGCCTCCCAGTCTTCCCAGCATGATCAGAAGACCCCCACTAGATGTCGTTACACCTAGTGTGGTTCCAGGAGGCACGATAGGTCAGAGTGTACCCTGGAGTAGGTGGTTTGCTACTACTATTAGTTTCCTGGATACATGAGTCGTGATTGTGCCCATAAGGCACAAGATGCAGCATCAAGAGTCACGTCACAGGGGAGCGTACTGGTTCGACTCGAGCTCAGCGTAGGGGATGGGGGCCATGGACTTCTTCTCGGACACAACCGACCGCTCCTCCGCCCGTACACGTGTACTATATGTTCGGGCAGGGCCCCGAGCACACCTATCCATCGGCGGTACCACAACACACAGCAGTAGAGGCTCAGCAGCAGTCTTTTGCCGGTCATCAGCCTATAGTTTTCCTGCCTCATCAGTCTGTCAGAGTTTCTGCATCACAGCCTCCACCGGTACCTGCCTTACCCCCACCTCCGCCTAAGACGGGTCGGGTGTACGCACTCACCCGAGAGGAGGCTCAGCGAGCTGACGGATCTATTTTTCGAGGTACCGTTCTACTTTATGCACATTCCGCAGAGTTACTGATTGATACTGATAGTTTATATTCTTTCATATCACGACTATTCTTGAGCAAGATTTGTAGGTTACCGACACTTTGGGCACAACATCTGTCTGTGTCTCTACCTTCTAGAGAGGTGTTAGAGGTCACCCAGGAAGTCAAGGGGTGTCCCCTGGATTTTGGTAAGGTTATCCTTACCGTGGATCTCTGTAACACCCGCCCTTATATCTACTCTCGGGGCGGGGTTACGTACAATCAATCATAAAATTTTTAACATAAAATAAAAGCAAACAAAAGTGCAAGGACTAAGTACTGAGCATGCTTGTTTAAAACTACCAAGTGATATTTACAAGTACTAAGCATATTAGTCAGTGCATGCAAATCAGATATCATACTTTAATGATTAGAACATGGTAGGTTCACAAGTAGTTCAACTCAACATATAAGAGTAATCCAAGTGTAATCACTAATATTCAAAAGTACCAACCCTAATCACTAGCATTTATTATTAAAGAAAACATCAACATAGGCATAGTAATGTAGATATAAGAATCTTTCTTTCCCGAGCCACCACCCCACACATCTTCAGCCCTCCTGCCTCTTCCTTTAGTTTAAGTGTCCCTTACCCTTATCTGTAGCATAAGACAACACATAAACTAGTAAGCACAAATGCTTAGTAAGGATCCTGTCCTACTCGCAAAAATCCATACGAAAGAATACAACATGTACACATAATGAATCATAAGCATGAGTTTATCATAGCATACTAAACATCAAAGTTTCTAAGCAAGCAGTATGAAGTATCTTAAGCATACCCTGTAGGACCGGTGCCGTCGATAGAGGGGGGGTGAATATCGACCGTTAAAATCTTTCGGAGAAACTTTCGGATCTTCGTTCTAGATTCAGAGTTAGTAGCAGCGGAAAACACATAGAACGAAGAAAACAATAATACAGTGACACAGCGGGATTATTTACTTGGTTCCCAACCCCTCAGGGTCAGTACGTCCAAGGCCTATGTACTCGGCGTGAGTCCACTATTGGTCTCCTTTCCAGAATTTCCGGAGGCGGAGAAAACCCGTCTTACAGTGTACAATTACACGCAATAATATAGAAAAATTAAGTACGGTAATTAACAAAATGCAAACCAACAAGACAAGGATGAAGCTCGGCCAATCTGGACCTCCGAAGTGCCGCGCACCTCCTCCTGGAGCCTCCCGGTCGTAGAGGCTCGTTTCTATCACGTTGTCGTCGGTCGGAATGATCAGAACAGTACTTGGAAGTCGTGTCTGAAGCTGAGGGGTCGAAACCCCTTATATAGGCCTCCTGGGGGCGCCTCGGACGCTGGGGGCGCCCCGGACGCTGGGGGCGCCCCAGAAGACTCGGTCAAAGCTTATCTTTGCGTCTACCTCGCCGCAGGTGATAAGATCATTGACCAGGGCGCCTCGGACGCTCAGGGCACCCTCATGATGTCTTATCTGTGTTTTGGGTTCGAAACTGCAAGTACAGTTTTGAACCAAGGCGCCCCGGACGCTTAGGGCGCCCCGCTTGACACCTGTTCTTCCTGCTTCACTTAACTCCTGTTTTTCTTCTTTGCTAAGGGTGCCCTAGCTATTGAGGGCGCCCTGGCTGATGGGGGTGCCCTCCCTGCTGAGGGCGCCCTCCTTAAAGCCTGCAAACTGGTTGCTTTGTCTCCGGTTCTTGTTACCTGCAAGATACACAAACACAAAGCATAGATACCTTAATGTTAGCCTTAGGGACTTGGTTCGGACTTCGGATTTGCACGAAACCCTAGGTCGAACCGGCACGAGTTCCTATCCCCGAGAACTCGCCCTTCACCTACTCCTTTCAGGAGACGGTTGCCACCCAGCCCTTCGGGTGGACTTTTACTTAGCTTCCGATACCTCCGGACCTCGAGACCCCCAAACCCTGACCCGTCTCTACTCCTGTCCTTAGTCATCGCTCAGCTAAGTTGCTTAGTCCCTTGGACCAAGACTTGATAACCTAGTAGTCCTTCGCCAGGTGCCTAGCATCCCTTCGCCAGGTCTTCATTCCCTAGCAGCCCTTCGCTAGGTGCCTAGCAGCCCTTCGCTAGGTCTTCTATGCCTAGTAGTCCTTCACTAGGTGCCTAGCAGCCCTTCGCTAGGTCTTTAGGTTACGATACCTAGCAGCCCTTCTCTAGGTGCCTAGCAGCCCTTCGCTAGGTCTTTAGGTTACGATACCTAGCAGCCCTTCGCTAGGTGCCTAGCAGCCCTTCACTAGGTCTTTGGGTTACGATACCTAGCAGCCCTTCGCTAGGTGCCTAACAGCCCTTCGTTAGGTCTTGGGGTTACGATACCTAGCAGCCCTTCGCTAGGTGCCTAACAGCCCTTCGTTAGGTCTTAGGGTTTCGATGCCTAGCAGCCCTTCGCTAGGTGCCTAACAGCCCTTCGTTAGGTCTTAGGGTTTCGATGCCTAGATTAACTAGGACTTTTCTTCAGCTTAGGTCACTTCTCTCTTACTCCCCTTTGTCTGTTCAATATATCACTGACTTAAGTGTATTGTCAAACATTAAAACACTTAAAGAGGAATACCATTGATGCAACTTGCACCAACAATCTCCCCCTTTTTGATGTTTGACAATAACTTAAGTTAGATTGGTTTAAGGGGCTAACTTACCATCCTTGGGATCAAACTAAAACATGACCTTAGTTTTGTAAAACATTTTGATCAAATGGTCCTTTAGTAAGAATCCAAAAAATTTCTAACTTAAGCATACCTCTCCCCCTTTGTCATACAACAAAAAAAACAGAAATACTTGCGCCAACAAGGAGAGTATTTTGAAAATACTTAGTATAAAATTTTGAAAACATAGCATAAAACTAATACTTAAGTATTATGAGCTTAGAAAACTTTAGACAATATTTTGAGAAAATGTCGGATTTTTGAAAAATGATCTTTGAAGCATGCAAGTACTTGCAAAATGTAAGTTATTTTTGAAGAAAGATCAGATTTTGAAGGATAATAAGTAATTTTTGAAAAATATAAGTACCTTTGAAAAATGTATTGAGTTTTTGAAAACTAGGTACTTTTGAAAAATACATTGATATATATATATATATATATATATATATATATATATATATATATATATATATATATATATATATATATATATATATATATATATATATATATTTTAAGATTAAGTACTTTTGAAAGAATATTAGACTTTACTTGGTTTATTTTCCAGTCTGACACCATCCTGAGAAACCTTGTTGACTACAAGGATATTTCCTAAGTGTCCTGGAAAATTTTCAACCCAAGTAAATATTATTTCAAAATTTTCATAAGTTACAAAATAATAGGATGTAAGTTAGTTTTGAAAAATGTAAGGATTTTAAAGTCATAATACTTGATTTGGTTTATCTTTCAGTCTGACACAATCATAGGAAACTTTGTTGACTACAAGGACATTTTCCTAAGTGTCCTGGAAGATTTTCCAAACTCAAGATATTATTACAAATTAAAAAAACCAGATGAATTTTTGAAAATAATAGTATTTTTTTTTAAAATTGATACTATTTTGAAAGAATACTTATGTTTTCAACAGGATTTGAAAATACCGCGCATGAAAACATTTGAAATATTGAATAATTCTTTTGATTTGACCTCCCCCTAAACTTGACCCAGTCCTGGGAAGCTTGTTGACCACAAGTACTCTTCCTCTGAGTCTTAAGGTTGGATTCAAATCAAAGGAATTTTCTAATAATTTCAAAACAATTAATTAAAAGAAACTTTTTCAGAAGTTTGATTTAGACTCCCCCTAAGTCTGACACGTCCTAGGAGTCCTTGTAGATTATGAAGTGGACTTTTCTCTGTGTCTTTAGGGTTTATCAAACTCAAACAAGACAGGTAAATTTTACAACATAAACCCCCTTTTTTCGAAAAACTCACGTGATAACGATTTAAAGCTCAATTTTCGAAAAGTATTCTCAAATAATAGTAATTTTTTAAGTGCAAATTTTTGAGAAAAAAAAATGAAAAGTACTCCCCCTGTACCCGATACCATTTGACTCTATCTAAGTGCCTTAAGGAATTTTAGTGTTGTCCTAAGAGGCTTGTGTCTAAGTGAGTCAAACAAATTTTTGAAAAGATATATTTTTGAAAAAATGTATAATATATATATAATCAATCAGACAAGCATGAATTCCATAAAAACATTATTATGTTGAAGCACTATTTTGAAAATATTTTTTTATGAAAATATTCTAATAATTTTGAGAAACAATTTTGAAAAATATTTTTCAATTCATTAGTCCTTAACATCTCACCCATTTTAGATGTATCAATACAATAAGCATAGTTGCCTTATAGGTGTATTGTGAGATGCTTGATTTATTTTTCTTAATTTATTAACTCTAAGAATTAATTGAAGCTTGTGTTAGATTTGAATTTAACAAAGAATAATTTGAATTTGAAATTCAAAAATTGGCTTTCAGGTCTTGGCGAGGCACTAGGCCTTCTTTGGCCGTAGCCTTATGGGATCATCCACCCTTTCCTTGACAAAGCCGTTTAATGAAGTTTCATTTTCAAAATTAATCTTTGAAAAATTTCTGGTCTAACTAGTTTGGGTTTTGGATCGGTAGCTTCGGCTAGTTTCACCAGTCTAAAGAGACCAAGTGAACTTGATCTTATTAGAATTGGCTTCCCTAACGTACTATCATCTCACCGCCACCCAATACTAGGTTGATCAAGTTTCAATTATTCTTTTCCTATAGCCGTTCTAATATATGCATAAAATTTAAATATGCATGACATGTCATATATTTTAAAAGAATAGCAAATGCATGTCATGGCAATTGTGCATGAGTCAAACAAGTCAAATAATTTTATTTAAGTTTCTAAAATGTATCAAATTCCCGATTTGATACATGTCGTGTGAACCGGCGAATATGTCAACCCACATTGACATATTTAATTTTATTAATTTTAATTGTTGCGGTTTGGGTAAGGTTTTAGTTTTAGTTCGAGTTTATGTTATTTAAGTTTTAATTGGATTTAATTGAGAATTAATTGATGTTTGAATTTAAAGTCAAATTTTAATTGGAGTAAATTGAATTAATTAAGTTTATTTGAATTAATTTGAATTTAATTGAATTTTACTTAAATTATTTGAATTAATTCGAATTTAATTGAATTTTAATTAAATTATTTGAATTAATTCAAATTTAATTGAATTAAACTAGAATTATTAAGAATTAATTAATTTGAATTTGAATTATTAAGAATTAACTAATTTGAATTTGAATAATTAAGAATTAATTAATTTGAATTTATTTAAATTATTAAGAATTAATTAAGATTTAGTTTGAATTTAATTAGGATTTAATTAAGATTTAATTTGAATTTAATTAGGATTTAATTAAGATTTAATTTGAATTTAAATTAGGATTTAATTAAGATTTAATTTGAATTTTAATTAGGATTTAATTAAGATTTAATTAGGATTTTAATTAGGATTTAATTAAGATTTAATTTGAATTTTAATTAGGATTTAATTAAGATTTAATTTGAATTTAATTAGGATTTAATTAAGATTTAATTTGAATTTTAATTTAATTTAATTTGAATTTTTTTAAGGTTATAATGATTAATTAATAATTGTGGGTTTAAATTCATCATTTTCATTATTTCAAAATTTTCTTCTTCATCTTTATCTTTCTTTTCAAGTTTTTCTAATAATTTTGATTTATTTGAATTTTTGTAATTTTTATTGATTATGGCCTTTATCTTAGAAAATTCTATCTCCTCCTCAAGATTAGATTTTTCAATATTCTCACAGTAGGTGGAGTAATTTGGGTCACTAATTAATGTTTTGTAATAATCTTTAATATTATCTATAATTAAATTATTATCTAGGAGAATTTTATCTTCAAAATTATCCTTGGAATTATCCTCAGATATATTTTCAATATTTTCCAGATATTCAGAATTAATCTCTAAATTATCCTTAGAATTAATTTCTGGATTATCTTTAAGATTTTCATATTCAGATTCAGATTTGTACAATGGATTTTCAAATTTGAATCTGTAATTATCTAAAGAATTTTCAGATTTAGAATTATCCTTAAGATTTTTGAATTCAGATTTATCCTTAGGATTTTCAAATTTGAATTCGAATTTATCCTTAGGATTTTCGAATTCGAATTTGGGATTAATTTCATATTTAAAACTAGAATTAATTGTATCATTATCTGTAGAATTATCAGAGTTTATTTTAGATTTAATATCAGAATTAATTTTAGCAATTATTGAATTGGTATTAATAATTAAATAGTTAATTTTGGATATTTTAATCATATCCGTATTTTCTAATTTTTCATGCAAAATATTTAATCTACAATGCAGTAAATTTAATTTTTCAGAAAAATTAACTGAATTATCTAAAGACAGTGCAGGAAATTGTAAGACTTTTGGAATGTAAATCTTACGTACCTTCGCCGGACACTTATTTTTGTAGTGCCCGTATTTCTCGCATTTGAAACATCTAATGTGATTTTTGTTTTTCCGGACTTCTGGCGCTGGTACCCCCTGTGTCGTCGGTGATGTAGACCGAATCTTACGAGTAGGGCACTGATTTTTGTAGTGCCCTCTCTCCCTGCACGTGAAACAAATAATATGCAATTTAAAATTAGACATTAAAAATAATGTACCTGATTCACCCCTGGGCTCCCCCTCAACTCCTGGCGTCTTTGCTCCGTCGGCGGTTAGTCCGGTGAAGAGCGGCTCGGCTCTGATACCACTTGTTGGATCGAGAACACCGATAGAGGGGGGGTGAATATCGGTATACGTTTTTCTTTCGGAAAATTAAGAGCAAGTGCAGCGGAAATTAAAAATCACTTCGACACAACGCTTCTACGCTCTTGCGCTCTCACGCCTTGCTCCGGAAACCTCCCAACTCAAGCCGACGACGTCCCGCTGCTCCGAAAAAGTCAACCCTCATCGGACGTCGGTAAAAAGAAGAGCTTCCTTTTTGTTAAGTTTACGATACTGTATTTTGCAAATCAATATTTGTAAACTTTTATTGCGCCTATATAGTATTGCCCAACGAAAACGGTCAACGACCGTGGGCCTTGGAGTAGGAGTCGACACAGGCTCCGAACCAAGTAAAATCTACTGTGTCTGTGTGTGTGTTGTGATTTTTAATTTCCGCTGCACTTGCTCTTAATTTTCCGAAAGAAAAACGTATACCGATATTCACCCCCCCCCCTCTATCGGTGTTCTCGATCCAACATACCCTTCACATATAATAAATGTTTTCGAAACAATTCCATAAAGGTATTACTTAAAAATATTTCAACATCATATAGGGCCCAGTTGTGTACCACATCAAGCGCGCTCCCTAATGAATTGGGGTAGCGAGCCACCAATCTCATTAGAGCAGGACCCTTCCGTCCTACCGGAGCCATGACCTTCAGTTAACATGCACCCCAGATTTGTTTAACGACCCCCTTCCGAGTCGGGTACACAACTTTCAAAGTAAAATACTTATCATTCTTTTACATATATGCTAAAGAGTACTCCAAATCCACTCTCAAGGGACACACCACTCTTCAAGGGTGCTCATGATCCCATAGGGACACACCACACAATATAAGGGGTGCTCTTGATCCCATACTTAGTGGAGTATCCTTTCAAGCATTTTAACATACATATCACATGCAATCTCATAAGGGTGCCCCATGGGCTATAAGACATGCTCATACATACATCACATTTCAACCACTTAAACATACTTTATATATGACAAGATTGGTCACATAAATTATACTCATGTCATAGGAAGTGGTAGCATGCTTCATGGATTAAATCAATTCTTCCTAACCTTAAACCTAGGGTTGGCCGAAAGTCATAGGGTAGGGGTAGGTTAGGTTTTTGACATCAAACATCCCATACAAACATCACATATATATATACATCATGTATCATACTAAGCATAGCATACATCATGGGGTCATCAACCTTCACAACCCTAATGTTTCATGCCTTGGCCGAAAGTCCTACTAGGGAGAGTTAAGTTTTCCAATCAAGCATTCCATTTAAACATCACATGCATATACATATCATCTTCCAAACATAAGCATATCTCATAGGGTAGTTTAACCTTCACGAACCCTAACTTTAGGGTGTTGGCCGAATGGTGTAGGGTAGGGGGAATTAGGGTTTTTGAAATCAACCATTCACACAAGCATTTACACAAACACCTCACATACATATCATGCCACATATTAAGTATAGATTACATCATGGGATCATCTTCCAAACATAAGCATATCTCATAGGGTAGTTTAACCTTCACGAACCCTAACTTTAGGGTGTTGGCCGAATGGTGTAGGGTAGGGGGAATTAGGGTTTTTGAAATCAACCATTCACACAAACATTTATACAAACACCTTGTCTACACTACTAAGCATGGATACATCATAGGATAATCATACAACCTTAAACCCTAACTCTTCATCCTTGGCCGAACCATGTAGGGTAGGGAAAATTGGGTTTTTTGTCATCACAACATGAAGGGAAACAACATATATATATACCCTAAGTCCCAAGGGGTCTCTTCATGCATCAAGGAGTAGCCAAGGTCTCCCCCTTTGGGGGTGGCCGAAACTTGCACAAGGGGGCCACTTCCATTTTCGAAAAAAAACAACAAGAAGAAGGAATCAACAACAATTACACTGCAGGCGAGGGGATACTTACTTCCTTTCGCTTGAAATTCACCTTCTCTAAATTCTTAGGGTACCCTTGTTGAAGTAGAGGTGAGAGTTCCCCTTGCTAGAACTCCTCTAGAACACTTGGCCCTAGTAGAGGGCAAGATCCTTGGATGGGGTCTTCTTCCTTCCAATTCCCTAGGGTTAGAACCCTAGGGTGTATTTTCGAAAATTGAAAAGGGAGAAGGGCTAGGGTTTTCGGTGGGGAGAGTGGAGAAGAAGAAGAATCAAAGTTCTTCCTCCCTCTCCCTCTCTTATTTATACTATTCTCATGAAGGGACATGTCTCTTCACTTCCCTAGCTTTAACAAGCATGTTTCTTATTCTCTCAACACAAAAACACTCTTGGTGCACTGGTTAAGACATGGTTAGTGTGACTAGGAGGTTTAAGGTTCGATCCTTGCTTCCTCATTTCTACACTTTCTTTTTATCACATTTTTCACTAACCCACATCAAAGCCCATTAAGCCAAGCCCATCATGAAATTTCATAATAATAATGTTTCATAAATTCATAACATTATATATGAAAAAATTTGGGGTGTTACAATCTCTCCGTTCTAGACATGATTGAGTTCGACATCATCTTAGGCATGAACTGGCTTCTCTATTGATTGCCATTCGACGGTGGTCACCTTCTGACCTCGGGCCAACCCTCGTGGGATTTTCTTGGCATCAGAGATGATGGTATATCGGTTATCTTCGCACTCCAAGCTCAGAGGCTTCTATCATAGGGGTGCCAGGGATTCTTGATTTCATTGATTAGCACTGATGTCAGTAGCAGCCCTCAGATCTCAGATGTCCCTATGGTCCGAGAGTTTCCTAATGTATTCCCAGATGAGTTACTAGGGTTGCCTCCTGGGAGGAAAGTGGAGTTTGCTATCGAGCTGATTCCGGGGACAGCACCTACATCAAAGGCTCCATATCGGATAGCGCCGAAGGAGTTGGATGAGCTGAAGGTCCAGCTCCATGAGTTATTGGATAGAAGGTTCATCCGACCCAGTGTATCTCCATGGGGTTCTCCGGTATTGTTTGTGAAGAAGAAAGATGACTCTATGAGACTATGTATTGAATATCGGCAGCTAAATGTAGCTATAGTTAAGAACAAGTACCCCTTACCATGGATTGAGGGCCTGTTTGATCAACTGAGTGATACATCAGTATATTCGAAGATAGATCCGAGATCAGGTTTTCATCAGCTAAGGGTCAGAGACTCAGATATCCAGAAGATAACTTTTCGCACACGATACGGTCATTAAGAGTTTTTGGTGATGTCATTTGGGTTTACCAACGCTCTTGCGGTGTTCATGGATCTCATGAACCGGGTATTTTTGGAGTACTTGGACCAGTTTGTTATTGTATTCATCAACGACATCCTGATCTACTCTCGTTCACAAGAGGAGCACGCTCGTCACCTTCGCATCGTTTTAGAGACGCTCCGGCGGGAGCAATTATATGCGAAGTACAACAAGTATGCTTTTTAGTTATCTTTTGTGGGTTTTCTCGGCCATGTTGTTTCTAGCAGAGGCATTTCTGTCGACCCCCAGAAGATTGAGGCTATCACCAGTTGGGAGCAGCACAAGTCAGTTCATGAGGTGCGCAGTTTTCTGGGTTTAGTAAGTTATTATCGACGTTTCGTGGAGGAATTCTCTAGTATTGCCGCACCGTTGACACACTTGACCAGAAAAGGCGTGAAGTTTATTTGGATAGAGGCCTGCGAGACCAACTTCTAGGAGCTGAAGCAGCGTTTAGTATCTGTACCAGTTCTGGTGTTATCTTCGGGCGAGGACGGCTTCATTCTTTATACTGACGCATCCTATCAGGGTCTTGGAGCAGTACTTATGCATCATAGGCGGGTGGCCTCCTATGCTTCTCGACAGCTGAAGGAGCATGAGAAGAACTACCCTGTTCATGATTTAGAGCTGGCCGCCATCATTTTCGCACTGAAGATCTGGAGGCACCATTTATACGGCATCACTTTCGAGATCTTCACAGACCATAAGAGCTTCAAGTACTTATTCACTCAGAAGGAGCTAAATCTCTTATAGAGGAGATGGATGGAGTTCCTGAAGGATTATGACTACACCATTGGCTATCATCTTGGGAAAGCCAATGTAGTTGCTGACGCATTGAGCTGGAAGACCAGGGCAGTTCTAGCCTGTCAGCGGGTGATTGTCACAGAGTTGATCTAGGGGTTTTTCAGAGTTGGGGTTAGAGGAGCAGACTCCGACTGAGAGGGGTTTGCTTGTTACCATGGTTGTACAGTCAGTGATTAGATTGAGGATTTAATAGGCGCAAGCCAGTGACAAACATCTACAGTTCCTTGGCAGCTGTATCGGCGTCGGGCAGTCCTCAGATTTCACCAGAGATGATGAGGGCATCCTATTTTTCCAAGGGAGACTATGTGTGCCAGAGTCGCACCCAGTCATAGAGGAGCTGCTACAGGAGGCACATCGCTCGTGGTTTGCTATTCACCCAGGCGGGACCCGAATGTATTGAGACTTGAGACGTTCCGACTAGTGGAACGGTATGAAGAAGGGCATCACAGATTTCGTAGCTAGATTTCTTGTATGCCAGCAGGTTAAGGCTGAGCATCAGAGACTTGCTAGGTTACTTCAGAGGATTCTCATTCCAGAGTAGAAGTGAGAATACATCATTATGGATTTTATGGTAGGGCTGCCTAGGACTAGGAGAGGTCATGATGCGATTTGGGTGATCGTTGATCGATTAACCAAATCGGCTCTATTTGGAGGATGGATTCTTTAGAACGATTAGCTGAATTATATTGTCGAGAGATTGTCAGACTGCACGGAGTTCCCCTGAGCATCATATTAGATAGAGATCCTCGGTTCACATCTCATTTCTGGTAGAGTCTGCAGAAGGCCATGGGTACCAATCTTAGATTCAGTACAACGATTTATCCACAGACAGACGGACAGTCAGAGCGTATGATTCAGACGTTAGAGGATCTGTTGAGATCATGTGTTTTGGATTTTGGAGGCAGCTGGGAGGACCATTTATATTTAGTCAAGTTTGCCTACAACAACGACTATCATTCGCCGATTTAGATGGCGTCGTATGAGGCGTTGTATGGCAGGGCATGTTGGACACCCACCCTCTGGGAGGAGGTTGGGGAAGCCCAGCTGCTAGGACTCCAGAGAGCTCAGTGGGAGGCAAAGTTAGTATGCACTATCAGACAAAAGATGTTAGAGGCACAGGATCGCCAGAAAAGTTACGCGGATCTGAGACGGAGACCTCTGGAGTTCTCGGTAGGCGACCATGTATTTCTTCGAGTTTCACCCACGAAAGGGGTGAAGAGGTTTGGTCTCAGAGGTAAGCTAGCTCCACGATATATTGGACCCTTCCAGATTTTGAAGAGGATCGGAGCCGTAACTTACCGATTGATAATTCCCCCTTCTCTGGGTGGTGTGCATGATGTATTCTACTTTTCGATATTGAGGAGATATGTGGGTGACCGAGCGCATATTCTGTCAGAGGTATCAATTCCACTTCAGCCTGACACAACCTATGAGAAGGTTTCGGTGTGGATTTTAGAGCATGGGGAGCGATAGCTACGAAACAAGACAATCCGACTGGTTAAAGTCAGATGACAGCATCACTCCGATGCAGAGGCGACCTAGGAGCTCGAGGACACGATCAGAGCCCGCTACCCCTATTTGTTTGCTTGAGGTACGTGTGTGTTATTTCATTCGGTATATATATTATGTATCTTCTGTTCAGTTTCCTATTCTGCATGATCGTACCTGGCACGTGTAGATAACGAAAATTTGGGGATCAAATTTTTGGTAGTGGGGGAAAATATAAAATTTGAAACTTTAGGGGCCTAAGTGTAAAAGTGGCTAACTTAAGGATTTGGAGGGAATGTCGCAAATTTTGAGGAGTTATTTGCAAAAAGCCCAGCCCTTAAAATTCCTTTTCCTTTTCCCCTGTGACAGTGCGATCGAACACGAAACCACGCGACCACCTTCACCTCTTTCTCCTTCTTCCTATCCATCGTGATCCGCCTTCCGCCTTTGCCTTTGCCTTTGAGAGCTTCTTGCAGTGCAAGAGAAGGAGAACAGTCGCATCCTCCTTTGGTTGATCCAGCCACCCTCGACGATTTGTTGCTAGGTTGTGAATCGCAGCAAGAGAGGGACCAAACGGTGTGTGCACAAGGTGAATCGCGACTCACTCCATCTACTCCAGTCGTGAGCCCCATCTTCCAGTCATAGATTTCAGGTCATTTGCTAATCTCCAACGAGGAAGGGGATCAAACCGAGGATTTGGAAATTTGGTATCGGTATTAGGCTAGGATCATTTCTACCAACACAGTTTTTTATAAGGCTCCTTATGGTTGTTTTGATTTGAGTAATATTTTGTTTTGTTTTTCTTTTTGGATTTTGATCTTGATGCTAGATTTGTGACTTGAAATGGTTTGAGTAGATTGGATTGAATTGTAGAGTTGGATCTCTATTTTGGATATGATTTATGGTTCTTGATCTACCGTGAGCTTACTGTGCTATTGACTTCTTGGAAAAGTTTTGTGAGTATAGTTAGAGTTTTGTGTGGTTTTTGGATAGCGATCATGTGTGTTGGTTATCTCCCTCCTTCTGATCAGTTTAGGTTTGATCAGTTTATGTGTAGCTCTATGTGATCGTTGTTGTCGCCTTAGTAGATTCTTGTGGAATTGGATTGATTGTTGTTTGTGTGAAATGTTTGTGGTGTGAGGACCCATGAGCAGAGTGTTACTAGATGTTTTAGACCTATTACGTTGGTTTGATCTTGCCAAGAGGTGCTTAGTTGGATTTCTCGAATGCTTGGTGTATAAGCACATGGTTGGGTTAGCTTGATCCGGATTTGGGATTAGCTTAGTTATTAATTGTGTAGATGCGAAGTTGAGGTTTGATTTCAATTACACTTAGGGTGTGTTTGTTGATAACCTTGGATGGATAACCAAGGTTATCAACAAAAATCTTGTTTGGTTTAGATAATCAGTGATTCCCAAGTACACTTAGGGTTGATGACCGACAACGACGACCGGCGACCACCGCCGACGGCCGACCATTTTTCACGGCCGACAACCGACAACGACAATCGGCGACCACCGCCGGCGGCCAGGGACCGAGGGTACGAATATGTATATAATATCATCTTACTTTTTATTTTAAATTTAAAACATATAATATTATTATACTTAAATTTAACTAAAGGGTAATACGGTAAAATATTATAATGTGTCATAAACTATTACCTCCAAACAAACAAGATTTTATTTGATTACCTAAATTGAGCCAAACAACTTCAGGTTATGTTTCATTCCCCATTACCTTGGTTATGTTATTACTTGGTAATCACATAACTAAGGTTATATCTGATAACTTGAACCAAATGTACCCTTAGTGTGTAACTTAGCTAATTTATTGTATAATTGGCTAAGTTGTGTTTTTTTTATGCAAGACATTGACAGAGTTCACTCGTTGTGAATATTATTTTTGGACAGGAGGAGGGGGGGTTCTCGTCGCACGGACTTCTTCATATTGAGGTGGGTACCTATGACATATCTTTATTTAATATAGTCAAACTCTTATGCATAGTTAGTTATGGATAGCAATAGTGATACCTAATACTTTTCGTTCCTGTACAATTTCTTTCGGTTCTTGTTATCTGTTTAGGTTTACTGTTTACTATTCCATATTACTACGTGTATTGGATTTACGGACATCTTACCTTATACCTCACTCTAGGATTTAGGCTATGGTGCATACCAGTTACCTGGACTACTGCAAATCATATAGTCGACAGTAGGTTTAGATAGTGGGTGATGTATGGGATAGTGACATGCATCATCGTTGCACGTAGAATAGATGGGCGACCTTTGACTCCCTGGAGGTTGAGATGGGTCGTCAGACTTGCCAGATTACCTGTCGTGTAGTCCCAGTTCCACTCTTCGTTAGTGGATTATAGGCCACGGCGCTACGACAAATCCCCTACTCTATCCGAAGATAGATAGGGGTTTGGGAGCATTACTTTTCCCTAAGGCGGAGTACATTCAGGGTCAAAGACCTTGCCCATTCGGTTTCGCGTGATACGCGACGGTGGATGTCTGGGTGTAGGGGGGATCCGGTCAGAGCCCTAGCCACTCGATTTCGCATAGATGCGACGGTAGTCGACTAGCGTTAGGGGTGAACCATGTTGCATCATGAGCATACTATGCATTTCTGCATATGGTTGTGATTGATTGTGATTGCTGCACTTGATTGCTGCACATGGTTGACATGCATACTCTCGGGCTTGGATCGACATAAGTATGTACTTTCTTTTCGGTGATTTCAGTTATGCGTTTCCTATTATTGCATCTTCAGTTTGTGATAGTTGGTGACTTACTACTAGTATACCTTTCTGTACATATTGGTCTATATCTGCTGAGTTCTTTGGACTCACCCCATTAGCTTTGTTTTTCTCCCTTTCAGGATGATCAACTGGAGCGCCCAGCAGCCTATCCCAGTTTGCGTGTGTCGGGGCGATTTCGTGATTTTCCTGTATTTGATGTTGGTACATGTTGGTACCCTTTCCATTTATTCATTCTTTGCATTTCTACTGTTGTACTTTTGATTTGTTGTGTCGCCTTGCATGGTGATAGATCCCACGAGCGATCCATGCGAAAGAAAACTTATACAAAGTTAATTTACAAATTCCTATCGTATAGGTATACCTTTGGCGTGCCCTTCACTTATCCCGCTTTTCCGAGTTATGCCGCATCTCTTACACGTTCAAGTGTCTGTGCCTCTATGTGTATCCACACAAACATGATCTCTCAAGCTTCGGAGAAGAATCGATTTTGTGGTGTTAGCCACAAAAGGAGATTCACAAAGCAAAAAGGAGAGGGAGAAGAGGGATTTTGGCCAAGTGAAGGAAGGAAAGGAAAAATGACAAGTTCCTCATCCAAATGACAAGAAAAACTCTTTCATACTCATCCCATGAATATGAAGAGTTTTTATCTCTTTAGCTTTCCTCCATTAATGCTAATAAAAACCCACTTAGAGCACATTTTCTCATGTGGCTCTTCAACTTCTCTTTATCCAATGAAGAGAAACTTTTCATCTTCCTCTATTATTAATTTATTAAACATTTTAATGAATTAATATCTCATTTAAATGTAGTTGAGTCTAATCTAAATATGTCAAACTCAAATTAGATATTAATCCCATAATCCAATTGGATTCACTTGAGTCTAACTCAATTAATCTAATTTGGATCAAATCTTAGTCAAAATAAGTTCAATTAATCTCTGAAGCATCGTGTCCTTAGTGTGTGACCCAATAGGTTCTCGTAACATTGGCAATGTGTCTAAACTACTTTAGACACATAAGCAATGAGCGGTATCTAGCAATGCATCATTGTTACCCAAGTGACTAGAAAGTCGAGATCCGACTTAACCTTCGTGACTATGACAATGTATGACCTTGTCTTTCCATCCTTGATATCTAGATTGACCAGTGAGGCATAGACCGTGTCATCCTCGATCAATCTTTGTGTTTCTTGATCCCCGAGTAGACTCACTCAAACAAATGAGTTCAATATCTCATATTGACTCATTTGAGCATAGCCATGCGTTTTTATAGTCCTACTCGATCAAGGGGCACATAGATATCATTCCCGTTATATGGGAGGGATAGATCTCATCTACATCACTCACATCCCTCCGCATAATTCATTACATACCCAGTGATCGCCTTTATAGTCCACCTTGTACGGATGACGTTTGATGATACCAAAGTACATAACTCTTTATATAGGGAAACGTAGTGACTTCAGGTCTAAGGACTATTCATACTAATAGTCACATGAGAAAGTTTATGATACTCATATGACAATCTATGAAACTTTCTCATGACGGGTCAATTCAGTACACATTCTCTAATGTATACAGATATGCCAACTTGATATCATATATCCATGACTTGTGAGCTTAAGTCATCAATTGACATACATGCTAATCTCCATACATTAATATTGTCCTTGAATATTAATGCTTGACTAAGAATAATTTAGTGTAGTGTTCTCTACATCATCTCACTATCAATTCAACCAATCGATATGATATAGATAAGAACATACTATCCCAGGACATTATTATACTTAGTTATTTGGCACAAATATAAAGTATAATAACCAAACATGCCTTTATTAATGATAGAATATGATACAAAAGGTTCTTAGTCAATCATCACATAATTGGCTCTAGGGCTCCTACTAACACTTTTGTGAGCCATAGAGGTCTTCGTTTCTATTCGTTTTGTTGTAAGTCATATCGGTACGCAACTTTTCTCGGCGATATCATTTTCTTTTCATTTTAGTGGCTTGTTCCAGCCCTATCGGCTGTGGTACAGGTGGGCTGAGAGGGTCGCATAGACAAGGTTTCTGGATTGTCCGTCGGGTCGAGGAAGAAACAGTTCGGTCAAAATCGAACGAGTGACTTCTTGGGGCGTGACATTTATCGTATTAATACAATCCAATCCATTTTACAAACCTATTTTGCATATACATCCCATTTTGCATATACATCACATCTTATTATTCATTTTCACATCCTATTTAATATATATCACATCTTACTCACAAGATACACATCATATTAATATTACAAACCAATTTTGCAATATACAAGTCCAAAGTTGTCAACATGAAACCATACAAATAAGTCAAAAGAAACATATCCAAAAATATCTAACATTCTCTAAGAAATTAAACAAATCAATTAAAATGAAAATACACAAACAGCACTAACTCATTCTCTTTTTCCTTGACAAACACTTTCTTCTCCTTTGATGATTCTTTGTTTCCTGCATCAAAACAAAAAACAAACAATAGTTAAAAGCAGATAATCACAAAAAGAAATTTAAATGCATAACGTTTGACTAGGAGTAGATGTAGAGGACTTAAACATGCACTACAAATTTAGTTAGGGGACACGAAGGAGGCTAATAGATTAAGAGAAATACAAGTGTTCCAAGACAAAAGAAAAAAAAAAGTAGTGCTAGACAACCAAACGTGGAACAAAAAGAATCCACCTAAACTTAAGACGTAGTTTCTAGTATCTTTTTCTTGAGTGTAGGGTGTGAAGAGGATCCATGCGTATTTATTGAGATGTATCCCAAAGATCAAATGTTTTCCAAGAGGACAAAGTCATTATCGGC
This sequence comes from Boesenbergia rotunda, assembly GCA_024364735.1. Taxonomy (NCBI): domain Eukaryota; kingdom Viridiplantae; phylum Streptophyta; class Magnoliopsida; order Zingiberales; family Zingiberaceae; genus Boesenbergia; species Boesenbergia rotunda. The sequence continues at coordinate 117,163 of JAGFNQ010005257.1, forward strand.
AGAAACTACACTTTTTCATTCATTTTAATATTACGAACAGATTCTTATCCACAAGGGATTCAGAAGCAATATTAAATATTAAAGCTATGTTTGATGAGAGATAATCAACATTATAATATTATCAAATTACATTACATGATTGATTATTTTATTTGATATAGTTTTAAAACTGTAATGTAATGCAATATATATTACAAAAGCTAGTTAAAGTGTTATAATCTGAATTACAAAGTCAACAATATATAATCTGAATTACATTACAAACTCAATTATATTACAAACTAGATTACATTATTCCTAATCAAGTGCAGCCTAAAAGACAAATTTCGATTCAACTCCTAGCAACATTTCTTCAAAATGAACTTGTTATATTAATAGGTGATACTCGTTATCGAGCCGGCCCAATAGACCATAAAAGACAAATTTCGATTCAACTCCTAGCGACATTTTTTCAATATGAATTAGAAGATAATTGAAGAGTGTTCACCTTATTCACCGCAATGAAAGGCGTTCATCTTATTTTTCTAATATCTCATCTCCTAAGGATAAGGAGAGATATATCTATCCAACCGGTTATACTTGATACCCTGTAAAGCTAAATAAGGGTGTGACTATCGAGTGCAACTCCTCCTCCTCGATTTACATTTGATCCAAAGCCACCTTGAAAATGATGTTGACTAAGCTATCTGTATCAATGAAAACTCGCTTCATAATATAATTAGCTATTAAGGTCTTGATTACCAGAGCATCTTCGTGTGGAGCCTCCACTCCTTCTAGATCCTAGGGGTAGAAGGGTATAATAGGGTCAACCCTGTGCTCCTGGCTGGTCCCCACCGAGTAATTCTCAAGCCGATGCACATGAGTCTTCCATGCTCGATTGAAATCTTCATCTGTTAGACCACTAGAGATCATATCCACAAGAACCCTTGGTGGGCTCCGAGCAGGAGCTTTCCCCTTTTCCTTATCCCTTGGGGGCGTAGGCGTCCTCCCTTGCTCGGGAGAAAGACTACGCTCCTGGTGGTCCCTGTTCTCTCTTAATTGACCTGTTTGGGGTGATCGTTGGTAGGGTTTAGGAGAATACCTCAGCCTATTTGCAACTATCCCCTGGGCCTTCCGAGAGTGATTGTTAAGGGTAAAGCACTCCTCAATCGGAGTCACCGATTGATGATACTTGCAAAAATGCTTCTTACTCTTCGGGACCCCTCGAGGAGTTCCATGCTTGATCGGTGTCACCGTTTCTAGGGTCTAGATGGACTTGTCTTCGCGGTTTACTGGGTGATGCCTAATCGAGCCACTTTAGCCAGGGCGGGAGGTAGTAGAGCCTTACGGTCATGGTAAGCAGGCGTCGGGGTCAGTGACCCCAGTCTCTCTTCCGGGTAAGCTATTCCTCTTCAACATTCACATGCTTTACTGACCTCCCGATCAGGTCGTCGAAGTTGATTGATGACTTCTTCACCAGGGATAGGAAGAACTCCCCTTCTGTCAGGCCTTGGTGAAAGCACTCACCGGTATTTTTGACGTGATAGAGGAAACATCTTTCACTATCCGATTGAACCGCTGAATGTAATCTTTTAGCGTCTCTTTAGCCTTTGCTTGAGGGAGAGCAAGTTGAGCGGTGTTTTATGATACCGCTTACTGCTAACAAAATGGTGTAGGAAGACTGCTCTGAATTCTGCAAAAGAGTTAATGGAGGTGTTGGGCAACTTTTAAATCATCTCTGAGCAAACTCTGAGAGTGTATTAAGAAATACTTTGCATTTTACTCCATCAGTATACTAGTATAGAAGAGTGATATTTTTGAACTTGCACACATGATCTCAGGATCTGTTGCGCCATAATACTCTCCTATAGCCGGTGATCGAAAATGACGAGGCAATGGGTCTTCTATGATACCTTGAGAGAATGGTGATACCTCGTAACTTGTCAGTAGACTAAAGTCAACAACTCTTCCTTGCTTTAGGTCTTGCGGTAGCGTACTAGAGGTTGTAGAGGGCACCCTCTGAGCCATGCCCGTAGGATTCCCAGGTGGCCACGGGGCTCCACTGTCGGAGGGCCCAAGGCGACTGACGCTCCAAACATCTTTCTATTGAAGTTGGTACTCCCTTAAAGGTCACCTGTTGTACTTACTGATGTTCTAGTGCTCCTCTCACGACAACGACTACTATCTTATCCAATTCTTCATGAGTCAAAGACAAACTTGCAACTTTGCCAGTATCGTCCATCTAAACTCTTGACTTCTAGTGAAAGAAGATTCGCACAGACGACGCCAAAATGTTCCAGAAGCCGAAGCGCAAGCAGACGGTCGACCGATGATGGTGGACTGATCTTTGACTTTGACACTGTTGCCTGAAAAGATGACAAAACTCTGGAACCAAAATGTTAAAATGGCATCGGGAATGTCTCGGTGATTGCCACTCCAACACTGAAATCAGAAATCCGAAATGGACTTAGGGTCATTGAAAGAGACAAAAGAGGAAAAAAGATAGTGTTATTATATTTTTCAAACCTGAACCTCTTTCTGCCATCGCTTATCCTTTATTCTCTTCCTCTAGACCATTTCTCTTTTCAGACATTAATGATTAACACATCCTTAAAATCACCATTATGATAGTCATTAACGGTAATTATTAGTGTATGTTTCAATCATTAAAACCTCCTTTATTATCACGTCGCTCATCATGAATATTTATTACCTTTGATGACGTGTCAGATTTGATTCCGCCTAGAACAAGAATTACTTACTTGGGGGAAGCTACACCTCCATTTTGTGTGGGGCGTCTCATATACTCAATCATGCACGTTTGCGTCAGGCACAATGGATGCGCAGATTATCAAATTTAATATAGAGATTTGATAGCATGCACAATATTCATCGTACGCGATTAAAATTGCAAGGCATCCTGGAAGTACTTTGAGCATTAGGTAGACTTTCAGGCGTCGAATATAGTGTGTTTTAAAAAAAATGGATTACATCGATTGATTCAATATCTAATCCACAGAATAGATATTAGATATTACTGACTCATGCATGAGATATTATCCTCAAGAGGTTCACGTCAAATTCTAATGAAGTCAAATGGTGTTTATTTTTTTTTATGTATTGGTCACTGTTTGAGCTATTAACTCTTATGATTTATGTTTTTTCGTATTTATCCTCAAATTAATTGGCAGGACATGAGACCAGCAAATTTTTTTTTTACCGCCAAAAAAAATTTTAAAAAACTGCATAAAATACTTTTCCAGACTTGGAGTGCTACAGGTGCGAATCCTATACTGTCTGCCGACATAAGCAAAGCTATATTTAGTAATAAAGCGATAGATCTGCCCACCGAATCTTTAATCAGTTCATATATGAACGTGCATGGCCGCGTCCGTCCATTCACGCATGGAGCCGTCGTCGTTGATGGACGTTGCCGGAGATTCCCTCCGACGGAACCGTCCTCGTCGATGGACGTTGCCCGCCATTTCCCTTCGACGGAGCTCCCATTGCCACAGAAGAAGGACGATATAATCCTCCAGCAGCCGATCCCGACATCCCCACCACACTCACCGCCTCTCACTCCGTTGGTTTTCTCCCATGAAGAGAAGACGGCCACCGGAGATTCCCGTCCGAGGGAGCCCAGCGACAGTAGAGACAGTGACGACGAGTCGGAGCAGTTTGATCCGCCGAGCCACTTCGACAAGAGTTACTACAGAAAGGTTAACAAGCTGATAGTCGACGAGAGAACGGCGGAGCTCGCGTCGCTGGCCCAGACCAAACCGCATGACTGCCACGTCAACCTCATGAACGACCCCGTGCTCAGCGTCGTCATCGCCAGCCGGAAAACCCAGATCGCCCTCGAACTCATCGAGATGCTTCCCGGCAACAAGCTCAAGGCCAACAACTACAACGGCGACACAGCGCTGCATGTGGCCGCCGCCATAGGCGATCGGAAGGTGGCCGACGCATTGCTGAACAAATCCCTCCATCTCGCGAAGAAACGAAACAAGAACGGCGAGACGCCGCTCCACAAGGCGGCGCTCTACGGGCAGCAGGAGGTGTTTCACCTTCTCGTGGACAAGGGCGAAAGCTCGCCGGAGGACCGGACGGACGAAGGAGCCACCTCGCTTCACTGCGCCATCATGGGCAATGCGCCGGGTATAAACATGACCATCAATTTAATTAACTAACTCCCTTTACCATGAACCTAAGTTAGGTTCTATGAAAATTTTTTACTAGCCCTCAGGACTCAGGAGGAATCGGAAAAGGTTGACAATAGAGGGACCAAAAATCTAATTCACATCTAATTTGAAATTTTGGTCTAACTCTCTTTGTCGCATATATTGATGGATAGCTTGAAATTGTTTGCAGGGCTGGCTTTGAAGATTGCGATGGACTGGCCGACCTTGGCAGAGAGCCGGAATGACGCGGCGGTGACTCCCCTGCAACTGATGGTGACCATTCCCGAGGCATTCCGCAGCCAATTGGTTCTCGGATCACTCGATAACTTCCTCTATAACTGTAATAACCACTCACTTCTTTTCTGTCAACTGGTAAATACTTTTGGGAATTATTACTATTTTGTTTCTTTCGTTTTTTTTTGGCAAAAAATTTAAACGTTAGGTATTCCCCTGCTGAGGAGCCTCCCAAGTGCGCTCGCAAGCGAGCATAGTAGATATCGAGGTAACCAACTCTATTTATTGGAGAAAAAAAAGAAGAAATGTAATAATGCTGTTTGCTCCTTAAATTTATCTGCAATTAGGATCAGGGCGTTCATGGTGAAAATTCAGAAGAAATAGAGAAAGAGGAAGATGAAGAAATATATTGTTTTGCAGGGAGATGGATTCGTATGTTATTTTACATGACTTGGAGTCCAATTCACATATTTATTTTCAAGGTTTTATGGCAAGGTGAGCGAGTTCACATTTCATGTACAGTGTGATGATGAATTGAGTTTTTTTTTTTGGTCTAATTTTAAAAGTTTATAATAGATGAAAGAGAATTTTGCAGTTTCGCCCAGAATTAGAGGACTGTGGAAGCTGAAAGAAACGCATAGAGACGCCATGAAACTCATAGAATGCATAGCGAAGCCCGGGTACTTCGATTTCTTATACATGGGACAGGCGCGGCATGGCGATCTGGAGGTTAAGAAAGGGTCAGAGTCCCAGCAGCGCGGACTCCTGCACGAGTTCGTCGACAAGCTCCTCAGCCTCGACGACGCCACCAGCGGCAGCGACGCGCCGGTGGTCAAGGGGCTTCTCCGGAGCGCGACCAAGGCGCTGGAGTCGATGTCGTCGGTGCGGAAATGGACGGAGACGCCGCTGATCATGGGGGCGGAGATGGGCCTGCACGAGTTCGTGGGGAAGATCCTGCAGGTGTGCCCGGAGTCGGCGACGTACCTGGACAGCCGCGGCCGGAACGTCCTCCAAGCGGCGATCGAGAGCGGCAGTCGGGAGATCGTGGAGATCATCTGCCGGAAGACGGCGGGCCACAACCCGGTCCTGCCTTCCTGGCTGCTCTCGAACACTATAGAGAGGAGGACCATCCTGCATTTTGCTTCGGAGAGGGCTCCTCCCGATACGGACGACGCCGTGCAATTGCAAGACGAACTCCTTTTTTTTGAGGTAAACCAGCAAATTAAATCAATCAAAAGTTTTTTTTTTGCGATAATTAATTCTTCGATAGCTAATTAGTCAATCAATCTTGAGAAAGTGAAGTTTTCTTACCAAATTGAGTAGACGGTGAAAGGGATGGTACCGAAGGACTGGTGTACAGTCGAAACAATGAGGAGAAGACGGCGCAAGAGGTGTTCAGCGAGAGCCACAAGCGATGCTCCAGAGCTGCAAGAGCCAGCTGACGGAGATGGGGAAGACCTGCGCGGGGCTGGTGGCCGCGGTGGTGTTCGCGTCGAGCTTCTCGATCCCCGGCGAGAAGGACGAGAAGACAGGGAACCCGGTGTACATGGACAGGCTGTCCTTCAAGATCTTCTCCCACACCTACGTCATCGGCCTCTCCTGCGCCGCCACCTCGTTGGTCCTCTTCCTCTCCCTCGTCATCTCGCCCTACAAGGAGCAGCAGTTCCGGCGGGCCATTCCGACCAAGTACTTCTTGGCCTGCTTGTCCTTCGCCATGGCGCTCTTTGCGCTGCTCGTCTCCTTCACCTGCAACATCTTCCTGCAGATTTACGGCGGGCAGAGGACGGAGTCCGACGACCTGATTCCGCTCATACTGGAGCTCACCACCTTCCCTGCCCTCTGCTTGATTCTGCTGTACTACAGGGGAGCAACCTTTTGGCCGGCGTTCAGGCGTATTTGGAAGTAATCAACCAAAGTCATGCATTCATTAGTGGGTTAACATTTGGTGCATTGTTTGTATTGTCGGATTGTTTTGGTGCATTGTTTGCCTTGTTATTCATAATGCAGAAACTTCTTATTGATTGTGACTTGATCATCGTATATAGATTTGTAGAAATTAATAAGGATGGATTCTTGACTTTAATAGATTCTTGTTGATTGTGACTTTTGTGGATTGTGTTTGCAGTTGAATCACCCTACACGTTTATTAGTCTCTCTGTGTCATTTCATCAAACAGAACATCAGCAACCATGAATTCCCTGGCAAGATCTCCAGCTACAGGCTAAGTCCATCCACCTTCCTCTTCGAGTAGTATCCCACCGAGTCATCATCGGTCGGCCGGAAACGAAACCCAGGCGGCAGTAGCTCTTCCACAAACAGAGCACGGAAAGCACTATGTTAAATCATCATCAAACTTGCAAATCTTCGATAAAGATGAGATTTTGGATGACAGAAAAGAGGATGCAGCTATTGAACGCCAGAAATCATCCTCCTGCTAAAGCTGATATTTTTCTCTTCGCCTCTCTTCACAAAAGTGGAATTTTGACGAGGTGACAGAGGGAGTAGCGGCACCGGAGTAAGAGGCGAGAAGTTGAATCTGATGAGAAAGATGAGCATGAGAAGTGTTTCGCTTCCGAGGTGTTCTTTCGATCGGCAGCAACTTAATTGCTTTAGTTTTGTCCATTCCGTTTGATCGACTTCCACTCAGCAATGGATCAGCAACGGCGCTGGTTGTTTGTTTTATTCATCTTTCAAACCTTAATTTTATTCTCTTCGATTCAATTCGAAGAGTTTTAACTAACATTAAAACAACTTTAATTAGCATTGAAGCAATTTCATGACGATCGATCATTGTTCTTTTATTAAAACACTACTATTTATTCGAGCATGCGCCACCAAGTCCTCAGTCATCCGCCTGCATCAAGCAGTACGCCTCCAGCCTCTCCGTAAAGGAGCGGCTGAAGGGGAATCTGGCTCCGACGGTGTCGACGCACTGCGCCGGTGTCTTCGTCACGGCCCTGCAGCACCCCGGTGCCAGCCGCAGCTTGTCGGAGGATCCGGACGTCAGGATGGAGCGCACGCAGCCCTTGACGGCGATGACCGGGCCCAAGCATTCCTTCACGGTCGGCGGCGGAGGCGCCACTACCTGCTTCGGCAACGGTGTGTGCGGCGGCCGCCGCCAATTGCGACAACGCCACTGGGCTTCTTCTTCTGAGCAGTCCCTGAACCCAAATAATGATTGCGCCTCCGCCGTCGGCGGCCACACGCCAAGGCTCGCCACCACCACCAGCAGAAGAAGCGGCAGCAGCTCCATCGATCGCCTCATGGAAATAGCTGTGATCGTTGTTGTGGATTTGTAGATGGGAGAATTGGATTTGAGGATGCATTTTTATACGCGTGGTTTGAGAAGGTTAGTGTAGAAATTGCTGTTACTTATGTTTAATTGCAATGTTTATTCTTTAATTACAAGTTTCATCTTTGCATTAATTACTAAGAGTAACTGTGATGGTTTAAAACTATTGTCATTTTCAAAATGCCAAAAATAAAAATTTAAGTGTTTTAGTTTTAGGGATGACACATTTTGATAGCAAATTGTTGAAGACATTTAAAGAGCTATTAAATTCGAACAATTTTTACATGAAATATCATATAACATCAAGAAACGCATATGAACTATAAGCTAATAACGATTATCAACTGACTAACAAGAAGAAAAATTAGAAGAGAAGTGAAAAAAAAAAATCATTGTTCTCAAGGTTTACTAAAAAAATAAAATTTTATTAAAAATAGAAAATAATTTCTCAAACACATAAATAAATATTTATATTAACTTTATATCTCATATTTAAATAAATGAAAGAAATCCTAATATATAACTAAATTTTTAAGGAAAATAAAGAAATCCCATCCGAAAAAGAAAATTAATATTAAAATTATCCTAATTACCAAAAAACCCCTTATATATAAAAACTCTAAATGTTCGACATACCTAAAATGACATAAATACCATAAAATAGAAAAAAAAGGTCGAATCCTAAAAAAGTCATAAACAATATTTTGTAAGTTCGAAACTTGCAGTTATTAGTTCATCATAATAAATATAGATTTTTAAATTTTGTACGCGTGAGCGCAGATAGAGTTTAATTCTAAATCTCAAGTCAAAAATTATGATTTGTTAAAAATTAAATCCTCCTAAGTTGGTTTTCATACAAAAAGAGAATAATTTGCCCAAAGCTATGGTGTATATTATATCGTCTCTACGGAGATGGTAAGGAGTTAGTAGATTGTCACTAGAGGTCTTGGGTTCGAGCTACGGAACTGGTGGGGCGTAAATCCTGTATCCTGTGTAAAAAGTCTTTCTCCTCCAACCTCTTGCCTTCTCAGTTACCGTGATTTACCTCCTCCATGTTGATCCTGGGGTGGACTGGAGGAGGGGCTTGGGAGCGAGCGTTTTGTCACATTGTCACTATGGTGCATATTATATCTCTAAGTGTGGATTCTAAAAATTTCAAGGTCGAGACTTAAATTATAGAGATTTTCCATTTTATAGGTAGTAGGTCTCAGAAAATGGGTCATCTAAATAGACCATCATAAGTGTCCACCCTAATGATAAATCAGAACTTCTATAGGTTAAATTCATGGTTCCTAAGATTAATTACTTCGAAAAATAGGATATTAGATGTCAATTAAAAAAAACACACATGGAGCATAATTGAGATTAATTTACTTGAAAGAAAAAAAACATTGAAACTCTATCATTTTATAAATGGGCCGGGCCGTCCGGCTCAGAGCTAGTTGCACTTTTCAATTGAAGGTCCTACCCCGGATCTGTTACCCTACTCCGATCGCCGGGCTCCGTCGCTCGTGTCAACGGCGAACACAAAGCGTCGCTCGTGTTAACCGGAAGGAGAGCAGCCATGGCGGGGATCAGAGGCTACTGGACTCTGGCGGCGGCGGCGATCGCCTTCCGTATCCTCCTCCTCTTTTGCTTGCCTAAGGATTTCCACCTCGGATCTCATCCTGAGATCACAACCCCTCTCACCAGCCTCCGCCGCCGTACGAATCCCCGTCGCTTGCTCCGTTTACTCTCTTCTTCCTATCACTTACACGTTAACCTCTTTAGTCTTCGTTTCTGTTCTCACAGTGGCGGAAGGTTACTGGCTCAAGCTGGCGTCCATGTCGCCCTACTCAGGTCAGTTCATTTCCACGAGTTCCAATGGGGGAAAGAGCTGAATTGCTCTTTTCCGGGCCATATTGTGTCAACTATATTGAGCAACAAAGTGAATCTAATGTGCTACCGAAATGACCACTAGCTTTGCTGTTAGGGAAAGAAAACAAGGGATGGACTAACTAAACTTTGCGCCTCCATATTAGTTTCTTGAGAAAACATGAATGACTGCTCGAAGTGGAATCAAATACGATTTGGGATAAATGAATGCTTATAGTATGTAAATGACTTTGTTTGTGATCATCTGAGCTTGTATTGCAAATATTATGCTATATATTTATTCTTATGTTGCCGGTTATAGAGTGATTAATGTACTTTTGTTTGCGCGTAATACTTGTATGGAGGCATTGTCTACTGCGAATCATTTGATACCTACCAGCAAGTTACCATGATTGGCTTGTTTGAAAAGACCGATTTAAAAAGAGTGTCTTTGTAGGTGAATAGTTTCAATTTTATATAATTGTAGATTTACCACCTGCATGGCTGCATGTTGTTCCTACAAGAATGGTATAATTTGAGAGCCTTTTCTGTTTTATTTTTACATGTGGAAATGTGATAATCTGCTAGCTATTGTAGATGCTTTCAAACCAAGTCTATTGGTTACAATCAGATGTCTGTAGCCCTGTGCACTAGAATCTGCTGCCTTTTGGTTGGAACTTAATTGATCCTCATAAGAAGAATACAGAAACATACCTCCTCTATTGCATTTATTAGTTTTTGGTCCCTTTTTTCCAGGTTCGATGTATCATGGCTCCCCTGTGCTACTGTCAATTCTGGGGCCCCTCAGTACTAAAAGGTATGTGCCATGGTAATTAGGGAAACTATATAACTAAAAAAAGATGAAATAACTCTGGTTTATGATTATATCTGCACATTTTGTTTTGGTAAGAAAATGATGGAAGAGTTTCAGAATAAATTTTGATATTTATTAGTCACAATTCACAAACATCTCCTTTGGGATTCAATTTTGCAGATCTGAAGGGCGGCCTCCTCATTTCTACTGCAGGTAGCTCCTCATTTATTTTATGTAGTCTCATAATGAAAATCTTATGTTTTGTGCTTCTGCAATCCTTTTGTGGCAGGCTAACATTTCTAATTCTGAAACTATTTCTTTTATCTCATGTGCTACTGGCATAGCTAACTTTAACTGTCTACGGGTGTCATACTAGCTTGGCTATTTGTTAGTTAAATAATCTCCATTTTGATGCGCTTCATGAGCCATGTACTAACATTATGTCAATATGTCTGATCATGCAACTGTTAGATACTACATCTGTTCATCTTTTATTATATGAATTTAGATTGCCTCGATTTTGATTCTTAATCTTATTATTTGTTGATTGAGAATCATATGTCCTCGTCTGCTATTCTCTTCGCAAATGACTTCTTCTGCTGTTTTTCTTTTGAAACTCTCAGAATTCTTCTTAATGAATCGTTTACATGTTGCCATTTTATAATCATAATTCAAATTTAGAACTTTAATTCTCATCAATGCGAAAACAGTCTGCTGTTTGTGCTTGTAGACTTTATTACTGCCACCCTTATCCGTGCAACTGGCAAGAAGCTTATGCTGTCACGTCACAAGCATTTGCAGATTCTCAACCTCTCGAAGCTAGTAGAAGCTTCAGGTTTGTCCAAATCCCTTAAACTGCATGGGTAGAGTGTTTATTATCTTTACTATAATTGCTTATAATTTTTTCTCATGTTCATTTTTTTTTTCAAACCCCACCTAGTGGAATATGGAATAAGGCTTGGTTGTTGTTGTTGTTGTACACTTCTTTTCCAAAGTGTGTCAGTTCATATATATATAGTATGAACTAGCACTTGTTGACAAATTTTCTTAGACATGGAGCATCTGTATGATTGCCATGTGCATCATAAAACTGGTAATAGATAGAAGATTTAGAATTGGGTCTATAAAATATGTTTAAGTAGTTAGTGTAGTACCCGAGTTAAAATAAACTGACAGAAGTGAAGTAGGGTAGGGGATCATTTGAAATAAGGCACTAATTTCAGCTTACTTTTGTCGTCAGGTTTTGTAGATTCTGGAGATTTTGCTGCTTTAATGTATCTTTGGAACCCAATGACGATTGTCGTTTGCATTGGATCATCTACATCACCAATTGATAATTTGATGGCTGTCATGGCTATATATGGAGCTTGCTCAAGTAAGCAAAGCCTCTTTTCTTCTCTTATTGATGACATCTTGATGTCAGATAATTTGTCTTAATGTCAGATAATTTGTACCAAGCCTTGATTTTCTGAAAGTTTCTTTCTCAATATAAGTGCTTGCTGGTTATTTATTGAGAGTTCTATTGCATAGACATATATTGCTAGTTATTATTAAGCATTCTTCTAATTCTATGTTCTTTAATAAACATTAAACAGGCACTACAGTTGGAAAAATGATTCACATATGAACTAGAAATTTCACAAGTTACTAATTGCAATGCTATTCCTGCAGGATTAATTATTAACCTTTTGCAATGTACCATTTATTTTGATCTTCATCTAAAATCTGATTTGTGAAGTAGTTCTTCTTCTTCTTCTTTTTATTTATTTATTTATTTATTTATTTATTTTTTGCAGGTTTATTCCATGCATCAGCGTGTGGTTCCAATTTTTTGATTGTACAATTTGACACATTTAGCTTACTTCTGATAATATGCATTTGGACTATTTTATGTTTTTTCTCAAAGTCCTAAAATTGTCAACTCAAATCGTAGATGATATATTTTACCAAGCTAGTAGTGCCACTACTGGATTTTTTATACATTGAGGTGAGGTGAATTAATCATGTCCAGAATTGTGGTTTTATGTATATGCTGTAAAACATCAGATTATTTATTTTTGTGATTAATACGAAAGTTTTCACTCAAATTTTCAGGAGTGATTTTCTTTTAATCCAATTGATACAGAAAGTACTATCCATACATTCTTCTCGATTTTCCATGTTAATTTTGGTTGATCAGTTTCATTTTTGGATGATGATAATCATGTTTTGTTTGTGCTATGCAACTAATTTCCGTTCTACTAATTATTTGTTTCCACTAATGGAAGTAAAACCCATCATATAAATTTGGAACCTTAGATTTTAGCTGCTGTGTACTAGTTATTGCTTGATTTAGCAGAAGAATTACTATTATCGTTGTTGCTAAAAGGTAAATATTTTTGTTTTTGCCAGGAATACCTCCATTAGCAGCTTTTGGATGGGTTTTTGCGGTGCACCTATCTCTTTATCCAGTTATCTTGATTGTGCCGGTATTCTTTTTGCTATTCACATAATTATTTCATACATCTACTTATTAATTAAAATTAATGATTTCTTTAATTGATTAACTTTACTGCAGATCATTCTTTTGTTAGGGTATGGTCTGGATGCTCCTCCTTCAAAGTTGTTTCTTCTGAAAAATTCTTATGCAAGAAAAAACAATACTTTAGCAAAGAGTCAAGTCAATTCAGGAACTTCAAGTCAAACAGATAAAGCAATTAATCGTTTCTCGTGGATTCCAGTGCTACATTTTGCATTATGGGTGTCTGTGTGGTTAGGCTATGTATTATTCTTGAGTAGTATATCCCTCAAGGGGGTTGGAAGCATCACAGAAATGTTCAGGAAGTAAGTTATACCAGTGATGACTAAAGTATCTGTGTTATTCACTTTTTCTTTGCTGATGCAATATTTTTTCTATACCTATTTCTTTAATCCAAAACCGTGAATGCCAGTCCCAAGATCAGTTGAAAAAGGTTGTGGGTTGAGGTTTCTAGCTAATGTCAAATTTAGGGTGAATGTTCTATGAATGTATCCATCAAGTCTATTTCTTTAATCCACCTCTAACTTGTGTATTACAGCATGAAGAAAGAAAATCTACAGTTACAATTCATTGCTAGTTAGAGTCTTAAACTGGAACCTTTTATCTCAAGATCACCTTCTTCCATGATATATACTGCCTGCCTGATTCATATCTGACAAACCTAGACACCTATATAGATGTAATTGTACCCCATGGGCTAGGTAATATTCTCATGATACTCTTAGGAGCATATTGTAATTTTTTCATGAAGTGGAAAATCAAGAATGCGATGAAGGTTGTTTCTATATCAAAAAGAACAGAAGTTGGGGTACATATTTTGCTGGTTTCCCTGTATTTTCAAATTTCTATTCTGTACCCATCACAAAACATTGTTGATGCTGTTGTGGCTCTCCTAATTATACTATTTGCATTCTCATTATATGCATCTTCGTACAATCAAAATCAGGGTATGATTTAAGATGCTTATCTCACTTGTTTGAATAAAGATGATTTCTTACTTGAGATTCAGTTACCAGTTCGTACTTTGAGAAATGATTGTTCAAGTAATTTACAATTGTTTTCTTGTTTTTATTCTGATATATGTTTTAGGCAATCTGTTTTGTAGAGGTATCTTCTAGAAATGCTATCTGCATCTCCCTTATTATCAATTTGATGTACTTTCAGCATAATTTGCTTCAAGAAATGTCCTTTTGTAATTGCTTGCTTTTGTTTTTGTTTTGGCAGAACATATGGGTTTATTCTTACCGTTGAAGATTTGTCCCCTAATATAGGTTTACTTTGGTGAGCATATTGAATGTTTTCCTTCGTATGTATCTCACTATGCTTTGATTATTTGCCTGCTCATATGTCTACAATGACTGCAGGTATTTTTTTGCCGAAGTTTTTGACTTCTTCAGGAACTTCTTCCTTATAGTTTTTCATGTCAATATTCTCTTCATGATCTTGCCGTTGGCTATACGTCTAAAACACCGACCGTGCTTCCTTGCTTTTGTATATTTTGCAATATCTTCAATGCTAAAATCTTATCCATCAGTAAGTAATCCTCACTTAAGAAAATTGATTATAAGTCATCCTATGTCTCTTAACATTTAAGTTTCAGTTGATTTAGTTCCTCAGATTAGGCAGTTAATTGGCTTATTTACTGGAGTTAGAGAGTATATATTAATTTCCTCTTTTGACTCGGGGTTCTTAGTGTGAAACTTCTCTAAAAATTAACCTTTCTCTGTAAGAAAGTGATAGTCTTCCATAGCCTAATGTAAACATTACATTCAACTCATATACATCATTCTTCATTATGAATGAGTTTCCTTGCAATCTTGTCTTATTAGCTGATAGTTGTCGAGCGCAATGACTAGCCTATTTACTCAAACTATTTGCAAATTCTTGGTACTGAGCAAGTCAAGAAATTCATTAGATCACCATTAAGCCAAAGGAAAAAAAACAAGGATGTATAAAAACTATAGAACGATCATAGGCTATGACCAAAGAAAATTGGTTATGTGCCATGCAATTTCACTTAAGTTACAAAGTGTTAATCCTAGCTGAACTAAACTTTTCAGGATTAATCTCATGTTGGTTTCACGTATTCTTTGTTCAGTTAAATTTGAGTATTAATTTTTCTTGTTCAACAGCTTGCTGATTCGACTCTTTACCTGAGTCTTATAGCACTATTCTCTAATGAGCTCGCAGGTAATATTCACACCAGTATCTTCTATGTCTCCTACTTGAACATTGACATGTGATGACAATCAAAGTTACTCATGCAGATATGCAATTTTCTTTCTTCCTTTTTTGCGGGTATATTGGAGTCTCTCTTTTTAGCCCGGTTATGCACAATTTATGGATTTGGAGGGTAATTCTCTTTATTATTCTTGTTTTAGCTTTTTTTTTTAATTTTTTATTAAGTTTTATAGCTGAACGGTTCAAAACGCTAACAGGGAACTGGAAATGCAAATTTTTACTACGCCACTGGCCTTGCTTATGCATGCTTACAGGTACTTGTCTATTTGATTTTACGAAACATCTTTCTAACTCTGATTATATTTCAACATGATTCCATATTTACATGAGAGTTGCAATTTTACAGACTATCCTGGTTGTTGAGAGCGTTGGCTCAATGCTGAAGCATGACCGATTGCTCAGAAAGACAGTCGAAGCTGAACATTGAATCAAGCTTAGTTTATCATACCAATATTTCCTCCACGTCTCTGTGGCTTTGTTAATTGGATCATTATCTTCCCTGATCAGATATATTATGGACCTAACCTAACGTCGCGAGATAATATGTGTGCAGATAATTAGAGCTGTGTGACTGTGACAGACGACGAGCATGTCACTGTTACATTTTTGCTAACGCATCGACATCGACAGTGACCCGTGCATCCCTGTTGTCTGCTTCATACGTATGTATGAACTAAGGCATGGGCTGCCTAGCCTCCCTGTTCATAGTCTGTCTTGTTTTGGATCCTTCTCAACTAAATTTTAAAAAAAAATGCTCACAGGAACAACGATCCATCACTATCTTAATCTTTGTTTATTTTGATGTGACCCAAAATAATCTGGATTAAGTGGGGCTAACGACTGCATTAAACTATTAACCATAGTAAATCAAAAACCTCAGCAAGAATTTCAATAGCGAAACGACCAAAAGTGAATAGAGTGGGCGTTTTCGTCATTTGACGGATGCGGAAGAAGCTTCCATGGTGTGTAAGGAGCAAGGACAGAGGAGCAAGAGGGAAGATGACGGTTATGCCCCTATCAGCCACCTGTAGAAATCGTAGTAGCCGGCCTCCTCTGCCTCCCGCCGCGCGCTGCCCTCCAAATCCCGCGACCACCGCCCTCCCTCGCCGACGTCGTAGCGGTGGCTCCACCTCCCGGACAACGGTAAGGAAGGTAGGGCGGAGGAGGCGGAAGATAGCCACCCTCTTCCTCCTCCCCCTGCCGCCTCTGCCACCTCCGCGCCCGGCTGTGTGGGCTCCGGCGGCGCCGACGCTTCCCTCTTCTCTTCCTTTACCATCCTCCTTCGGATCCACGCCACCACCGCCTCCACTTCCTCGTCCACGATGTACTCGAACGACGAACCTAGCGAGAACGTCCGCACATGCGGCGGAAGGTTCCCGGCGGTTGGATCCGACTCCGATGTTGTTTCTCGCCGGCTGACGCTTCCGATCTCGACCTGGAAGCTTCCTGGAGTGGAGGTTTCTTGGCGAGGCGGCGGCAGGGGTGTGACCGGGAGAGTGATGGAGGTGCGGCAGAGAGGGCACGAGGGGGCGGATCGGAGCCATGGATCGACGCATTGTGAATGGAAGGCGTGACGGCAGGCCGGGAGGAGGCGGAGCTCGTCGTGCGGGCGGAAGGGGCTGAGGCAGACGGCGCAATCCGGGGAGGATTTGGGGAGGACGGCCAGGGAGGATGCGAGGGAAAACAGAGGGAGCGAATCCACCAGTGCGGCCTTGTCTTTGTCAGAGAAGCCGGAGTTGGAGGCAGGGGAGTCAGGTCGCGGTGGGAGTGTCGGAGGTGGCGGAGGTAGCGGAGGGGGTGCTGCGGCAACAGAAGAGCTGCGGATACTGGAGGAAAGGAAGCGGAGGAGGAGGTGGATGGAGGCGGAGGCGACGAACACGAAGGCCACGATGGCGGAGACGATCAAGAGGCTGGGGTTGAGGGATAAAGAGGCGGAGCTGCTGGTTCCTTCAGGATAAATCTCCTCTGCCGGAGAATGGAGCTTGGGTGGCCGCTGCAAAAGCGGAGCGGACGGCGGCGGCGGCCGTGGCAGCGAGGAGGGAGAAGCCATGGAAGACGCATAATTTGGTTCGCTTCACTCCTCTCCGCATTATATGTTTCCGCATAATTATTAGAATGCCCTTAAATTTATTTTTTATAAATGCCCTTAAGCTTTCACTAATAATAAAATCGCTCTCTTAAAATATTCCCTTCAATAATTTAAATACCTTTTTTACCCTTGTACTTATTAATACAAAATATTTTAAAAGTTACTTTATATTAGTTGATTGGATTAGTCATAATTTTAGTTTAAAATATAAAATTTTTGAAGTGGCATTTATTTATATATAAATACATAAATTAATTTATCCTTACGCTAGTATTCACATCTTAGGCAATAATTATATTGTGAGGAATCAATTTTGGAGTGATCTTCAAGCAAAGAACAATATAAAATCAACTAGAGTGGCCCTTAACTATAGAGGTGACTTATTATTTAAATATATTTTGTAAAAAAAAGTAAATTTACATTGCTATTAATAACACAATTTATTTACCATAAGATCAACGCAATATCATATAACAATCCCTACATTTTCGGTCCCACCATTCGCTTATTATTTATGTGCCTACATAAACCTCCTTCCATATCCATAGGGTCGACTCTAAGGAACCGTTAAAATAGCGGATCTATTTTTTTTTATCATGTTTAGTATTGTTTCTATGGGATGAACTGATGATTAAAACGTGAGTGTTACCACCTTAAAGTCTGAGGTCAAAACCTAGCAAAATCAGTGTGCCCGTCCTCCCCACGTGTTAGTCACAGTATCTGAGCTAGTAGTTTTTGTGATTTACCTTCTCCGTATTAATCCTGTGCAGGATTAGCGAGGGCACTATGGATCACCATTTTTTTTTGGTTTGCCACCTTTATCATGCATGTTTACTATTAAAAAAAACACACACATCACATTTTTTTTTAGTATATGAATAACATGATATGAGATGAATTGTTATTCTAGTTATGCACACTGTACCACATATCAGAACCAAAAACTAAAAGTCTCGGCACTTTAGTTTAAAATGTGCATGGCAACAATCGAGGAGAAGCAAGACAACTGTGGTTTGGTTTAATACCGTAGGGAGACTTTCAAACCACTGTAAAAAGATATGGCCTATGGATGATATCATTGAAGCAATTGTAGCAATGCGTTGGGTGAGGAGTGATGGTCCCTCAAGATGAAACACTGATGGGGACCAAACCAAAGGCAGTCACTCTCCTTGTCTCACAGAAAGGAAAGCTACTTCGCAAGCTTTAGCAGTTGGAGTAGTACATTCCCTTCTTCCTCCAGAATTGGACCACGAGAGCTCTCAGTTTGCAGAGGTGCAGTGGCGTTTTCCCTAAACAACAGTGACTCTGTGGAGGTTTCCAACAAAGCAAGTAGGTTTCTTTTCAGCCTTTCAGAGAGTATATCTACATGTGTCTGCCATTGACTGTCTAACTCTTCTTTAGGTTGCCAAATTACTGCAACTTTCAGATGCCTGTAGCTTAAGAACACATTGGTTGGGTAAATGGTAGGTCCTTAATTTAATTCAACTTTTCAGTTATCTGAGTCTAGTGTGCTCATCATCAGATTAAGTAACTATTGGTAGCTTGCTTCAACAATCAGGTACGCTACAGTTGAATGATTTTGTTTATTTTATGATGCATATAAGATAATTTTTACAAGGAATATCATTCAGTTTCGAATAGCATGGAAAACCAAGCAAAGATATATACCTTGACTGTCCTTGGTAAATGGTAGGTGCTTTACTGAATTCCTGTCTCTTCAAATTTCAGGTTCTTATTGTCAATTAATTTGATTATGAAAGCCAACCTTTGAATAAATATGTCATCATTGAGACAAATTTATCTCATCATTATCCTGCAGCCTGGATTCCAAAATGAGAAAACAACAACAATAATAATAAAGAAATGTGCATCTATTGCAGGCTTTGTACTTTGATTTGATTGTTGAGAGCCAAGCTACTTGAACTCAATCTATTCTTGTAGATTGTCATGATGCTTCCAATTTGCTTTGTGTGTTGGTGCGTGGGCTTTGGTACTGGTACACTAATCATTAATGGCACTCTGATCTTGTAGCAACCATTAGGTTATCTGTTGTATCGATCCATTAAAAATTACAAGGATCTACTTTTATTGTGATGAGAAATTAAAACCATCAATCTCACTTTCAAATCCTGTGAAATAGATTTAACTCAGCTGAAGCAAATGGCTCAGGCTTTGCATTAGTAGCATATTTCTTTCCTCAGATGAGTGGATAATTGTTGGTGATGTGTTTTCATTTGCTTCTTGTAGCTTGATTTGAGTAATGGCTTCTTGATCTCAGTCTTGGGTGGCAAGCTCTGTGTATCAATCTCCGTCGTGTGTTTTGAAGACGAAGTCGAAGCCAAGCCTCCACGGACTTAACAAGCCTAAATGCTTCCAATGTGCCATTGCTGCTCGTTCAAGGTACTTCTCCTATTTCTGAGTTGCTAATTTGGCTAGGTGTTTTGCCTTTTAATCTCAAGAAGACTTAAATCCGAACACGGTTCGAAATTGACGATTTGATGGTTTAGAATTATCGATCTGTCGGTTCGACGGTTCCTAGGAGGTTGATCCTTAACCTTAACCATCTAAGATGGTTACAGTTCATGGTTCAAAACCGTCGGTTCACGGTTCGTGCACGGTCTATTACGGTTCGCCATGGTTCAAAATTATTATATTATTTTTTTAAAAATATATAAATTTATAAAATTATGTCATAAATATTAATTTGTTATTAAATAATTAATTAATATATAAAATCATTTAGAGAGAAGTGATTATAAAATTTTTCTAATTAATAATATAACAGTTATAAAATAATTAATTAGTGTATGAAAATGTAAATAACTATGGTATAGTTGGTTAGGATGCTTAGTTCTAAATTGGGAGACCTTAGTTTGAATGCTGGATCAGATAATAGATAAATTTAAGGTAATTGATTTGATTAAATGGAAGTTTTTTATTGGTCATCAGGGTAAATTAGAAAGTGTTCATGGTGAACGGTCTAGAAGCTTATCGTCCCAAAGTTCGTACTTGATGGAGTTGAATAGCCTGTGGCGGGCACGGGGATGAAGAAGCTGCGTGACACGATACGATGAGTCTGAGCTACTCTTCTTCCAGAGCCCCCCCCCTCGGGATACATACCCTGGAAGAGCAAGTCGAAAAACCCCTTCCTGGGATCACCCCAGGAAGTCGGGACCCAAGACTACCTCGGGGGAGCAGACCGCCCGTAGGCCACCCAGGCCAGAAGACCCCGAGGCCACCTTCGACCTCGAATAACGGACCTCTTATTTGCGGCTCCATGGATAAGGATCGTCCATAATTACGGGAGGGTCATGATTCGTAATCCACAACCATTATCGTCCTCATCCTTACAACAGACTAGGATTAATGACTACGATGGCCGTTACAAAGGCGATCATGTAACCGAAGATGAGGGAATGTGATGAAGAGCGTGGAGACACGTACGACCGCTGCCGCAGGTATAAAAGATACTTCAATCCCTCCGGTAAGGGGGGTTAAGCATTCTCTACGATTCATACTTTCTTTTTTGTCTTACACCTTTTTCAATCGAGGTACTGACTTGAGCGTTGGAGTGGGCTCCGCCGGACAACCTCCAGCGTGTTCCCCTAACGCTCGTGTTGATCTCGCAGGGCGCAGAGTTCCTCCCCTCCTGTCTGCTTATACATGGGCAGAACCTCGGTGACTGACCATCGTCGTCGACTCCTTCCGGAACAAATTTGGCGACGTCTGTGGGAATCCAGCAAAGCATCTGAAGAAACATCGATGGCAGAACTAGTGGAAGAACCCGTGACGCGGACAAAGGAGGACTTGGATCTCTGCGAAGTCTCACCAGAGGACCTCGCTCACCCGCGAGAAGATGAAGGACCCAAGGAGGAAAGGAGAGAGGTCGAGAGTGAGTAAGTACAGATTCGCCCTCAACATGGAGGGGGAGTTACACGCATCGCCCGCATCCTCGCGTCGGAATTAAGAAGTCGTCTCGTAGATTTCTGCATAGCCACAAAGGCGTTTTTGCTTGGGCCTTCGAAAAAATCAAAGGGGTTCCACCGGGGTTGGCCATGCACCACTTGCATGTTACGCCGAGAGCTCGTCCTGTAAAACAGAAACGGAGGCACTTTGCCCTTGACCAAGATAAGGTTATTCGAGACGAGGTTCAGAAGTTACTAAAAGCTTGACACATCAGAGAAGTGTAATTCCCTACCTAGTTGGCTATCGTGGTCCTTGTTCCTAAGCCAGGAGGCAAATGACAGATTTGCATCGACTTCCGCGACTTGAACAAAGCATGTCCCAAAGACTGTTACCCCTGCCTCGGATAGACTGATTGGTGGATTTCACAGCCGGTTGTGAGTTCATCTCAATGTTGGATGCTTACCAAGGCTACCACCAAGTCCCGCTCGCTCCTGAGGACCGGGAGAAAGTCAGTTTTGTGACGGTCGACGACACATATTGTTACAACGTCATGCCTTTCGGCTTACGCAATGCTGGTGCTACGTACCAGCAGATGATGGACAAAGTCTTCAGGCACTAAATCGGGAGAAACATCGAGGTGTATGTGGACGATATCCTAGTAAAGACTGACAAAGGAGGTGACATGATAGCCGACCTGGAAGAAACCTTCACCACCCTGAGGTCCAATAGGCTGAAATTAAACCCGGCTAAGTGTTTGTTCAGGGTAAAAAGCGGTAGATTCTTGGGGTACATGGTGACAGAGAGAGGGATCGAAGCCAACACAGAAAAGGTAAAAGCTATTCTAGATATGCCGCCTCCTCGCAACTTCAAGGAGGTACAACGATTGAATGGAAGAATCACGGTATTATCCAAATTCATTTCCAAGTTCGCGGACAAGGCCCTTCCATTCTTTAAGATTTTAAGAAAGGTCACCAAGTTTGAGTGGGACGACCAGTGTGAGACAACCTTTGCAGACTTGACGACTTATCTCACCACCCTCCCCCATTCTCTACAAACCTGTGGAAGGGGAGGCCTTGTTTGTCTACCTATCGACAGCACAGTAAGCGGTAGGGTCGGCGCTCGTTCGAGAAAAAGACCGGGTGCAGTATCCCGTTTATTTCTTCGGACACCTTCTAAAGGACGTCGAAACACGATATACCATGATGGAGAAACTGGCCTATGCCTTGGTCCTAATGGCCCGGCAGTTAAGGCCATACTTCTTAACACACCCCATTGTGGTCCTCACCAACAGCCCGCTGGCACGAGCCCTCACTAATCCCGAGGCCTCGGGCAGGTTAATCAAATGGATAACCGAGTTAAGTGAATACGACATCGAATATCAGCCTCGTATCGGTATCAAGGCCCAAGCCCTCTCCGACTTCATGCTGGAGACTATCCCGGAGGCCGAGACCGAAGGGATGTGGAAGATCTATGTGGATGGGTCCACCAACAGCCAACATAGCGGGGTTGGAGTGTTAATGATTTCTCCTCAGGGAGACGCATTACATTTGTCCATCCGGCTACACTTCAAAGCTACCAACAACGAAGCTGAGTACGAGGCGATCCTAGCTAGCCTGCAAGTAGCTAAGCACATGGGGGTCAGTCGGGTCACTGTATATTCGGATTCCCAGTTGGTATCACAGCAAATAAAGGGCAATTTTAAAGTCAGGTGCGAGCGTCTGTAGAAATATATATCCCTTTACGAGCAGCTGAAGGTTTCCTTCGGGGAGGTTATTCTACAGAAGATCTCCAGGACTGATAATATTCGGGCGGATGAGCTAGCCAAACTGGCTAGCTCCATATCCACCTGGCAACTAAATGAATCTAGTGCCACGGAGGGGACAGTCGCGCAAATTGGAGAGGAAGCCAGAGGCGACGTTCAGACCGACTGGAGGGATCCCTACGTGGCGTTCTTGCGTAATGGGACCGTTCCAAGCAAGGACCAAGAAAGCTGTCTATTCCGCCGCCAGGCAGTCAGATTCACGTTGGTGGGTGATCAACTGTATAGGAGGGTCTTTGCGCGGCCTCTCCTCAAGTGCATCGGACCGGGGGAGGCTAACTACGTGATGAGAGAGGTACATGAAGGCATATGCGGGAGTCACATTGGAGGAAAATCCCTATCCCGGAAGATCCTTTTGGCAGGGTACTTTTAGCCTACCTTGCATGCCGATGCCCTCAAATTTGTGGCTGGGTGCGAAGTCTGTCAAAAACATCAACATGTGACTCACCGTCCGACGGAGCCCTTGTGAGTTTCTATAGTGTCTTGCCCTTTCGATCATTAGGGGTTAGACATCGTGGGCCCCTTTCCCGTTGAGCCCCAGCAGAAGAAATTTTTGCTGGTTCTCGTGGATTACTTCTCCAAATGGGTCGAAGCCGAACCTCTGGCCAACATCACGGAGGCAACAGTGATGAAAGTCCTATGGAGGGACATTGTCTGCCGATACGGCATCCCTCACAAGTTGGTGTCAGACAATGGAAGATAATTCTCTGGATGCAAACTGAAAGAGTGGTGCGAAGGGTTAGGCATTAAGCAGGCCTTTACCTCAGTCGCATACCCACAGAGCAATGGACAGGCCAAGGTCGTCATTCGAGAAATCCTCCGGGGACTCAAGATAAAGTTAGACCATGTTGGGGGCAGTTGGGTCGAAGAACTCCCCAGCATCCTGTGGTCCTACTGGACTACCCCGCGAGAAGGAATAGGTGAGAGCCCTTTCTAATTGGTCTATGGGGTTGAGGTCGTCCTCCCAGTGGAGGTAGGAGAAGAGTCTGCTCGACGACAATATTATCGCAAAGAAGACAACGATCATGAGCGGATGATTGATCTAGACCTTATCTCGGAGGTGCGGGACAAAGCCGCAGCACGGTTGGAGGCGTATCGTAGAAGAATGCAGCAAGCCTATAATCGTCGGGTGAACGCCCGCAGCTTTGAAGTTGGAAACAAAGTCTGGAATAGGATCAAACCGGTCGAGGATCCCGGAAAGCTGGAGCCACAATGGGACAGACCCTATGTTATCCTCAAAAAGCTCATCGGGGGTAGCTGTTATTTAGAAGATAATAAAGGCAAGAGGCCGGAAAGGCCCTGACATGCCAACCATCTCCGCCCTTATCGTACTAAATGAGATACTGCGTTGTTTACCTGATGTATTCTTTGTTTTCACTGCCTTGCGGTACAGTAAATAAAAAATGTAAGTGAAATATCATGCGGGAAGCGCTGAGTCTCCACCTGTGCAAAACTCTACTGCCACAAGGTGAGTAGGCTTGGTCTCGGTGCCGCACATGCCCGACCAAGAGCTGCAAAACCCTACTGCCTCTTCATGAGTAGGCTTGACCTTGGTGTTGCACATGCCCGACTAAGAGGTGCAAAACCCTATTATCTCTCGGTGAGTAGGCTTGGCCTCGGAGCTGCACATGCCCGGTCACAAGTTGCAAAACCATACCGCCTCTCGGTCAATAGGCTTGGCTTCGGAGCTGTACATGCCCAGCCAAGAGCTGCAAAACCCTACTACCTCCGCGGTGAGTAGGCTTGGCCTCGGTGCTGCACATGTCCGGCCAAGAGCTACAAAACCCTACTACTTCCGCGGTGAGTAGGCTTGGTCTCGGTGCTGCACATGCCCGGCCAAGAGCTGCAAAACCCTACTACCTCCGCGGTGAGTAAGCTTGGCCTCGGTGCTGCACATGCCCGGCCAAGAGCTACAAAATCCTACTGCCTCTCGGTGAGTAGGTTTGGCCTCGGTGCTGCACATGGTCGGCCAAAAGCTACAAAACCCTACTACCTCTCGGTGAGTAGGCTTGACCTCGGTGCTGCACATGCCCGGCCAAGAGCTGCAAAACCCTACTGCCTCTCGGTGAGTAGGCTTGGCCTCGGTGTTGCACATGCCCGGCCAAGAGCTGCAAAACCGTACTACCTCCGCAGTGAGTAGGCTTGGCCTCGGTGCTGCATATGTCCGACCAAGAGCTATAACACCCTACTGCCTCTCGGCGAGTAGGATTGGCCTCGGTGCTGCACATGCCCGGCCAAGAGCTGCAAAACCCTACTGTCTCTCGGCAAGTAGGCTTAGCCTCGGAGTTGTACATGCCCGACCAAAAGCTGCAAAACCCTACTGCCTCTCGGCGAGTAGGCTTGGCCTCGGAGCTGTACATGCTCGGCCAAGAGCTACAAAACCTTACTGCCTCACAGTGAGTAGGCTGGGCCTAGGTGCTGCGTAGACCTGGCCAGAAATTGATCATTCTAGAGGGAGCAAGAAGTTACTAAAAACATAAAAAGTCTATTAATATTGGTAGCCAGAGCTAAAACGATTACTACAAGAGAGAATTTGAAAAAGAAGAAAATGCAACGGACAAGAAGTGGCCGGGGATCCCGTGCCCCAAGTCAGGAAGGGTTCTATAGATTCTGCTCTTCAGGAGGAAGGTTGCCCCAGACCCATTGGACAGTGATATCGCTCAAGTCTGAGCCTGGTTTCAGTAGCTGATCCTTCTCCAACTGGCAGATAGCGCCATAGAAGCCTTGGTTGAGGCACTTCAATGCCTGCACGACTACAACCTCAGCGTACTCTTCCGATTGCAGGAACTTAGTCTTGAACTCCGCCTCGACCCTAGATAGTTGGGTTGTGTGCTCACTCTGCTGCTGCTGTAGCTTGGTCTCAGCCTACCCCTTGGTGGTCTTCAACGTCGCCACCTCATGGAGCAGATAATCCTGAGTCTCTTGCATTTCCTGGAGCTTCTTGGTAGCAGTTGAAGCTTGAGCCTTGACCTGGGTAACCTTCTTCTGAAGGTCGTCGGCATAAGAGGTTGATAGCCCTAGGTCATACTCTTGCATAGTCAGCAGACGTTCTCATGCCTCGTGTCGAGCCTCCAGGGGTTCCTTTGAAGACTCTTGGAGTTGGATTTGATTGGACAACTCCGTCGTTTGAGCCTGGAGCTGCTCACACTCCTGGGATAGTTTCTGCAGGTCCTCGGCCAGGGCTTGACTCTTCTCGGACCCGAGGCGTTCCCGGACTTGATAGTCGTGTATAGCATCTTCATATGCTAACAGAGTATTGAGATAGTGCTCGATCTTCACCCAGAGCGCTTGGCTAACCTCCAACTGCAGGAGGCCGGCCTCGCGGGCCCGACCCGCCTCTGCCTCGGCTATCACTACTCGCTGAAGGAGGTCTTCTGTGACTCCCCAGAGCACAATAGACGACTCGTAACGACACAATTAGAGGCAACCTGTCATAAAGAACAGAGGTAGTCAATGCAAGATGACAAAATAGAGAGGAAGAACTCAAATGTAATTACCGTCAGTAGAGACTGATGTAGCATGCCCAGATATTGGGCTGATCTAGATAACCACCCCGGTTGAACGGGTGGCGGAAGGATTTTCTCAGCGGGGGGTCTTGACTGGCTAGGGGCATCTCTCGGGTTAGGAAAGTCCTCGTCTGAACTGGATGCCATCTGCAGACCATCCGAGGGGACTCCTTGTATCCGGATAGATTGGGAGCCCTTGGGGGCCATCTTTTTCATGACAGGGACCTTCCGATGAGCACTGGGGACGTCCTTCGACACCTCCTTATCGTGTGGCACGACAAGAAGGTCGGTCCGAGGGACCGTGTCGGGAGTAGTAGCGGTCGCCGCTGTAGGCATGGAGGGTTCTTCACGAACCTCGGGGGACCGAGAGCCACATCCTTGCCGGCAAGGGAATGTAGAAACTCTGAAGATAGACCTTTCCTCAACCTCTTCAGGGGCGAGCCTTGTGGATTGCCTGTTTCCGCCATTTCTTCTCGATAACGGGGGTTGTTGGGGCAATCTATGGTCCAGAGTAACCATGTGTTTTGATATTTGGGCAAAGGGTTTAAGTTAGGTTTACCCTTGTATATTTGATATGTGTATGTGAGTATGCAGGTTTGCAGGTTTACACATATTGACTTAGTTGGACGGCTTCGGTACGGTGAAAGGTGGCATGGAGGCAAACCGTGGGCTTGTGTGCACCCGAGGGACCATGGATAGCAGGAACGATGAGCCGAGGGGCGTGGACTTCGAGGCATGCATGAAGGATGACATGGAGGCAAGCTGGAGGCTTTTGTGCATCTGAGGGACGGGAGCCAATGACGAAGAGGGCCCGAAGGCAACAGTCGAGGCTGCTGGTGAAGAGTCAGCTGAGTCATGAAGGGACGAGAACCGAGGGAAGAGAACTCCAATGGCAAGCCGGGAAGTGGACTTCAAAGGGCACACGTGAAGGGTGGCATGGAGGCTAGCCAAGGGTTTGTGTGCGCATCCGAGGGATAATAGCCGGTGGAAGAGGACTTCAAGGGGCAAGCAAGGGAGTGAACTTGAAGGCACACGTAAAGGAGGGTTTTCAGAGTGAGGAAGAGTGTTTGTATAAGCTGGGCAGTTGACTGGTAATATAACAGTCGACTGCCAACAAGAACAGAAACTCACAGAACATAGTCAATCCTGGACCAGTCGACTGCTCTGGGAGCAGTCGACTGGTAGTGTTGGCTAAAAATTCGAACGTTGAGCTACAACGGTCGATTTTCAGTGGGACCAGAGGCAGTCGACTGGTCGAGTGAGTTTCAGCTTTGAGACCTATTTAAAGGGGCTCAGGTTTGGCTGAGAATTCTTGACGAATTTGGCTTTGGTTAAGAGCCAAATAGTAGTCTTTGTACTCAGAGATGTGCTTGTGATTGTGGCGAGGTTTCTCCACCCACAAGGAGCTACACGAGTTAGCTGGAGGGCATCCGGGGAGTGATTCTCCAAAGGATCGAGGGATCGTCCACCTCACAGACTGACGTGGAGTAGAAGCTTCGTCTCCGAACCACGTAAATAGGTTTGCGTTAGCATTGTTTGTTATTTTACTTTGTATATTCCGCTTGCGCTTGCTAATGTAATAGGTAGAAACCGAAAGTTGCTATTCACCCCCCTCTAACAAGACATAAACGATCTAACAAGTGGTATCAGAGCGAAGGCCCGCTCTCGTTGGAATAACCGTCAAAAGAGCACAAGCCAGAGGAAAAGATGATAGAAGACAAGTTGGGGGATGATATCAACACTCCACCCTCCTATGATCATGAAGGTTTTGACTATTGGAGGACAAAGATAAAGACTTGGCTTGGAATGGAGTGAGAATGTATGATGGTAATAGAAGAGCCCTTCGAAATTCCAAAGGATAAGCATGGGATGAAGCTTCGACCTAGATATCGGGATAAGGAGCAACAAGCACACTCTAAGACAAATAAGAAGGTAATTGATGTATTAGTTAATATTTTGCCTAATAATATATTAAGTGTTGTAGGTGAGTATAAGAATGCGTATGAGTTGTGGAATAAGATAGAAGCATTTCATAAAAACCCTACCCGAGCTCAAATGGTGGAAGAGCCAAAGGAGATAAGACTAATGGTCCAAGAAAAGGAAAAAGAAAAAGAATTGTCAACATCATCAAGTGAAGTGACACAATCAAGTGACAGATCATTCACTTCATCAAGAGAAGAAGAAGAGGTGTCAAATTCAAGGATTGAGGGGAGGAGAGACCCTTATCAATACCGAAGCAAGAAGAAGCTCCTACCTCCACCAAAGCAAGAACCAAAGACCACATTATATGCTTTGGATGCAACGAAAAGGGACACTACAAGGACAAGTGTCCAAAGGGTAAGAAAAAAGAGGTAATCCCTAAACCCATTTCAATTTCTCTTAAATCTAACATGGGTTGTAGGAATGGAGAAGTCCAAGAGAAAAGAAAGAAAATTAGGTGCTTCACATGTGGAGAGCTAGGGCATAATCACACCAAATGTCCAAGAAAAGGAGAGCTCAAGAAATTGGTGCATTTGAGAAGATGGGAGAAAGAGGAAAAGAAGAAAAGAAGCTCACATCAAGGGGGAGCTTCAAGGGTAAGGGAGGTAATCCCTAATTCTAAGCATGTTTCAAGTTTATCTATGTATGCTAGAAATAATGAAAAATGTTTGCTTGTACATAATTTCAGATTTAAATATAATGATAGGAATAGAGTTAACAAGGTAGATCAAAACCCTAGAAAGATCATGTATCATGATAAATCTAAGATCACTAGACCTAAGGATCAAGGTAAAAATCCCAAGAAGAGGAGACATATGCCTAGAAAGGTGGGTATGTCTAGGAATGTCTAAGGAGGACATGTGGATACTAGGTTTGAGAACCTAGAAAGGGAAAATCAAGCATTAAGGGAAAAACTTAATAGGTTAGAAAAGACCCTAGAAAGATTCACGATTGGATCTAACGATTTTGATATGATGTTAGGTGGTCTAAAACCCAACAATGATAGATCGGGGTTGGGATACCGGTCTAAAGTCTCCAATGCCAATGAAAGAAGTATGCTAGGGTAGCATATAACTATGACAAGAAGGAGAAGTCCAAAAATGGCAAGGGGTGCCATTTAAAGGTAAAAAGAATGACTTAACTAAGGACAAGGTGTCTAAGGTTAAGAAGGTTAGGTCTGTAGGCCAAGAGTCACCAGAGATTCACCGGTGTGGCCTAGTGGTTGTTGAGTCGCCTAGAGCAAGGGGGAGCTCTAGGAGCCTTTGGGATATATGGTGAATGGATCTTGGGAGGAGTTCTCCTAGAGGTCTAGATGAACCATGGAGTGTGCCAAAAGAATTGGAGATGGACTTGAGTCTCAATTCTTAGGTTTTGGCACGATGGTTTTAAGTTTCATGCATGAAAATATGACATTGGGGTCATAAAGCATGAAAGTAGATTTTTGATGTATGTATGTCATATAAATCAATGCTAGGGATGCATTGTGGATTGGTATGGGCAAGGACATCAAGAGGAAACCAAAACTAGGACTTTAGATCAAGGTTTCATTAAACTAATTAGGTAGTTTTGAGTTTTATGTCAAACTTGGGAATGGTGATAGATACATTGTTGAATATATTTTTTCCAAGTAGGTATATATACCATAAACTTCTCCATAAAATTTAGAAAATTTAGGAGATTTGTGGAATTTCTGGCGCATTTCTGAATTTGAATTCAAAAAGTTGAAATTGAGGTTTTCAGTGTGCCAGTCGACTGCCTCAGTCGACTGATCTGGGCTGAATTTGGTTTCAGCAATTAGAAAGTGTCCAAATGATGCAAAACAAATGTATGGGGGTTAGTACACATTGTTGATGATCATTAGGGGTTAAAAGATCCAATAAGGAGGGAATTGTTGGAGTCTTTTTGATGTTAGGCAAAAGGGGTGAAGTGTTGGGTTTAATTTGGGAAACCATATACACCTTTGCAAGAAATCCTAAGTCTAGGGGAGCTTAAGTAAAGGGGGAGCATGGTTGCTTTATTCTTGTCGTAAGAGGAACCTTGGAGAGGTTCTTAAAAAGCCTTTGTAAGTCCAATGTAGGGGGAGCCTTGGGATAGGTTTTAAAAAGTCCGTTTTGGTAAAATTCCTAACTTTTGGAAGGGTTAGGTGTGGGATGCCTTGGGATAGGATCCATGTTTGCATTGCATATGCATTGGCGGTGTAAGTTCAAGATAGAGCCTTGGCAACGTAAGTTCAAATGGGTGTTTAGCATTGTTATTGCTATTTATTGCTATTTGTTTTCCTTAACTTAAACGTATTGCCAAACATCAAAAAGGGGGAGATTGTTGAGGTAATCTATGGTCCGGAGTGACCATGTGTTTTGATGTTTGAGCAAAGAGTTTAAGTTAGGTTTACCCTTGTGTATTTGATATGTGTATGTGAGTGTGCAGGTTTGCAGGTTTACACATATTGACTTAGCTGGACGGCTTTGGTACGGTGAAGGGTGGCATGGAGGCAAGCCGTGAGCTTGTGTGCACCCGAGAGACCATGGATAGTAGGGACGATGACCCGAGGGGCACGGACTTCGAGGAATGCATGAAGGATGGCATGGAGGCAAGCTGGAGGCTTGTGTGCATTCGAGGGACGGGATCCGAAGACGAAGAGGGCGCGAAGGCAATAATCGAGGCTGCTGGTGAAGAGTCAGCTGAGTCATGAAGGGAGGAGAGCCGAGGGAAGAGGACTCCAAGGGCAAGTCGGGAAGTGGACTTCAAAGGGCACACGTGAAGGGTGGCGTGGAGGCAAGCCAAGGGTTTGCGTGCGCATCCGAGGGACGATAGCCGGTGGAAGAGGACTTCAAGGGGAATGCCAAGGGAGTGAACTTGAAGGCACACGTAAAGGAGGGTTTTCAGAGTGAGGAAGAGTGTTTATATAAGCTGGGCAGTCTACTGGTAATATAACAGTCGACTGCCAGCAAGAATTGAAACTCACAGAAGGTAGTCGACTCTGGATCAATCGACTGCTCTGGGAGCAGTCGACTGGTAGTGTTGGCTAAAAGTTCGAACGTTGAGCTGCAACAGTCGATTTTCAGTGGGACCAGTCGACTACCCTGGTAGGGTGAGTTTGAGCTTTGAGACCTATTTAAAGAGGCTCGTGTTTGGCTGAGAACTCTTGACGAATTTGGCTTTGATTAAGAGCCAAATAGTAGTCTTTGTACTCAGAGGTGTGCTTGTGATTGTGGCGAGGTTTCTCCACCCACAAGGAGCTACACGAGTTAGCCGGAGGGCATTTGGGGAGTGATCCGCAGAAGGATCGAGGGATCGTCCACCTCACAGACTGCTGTGGAGTAGGAGTTCCATCTCCGAATCACGTAAATAGGTTTGCGTTAGCATTGTTTGTTATTTTACTTTGTATATTTCGCTTGCGCTTGCTAACATGATAGGTAGAAATCGAAAGTTGCTATTCACCCCCCTCTAGCAAGACGTAAACGATCTAACAGGGGTCTCTAAGGGTGCCACAGAGGAAGGGGGGCAACTTCTTCCTCAGACACCTTGGTGGGAGAGACAGTCGAACCCCCATCAGGGCCCTTTGGCAGCTCTGACACTCCAATATCTTGAGGAGACTCCGGGGCTTCCTTATCTTTGGAGGGCCCCGAACTTCCTGGTAGCCCGCAACAGAAGCGCTCACAGGGGTGATAAAGGCTGAACCAGGAACCAGTTCCTGCTCGTTGACCTGATCCCACTTTAGGAGTTGGTTTATCACTCGGGAAAACATGAGATCGTCTGTGAAATAAAGACAAAACGGCATCAGTTAGTATTAACCAGGAAACGTACCAGGCAAGAAAGTAACTTACGAAGATTGGAGATAAGGTGCGTGACTCTCGGGCTAAGCTCAGCCCGATAAAGGAGCTCCTCGCATTGCATCAGTTGGAGCCCGTGGAATTCCATCCCTGCCAGGATACCCCTAGCCCTCTGATATCTCTCGTCCTGTTGGAAATCGCCAAGATCGGGGACCAAAGGTAAACTGACTGCCCAGTGGATAAGACTAAATGGACGCTCAGGAAGCTGGATATAGAAGAACCGTTCCTTCCACCCCTTGTGAGAGGAAGGAAGACCCCCCAAGAACCTATGACCGGAACGAGCGGGAAAGCTAAATGCCCCAGGGACCCGACAGGAACAAAGAAGAAATGGAAGAACTGGGGAGGGGGTCAGGGGTATATTGAAAAGTTTAAAGACTACAACAGCTCCGCCCATCTGACAAAGGCATTCGGGGTCATATGTTGTAGAGGGATGACAAAGTATTTACCCACATTCATGTAAAAGGGCGGGATAGGGAAGCGAAGCCCTAATTCTGCCTGCCCCAGGAAGAAAGTATAAAAGTCCTTACTAGTTGTTACAGGTGGATGACCTGGGGCAGGAACTCTCACCTCTCAGTCTTTTGGGATTCTATACTTCTGGTGGACGGCATGGAGGACGTCCTATCGCTGCATCGTAGCCCCAGGGGCGGGAGATCTTAGTGTCAGTAAAGTATCTTTCATGATTACTTCTATGGGCCGGTAGCTTATTACAATTCCAGCTCGGGAATCGGATCAACAGGTTGCTTAGCCGGATCCGGTTTAGACCTAGACCATGGTCGAGGCAAAAGACTATGATCGAGAAATGCCCGGATCTATGTGACATTGACTAGTCCAAACATGCTCTGATATTCGGCTCACTTATTTTACCTTTCTTGCATCCAGATAATGTGCTAGCTGCTTATAGTTTAACAAGTTATGATATAAGTAGACTTGTGATATAATTGAGTTTGAAATGTAACTGGATTATATATTGTTAATCTTATAATTTAAATTATAAAATTTTATTATATTTTTTTATTTTAAATTATGTTACATTAAAATTTTAAATTTTATTAAATAAAATAGTTATATCCCTCACCAAATAAAATCTTAGTCTAATTTTCAGAGACTCAGTATCCAACTGATAAATTTGCATCGATGATCCTTTAGACTTTATAGTCAAAATTATAATGTAAGTATCTCGGATGAGTTTTGATATGGTCAATTGAGTCAATATAGGTCCTATTGTATTTTGATCAATGTGTATAAGTATGCAGGAGCTTAGGAGCACAAGAAGTCGAGTGGAAGACGTAGCGGTTGAGAAGGATGACACGGGAAGGGAGACGACGAGTTTAGTGCATCCGAGGGACGCTAAGGCCTACGGAAGAGTATGCCGGTGGAACGAGAAGGGCGCGCGTGACGTCCGAGGGATGAGAAGCCGGGTGGAAGCACGTTCGAGGAGAAGGTCGAAGGAGAGTTCGGGTAAGCCCAACTCTGGATGGCCCAAAAATCACCCAAGAAGACCCACTAGAGTATGGTCAACATAAAGCTGATCGAAGGCCACTCAGGCGCCGGAGAGCACTCGGACACCTGTGAATGAGGGCGCCCTTATGCACTCGGGCGCCCCTATTCCCGAGCGCCCTAGTGTATACAGGCGCCCGAGAAGTGATTTTATACACAACTCAGCCATTTGCGAACGTTGAGAAGTGGATAAACTTCCAGGCCACGTGGTATGCACCCTCAAGCACTTGGGCGCCTCTATTGTGTCACGCCAGCATTCAGATAGAGTTGACTGGGGCTATAAATAGGCCCCCAAAGTTCAATTCCAGATCAATCATTGCACTGTAAACGAATTTCTTTCTAGGTTTTCATTGTTCTCTGAGTTCTAATTTTGTAAGAGGCTTCTCCGCCCTCAAGAAGTTTCATTTGGAGTTTGCGTTATACTTGCCTTGGATTAGCAACCATCCTAGTTGCAACTAAGTAAACATCTATGTGCCTCTTTTATTTCTATTATAGTTTCTTATATGTTATGCTTTGCTTGTTAAATTAATTGACATCTTTGTTTAAGATAAACAAAAAATAGATTTTTATTTGCAGGGACAATTCACCCCCCTCCTTTTGTCGACCGCACAATCACCGACAAGTGGTATCAGAGCAAGGACGCTTCAGAAGAACTAACCGTCATCTGAAACAATTAATAAAATGGTCGGACCGGTCATCTATCCGCCAAAGTTTGAGGGGGTGTTCACTAGTTCGAAGCGAAAAATACAGGTATTTTTTAATACAAATTTTGAATTACTTTTAATCATGAAAAATAGTTTTGTAGCTCCCAAAGACGCCGACGACAAACCTAAAGAAGAAAATCTGTGGACAAAGAAGGTGCAGGCGGACTTAGTGGCAAACGGGAAGCAGAGTTCCATTTGTTGACTGTACTACTTGCACAAGAAGTCAATCGAATCGGGAACTACCGATCTGCAAAGGAACTTTGGGAAAAGTTCCTGGAACTTCACGAAGATACCTCCGAAGCTAAACTAGCAAAAAGAGATATACTTCGGAATCAACTCAGCAATCTCTGACTGGAAGAAGGAGAGTCAGTAGCTCAATTAAATGCTAAACTTAAGGAGCTAATCACGGAACTCAACAACCTCGGAGAGTCAGTAAGTAATTAGGACGCTCAAAGGTATGCATTAAACACCTTCTCAAGGACCCCGAACTGGACTTGAGGTAAGTACCTTAAAGCAACTATTTTCGACTTTAGAACTTCACGAATCTCGATGCGCAGGAAAGAGTAAAACGGACAACATCACCCTAAGCACGAGAAAGATCCAACATAAAGAGGAATCTTCAGAAGATGAAGAAAACACGGCATACATGGTAAGAAAATTATCTAAATATTTCTAAGCTAAAAGATTTAATAAAGTGCAGGGTTAAAAGCAATGGAAGATCCGATGCTACAACTGTGAAGAAGAAGGGCATATCAAGGAAAATTGTCCAAAGTTAAAAGCAAACAAACCCAACAAGGTGAAACACAAGAATCTGAAGGTCACATGGGACAAATCATCATCACATGAGTCGGATATCATGGAACACGCCGGACTGACCCTAATAGCTTCACACCAAGAAGAAGAGAGCATCGATAAAGGGGGAGCCACGTCAGAAAATAGCAGCGACGAAGGGGGAGCTTCAGACTTCAAAAGAGATATGGTAACTGAGGTATGTTTTCTACTTCCTGATCAATTCTATTCAAGTATAAAGGCTATGATCATGCCCATATGCAAACTAAAAAAAAAAATAAAAATACAAACTTGAAAAAATAATTAGCAACTGCATGCCCATTAGAAATATTTAACAAATTGAGATTAGAAAATGAAAACTTAAAGGTATAAATCAAGAAATTGGAAAGTATTTGTAGAAATTTAAAATTTTAATATTCTGGAAAACTTAATTGGTATTATAAATATCACAAGGGTCAAATTGTAAGAATTCCTAAGATCTACATTTCATCTAGATTTTTTATTAATCTTATCGGTAGGAATTTATTTTGGATCCCAAAATCTATATTGAATTGTTTGATGTTATTTCTTATTTGTCATTTATTTTTTTTCATGCCCTATCTTGTTAAATTTGTTTTTGGGATAACTGTTGTAGAAAAAATAATTTAATATTTTTCGATGATAAAGTTTGCTTGTACAATCTATAAATTTTTTTTCAAAATTTTTTAATAGTTAAACAGATTTCTTATTATTTTGTATTCAAAAACATATTTTTAAATTTTAAAATACTTAAGAATTAATTTTGTGGAATCCGATTTTTCAGAATCTTTGGATTATATATTGAACGTTATAAAAATTTTCAAATTTATTTGAACTTGAAATCAAATTTTAAAATTATCTATTTTAAAGTTTATTAACTCGGGTTTCAAAATTAATTTCATAAAGTTAGAAAAAATCATTGACATTTTTTTTTGGAGTCAAGTCTACCAAAATTCTATATTTGATAAAAATTTGATTAATTTTTGAGTAAAAATAAATTTTTTAAAATTGATTTTTTAAAATTAGATTTTACATTTTAAAAATAAATTTTCAACCAAAATTTGAACAATTAGATTTTCTGGAATCTAATTATTATGTTAGAAATGTACTAAAAATTTTTTTGAAAATTTTGAATGTTGAAATAATTTTTTATAAATTTTTGTAAGTGTTATTATTTCTTTTAACATGTTCTGAAGTTTTGATGTGATCAAAGGTGGAGAAATATGATTAAGATAAGGGGGAAGATTTAATTTTAAATTTTAAAATTTCTTGTGCTTTTATAGACACATATTTATTCTTGTTCTTTTTATGTTCGGTTGTTTTTCCGAACTTAACTCGTGTTGATGTACATCAAAAAGGAGGAGATTGTAAATACCCTGGA
Organism: Boesenbergia rotunda; assembly: GCA_024364735.1. Lineage (NCBI taxonomy): Eukaryota > Viridiplantae > Streptophyta > Magnoliopsida > Zingiberales > Zingiberaceae > Boesenbergia > Boesenbergia rotunda. The sequence continues at coordinate 153,798 of JAGFNQ010005257.1, forward strand.
TGAGTTTTGATGTTGTCAACCAAGTCAAGTTAGGTCTTGTTGCATTTTGATTCCCGTGTCTAAGTGTGCAGGAGCTTAGGAGCGCAGGAAGTCAAGCGGAAGACGCAGTGGTCGAAAAGGATGGTACGGGAAGAAAGCCGACGAGCTCGATGCATTCTGTTGGTGCAATCTTCGTTAGGTCAGGATTGACCTAGTTTGACTAGGCTCGAGTGAGTTTGAATTTCGATGTTTGACAATGATGTTAGAACATGTAAAGTCCAGGTGGATCGGGGAGATCACACGCTGGTATGGGAAAAGACCTAGTGAGACTAGGCATACCTAGTGGGACTAGGTGAAGCCAGGCTTAATTGGTTACTAGGATTCATAAACTCTAGTACTTAAGCTTGGAGGTCTAGGGTTCGAATCCCGGGGAAGGCAAAAATCCACTGGCCAGAGGTGGGAAGACCAAGTAAGGTAACGACACGGTCGACGACCCATAGAAAAATAAGGGGGTCGCCAAATGGGTCGGGTCGTTACAACCGATAGACTAGACCTAACTCGAGGGTTAGACAAACCTTGTTGGGAACCATGTTAAGTCCTAGTTTGGAGCTAGGCGAGGGAAATCCAAGTTGGTCAAAGGGGTGATCGGACACTTGGTAGAGAAGTCCTAACAGGTCATGGTTGACCAAGGTTAGGCAAGGGAACCCTAGTCTTATGCACACAAGTTAGGGTTGAAGCCAATCGATTGGGTAATCGATTGTAATTGGTTTCTTGCAAACAGAAACTTTCTTGATCGATTGGGTGATCGTTTAAGGAAGGTGTGAATCGATTGGGAGAAATAAGTTGCGAGAACAGAATGTGGCTGGATCGATTGGGCAATCGATTCAGCTTTCCCTTAATCGATTGATCAATCGATTAAGAGGTCCGGTAATCGATTGGGCGATCGATTACCGCAGTATTGTGCGAGAGCACAAAAAGGTACTGAATCGATTCAGTCGATTGGCTAATCGATTAAGCTTCAAACAATAGTCGTTGAATGACTAAGTCTGACGTGGTAATGTTAGTAATATGAGAGAAGTGTCCTAAGGCAATCACCTTATGATTGTAATCATTTACTTTAATAAATGAATATTTACTATTTGAGTATACATGTTCGTGTATTTGATTGAGATCTTAAACTCATTTACTGAATGTCCGCAATACAATTCATAGCATGAGAGAATTTGTGATGAATTCACAACTAGTGATTATCTCTACATGTGCAATTGTGAAGTATTGAAACTGTCCCTAGTCGATGAATTGATAAATATGGACACTATCAATTCTGTTGAGACTAGCATGGGTTATTCTCTAATCAGCTGATTCTCACTGGCTGGTGACATTGGGATGTCCGGAGATAAATATGAATGCTAGTTAAGGGAACTAGTTCATTGGAGTGACTAGCTGTAAAACTTCATATGGTAATCTGCATATAGATATGTCAATGAAGTTCTTACTGCAGCTTAAGTGCGATGTTCCTTTGACTTGCGGTGTTCAAGTCATCTTGGTCATAAAGACTTATACTTTAACATCTTAAGCAAGCATCTCCAAGGAGGTGTGGACCCAGGATGATTGGGTATAAGCCGAAATGCCCGAAGATGTTTGAACAGCCTATAAAGGATTCACCACTCCTTGCGACGAGATGTATACCCAAGGCCTATCGTCGGATTGTTACTCGAAGCCTCTGGCCAGAGCATCACATGTTCCGAGTATGAATCTCTCAGAAACATGAGAGTAACTAGAATCCGTTGGACGAGAAAGACATTACTTGGGCTAGGTGTGACGTAGTCAGCCTAGTGGGGACTGACACACATAGACTGTGTCCTGAACCAAGTGGGTAAAAGATGGTGAAGGGAATGAGGCACGACTCATTATAGCTGCTGAAGGGTTTCAGAATAGTTTTTGAGGTCAACCGTTGATCTTTCGATTAATTGGGGATCATGATGTACTACTAGGTGCCACTCATGATCGTTCTATAATTGGTTAATTATAGACGACCAACATAAATCGAAAGCCTATTTAGTCACACGCACTACGAGTGATCCGAGGGATTTAAAACGAGTTGAAAATTGGATTTTCCTATCAAGAAGAGAAGTCGAATCTGAATTTATCAGAGACGCATCGGAAGCTTAAAATGACTAAGTCTTTTGAAGGCTTATTGGACGAATTAAATGAGTTTAATTCGTAAGGTAACGGCATGGATTTGGCCGGCCAAAGAGGGTTCCAACCCTCTTTGGTTTGGCTGGCCACAATAAGAGGGAAGAACCAAATTGTTTGGTTCAAATTATAAAATAAACTGAGCGCGATTTGTTTTATAAAATTATGGATAAAGAAATTTATATAAAGAAATTTATATAAAGGGATGTATTTTTCATGGAAATTAAAATGAACCATGGATTGGTTTATTTTATTTTATATAATTAATAATGGATTGATTTACCATGATAAAGAAATTTCTTTCCATAATAAAAGGGGAGACATGGTTATTTTTATTATAAATTAAGTTATAATAAAAACTTGGCATAATGGAATAATTTATAGAAAAATTTATAAGATAAATTTCTTATGAAAAATTTATTCCGTTAAGAGGAGACTTGGCGATTAAGAGACTACTATATAAAGGTACCAAGGCAAGGCTTGAAAATTAATTCAAGAGATCAAGGATTCTTGCCTAGCCTCTCTTCCTCTCCTTCTCTCCCTCTCCCTCCTCAAGTGGGCGCCGGCCCTAGAGAGCTCCTCTAGGGTTGTCGTGAGCCACCTCCACCAAGAAGAAGCTGAAGAAGAAGAAGAAGCGGACGCAACTCCTTCCTTCCTCCAGGAATCCGGATTCCGTTCTTCGTTTGGTGGTTAGCTTTCATCTCTCTCTTTTGATATTCTTGTCGTGCCTTTGGAGAATCTAGTAGTTCTTGTCGGCACGAAACTCGTGGCTTTGCGAAGTCATCCCGAAGAGAACTCGGCGTGGACGCGAATAGAGGCGGAGCTTCCAAGGGACGCTACGGTTGGATCTCGTCCCTTACTTCGAGTTACGTGAGGTATTAAGTAAATTAGTTTACTTTCTGCAAAATTTTAATTTATGATCATGTCTACACAATATAAGGTTGCATGCTAGATATATTTATGTTAAACCTTCCGCTGCATGTAATTAAGTTTTAAAATTACGAACCCGTATCCATGTCAACATGCACCCGGTCCCAATAGGTAATCGATTGGGCAATCGATTAGGGAACCCTAGACGTCGGGTATATAGGGTTTTCACACAAGTTTAAAGTAGGAGGGGCTCGCATAGTTCTTCGTCGGTTCTTCTCCTCCTTCCTCGCCATTTCAAGAGAAGTTTTGGGACATAGTGTTGCTGCACTTCCAAGGTTTCTAGAGGCGATCTCAAGCTTGAAGAAAATAAAGAGAGCTCGTTGTTGTAAATCTTTTAAGATTTCCTATTGTATTTGCTTCCTCTTGTTGTATTCTTCTTATAAGCTTGTAAGAGGTTTCTCCACCTCAAGAAGGAGATCTTTCATTGTGTATGAGAGAGTGAGGAGAGCGGATCCTTGGATTAGTCACCTCAAGGAAGTGAATACCAAGTAAATCCTTGAGCGTTAGCATTGCTTGGAGTCTTCTGCGGTGATAAATCTTCTACAAGCAAATTAGAGCTAATCACCCCCCTTTAGCTCTCCTATCGGTTCTAACACATTCGAGAGACGTGGAGGTCTGTGAAAGAGTATGTTGGTGGAACGAGAAGGGCGTGCGCGATGTCCTAGGGTCTAGAAGTCAGGCGGAAGCACATTCGAGGAGAAAATCGAAGGAGGGTTTGGGTGAGCCAAACTCTGGAAGGACTGGAAATTACCCAAGAAGACATGTTAGAGTACGGTCAGCATAAAGCTGACCGAAAGCCACTCAGGCGCCCGAGAGCACTCTGACGCCCCTATTCATGAGCACCCCAGTGCATACAAGCGCCCGAGAAGTGATTTTATCCACGACTTAGCCGTTTGCGAACACTGCAAAGTGGATAAACTTTCAGGCTACGTGTCAGACTCCTCCAAGCACTCGAGCACCCCTATTGTGCCACGTCAACATTTGGAAAGAGTTGATCGGGGCCATAAATTAGCCCCACAATTCAGTTACAAATTAACCATTGTACTGTAAATGAATCTTTTTCCTAGTTTTTCACTGTTCTATGAGTTCTAATTTTGTAAGAGGTCTTTCCGCCCTCAAGGTGTTTCATCTTGAGTTTGTGCTATACTTACTTTGGATTAGCAATCATCCTGATTGTAACCAAGTAAATATCTGTGTGTCTCTTTTATTTTTATTATAGTTTCTTATATGTTATGTTTTGTTGGTTAAATTAACTGAAATCTTTGTTTAACATAATTACAAAAGATAGATTTTTATTTATATGGACAATTCATCATTTTCTAGCCGATCACCGACATAGAACATTACATATATTGTCTATTTAATAGTTGCTAATATGGTGTCATTTATAATTCTTACAAAAAAGGACTGAATTTGTAAAATTTTAGTTTCTTTAATTATCTAGAAAATGTTGACAAAAATTATCATTATCCTTAAAAAAATTTTCTTTTTGTTTTTTGAAAAAAAATACTTTCGTTCAAATGATATTAGCGTACATTATAGTAGCAGTTTGGGTAAAAATTAATTTATGTTATAATTATTAAACCAAGATAGTTATAATAATCTTGATTAAATTAAATTAATATTAGAATAGTTTTAAATTTTTAGTAAAATTTATTATAATATTGCTGAAATAAAGATATTTTTAAGAATGAAAAATAAAATCAGGGTCGGGTTTAAGCCTATTTAAGGCCCTAGACAAAAAAAAATCTATAACATTGTTTTAAAAAAATTTACTCGTCGTTTTTCATTCGGACTTGTAACTGATAACCGACTTAGTCGAAAATAAATATATTTAGAATTGTTTAAAAATTAAGAAAGATAAAAAAATGTCTAATTACTCAAATAAAAGACGAAAATAATAACTCTTACAAAAAAAAAATAAATGAAATGGGACAATAATAAAAAAAATCATGTTTTCATTTTCAACTCATCATCACCGTAAATCATAAAAATAAATAAATAAATAAATAATACACATACAAAATGATAAGCTTAATATAATCCTTAGAAAATGAAGATCGTAACGAAATCAAACCAGCCATTATCATTTTATCATTTATTAAAATCTAAATAAGTTATTTTAGGCACAAAATAAAAAAAATAAATCATATTTTTTATCACCTAAACCAAAATGGTTGTAAATGATAGAATAGAAACAAAAGGGAAATCAAAAAATATATTTATGTAACTACATATAAATAAAAGCAAAATTTAATGTGAAGCAAAATGACAAAGATATCTAACTCACTATTGCTCAAAAATAATAAAATCCTCTATTTCGATCGAACACAATATGGATGAATCCCTTAACATTTGAACTTAATTAAACAAGGAGCATAGTAGCACCAACCGAATCAACATGACAGCGTTAGATGTAATTTCTCTTTTCCAATATCAATGAGCGAGAGAAGTACAAAGAGGGGGAGCTAGTCAAGGGAAGAGGGGGAACTCAAAAAAATACTAATGTTTTTTATTTTGCATTGCATGGATAAAAAAATTCTAATTCATATTCTTACTAATCAGAAGAGAAAAAGTCACTAATAAAAAATAAATGTAACTAGAGAAGGCTAAGGTTGAAAGATATTGAGGAAAAATATATTAGATCTTATAAAATAACATACATACTAAAAATTAAATTTAAAATATTAAAAAGAGAACCTCTTATCACTCTATACATTGGAACCATAATAAGATTTTTATAAAATCTATAGTTTTGACTACAAAATAAGATACGTAAATTTGTTATCAAAATCTTATTTTTTTTCATTCTCTTAAAATATATAATAAAAATATGTTTAATATATCAAAAATAATGGGCTTCAAAAAAAATTGAGGCCTTAAGCATATGCCTAAAAATGGTCTTGAATAAAATACAATTATTATTTTGATATTTTTTAACATGAACTTTCGTGTGGTTTTGCATGAACTTTATATTCTCTTTCTATCTTTTCGACTTAAATACACGGACCTCAGTGAATTATTAGTCCAAATCAAATACGTTATCTAAAGCATTTAATAAAAGAGTAATGATACGTAACAAGAATTTGTAGCATGAAACCCAACATAAATGACGTGACACTTTTTATATACGCATCCGATTGCCACTTGGACACCAACGGCGGCCTCCGGCTGCCGCCCCGAACCATTCTATAACCTGGGGGGCATAGTGAACCCGTCGGGGATCGCTATAATTAGAATGCCACGTCATTTATGTTGGGTTTTATGTTACAAATTTTCACTGCATATCATTTTTCTTAATAAAATAATAATAATAAATAAATAAAACGATAAGCATGCATGCATGCATGCAAACTCTTCCGACGTGGACGATTGACTTTTTGCAAAGTGTTTGCTTGCATTAATTAATTTCACATGGAATATTGACTTTGCAATCCACACTTCGACGGCATCTTATCCTAGTTTTAAATGGGTTCTCACGTTGATAGTATATATTTTAATAAATTTTAAAATTAATTTTTAAGTGTAAAATATTTTGTTAGTTGTTTAATTTTTTTCATATAAAGATGGATCTATCCTAATTTATTTATTTATATTTTATTACGAGATAAATTATATCATCTTTGGCTCTAATCGGGACAGATTTAGTATATATTTGACTCTAAATGGGACAGATTTAGTGTAAGACCCGGAGAGGCCATGACTCTCCTTAAATTTTTAATAATATTATTTATATATATAATTTTTATTATTTTAGTATATAAAATTTTTATTTTCTTAATATATATATTATTAGACCCCTATTAAAATAAATATTTATAATTGATTAAATGGTAAATATGATTTTATTTTTATCACACATCTAAAGTTCAAATCCTTATGAGAAATAAATTTTAATTTTTTTTCTTCTTTCTATTTTATATATTTTAACTAAATATACGTTATATATCTTAAAAGATTAAGAGTAATTATTATATTTAATAATTATTTTCTATGCGGCCCCCAAATATAAAATCCTAAATCCCTTGGCTCTAATTATCAGAGTTCTAAATGAGTTTTTCCTAATATGTCACATCATTCAACATAAAAACATATTACTCTCTTTATTATCAAAAAAAGACTTCTTTAAAAACTAATTTGGAAAGGAAAACAAATAGATATAAAATTTCTCTATTGTTCTTAAATTGAAAATTCAAATCCCATACCAATTAGAATTTTTTATTCAATTTTTTAATTTAATAAACCTCTCAAAAATAAAAAATCTTACATTGGAGAAGGATACCCAAATCTATCACAATCTTATCTCTAAATTGAACACTTTAATTTTTAAAATATTCAAAAGTAAATCCAATATATTTTCAAGCCAGTTTTTATATAGAATCAGGACTACGTATAACAAATCTATGCCTGTTATTCTGTTTTTTTTTTCCTTTCCAATCTTTCTTTCTTTCCTCATATTATTCCTTTCTTATTCATGGTGAAATCAAAATCAGATAGAGCACAAGTTGAACAAGGCACCTGGTGATGAGATTCCCTTGCAGCTTTTGGATTTGTCTGCCAAGCAAGCTGCTGCTTTCCGATTTGATCTCTTCCAACTGGTTCCTTCTCGTGGACCATCCACACACAAAGCAGCATGTTTGTTGTGGAATTTAACAAGACAAAACCAACAGAAACTTGCGCAAATAACCAAATGACTCAGCTGATATGATGATTTCTTCTAGCACTCACACAAGAAACAAAACAGTGCCATCACAACCCCCCTCATATTGTCTCAAGAAACAAAATCCAAGCAAATGAATGTACATTGATCTTCTTCTCCGTTTGCTGCGGTATCTACCGGAATTAATTTAAGCCGCGATCAGAATCCTGCAACTCTTTGACTACAAGATCAATTTTAAGTTTCCTTCATTTGAAGCTACAGCTCTCAGATTTTCCATCTTCAGAGCTGTCTCCATGTAGGCCTGAATGCAGTGGACTCATCGGAGAAATAGATTGCGAAACACTATGCTGTGATAAATTAGTGTATTGTTCTTCGGGAACCCGTAAGCCTCCAACAATTGTCCTGCTTGTATTTTGAGTGTGCAATCTGTATTTCTGTGTGACAATGATGATACAGGATTAGGATTAGTAACATGAGACTAACATGTGGAAATGGGAAAAGAAGAATCCACCTGCAAGTGGCTCTTCACTTCATCATTTGTGAGTTCATCCACTCGCATCATTTCTCGAATCTGCTTAGGAGTAGCCACTGCATCACAATCACAGATTCAAATAGCATGAGTTGTGTCTTCCATTTAAAAGAAAGGTTTTCTTGTTTTCTATCAGTGAGAAGATGAACAAATCGACCAATTTCCTTAATCCAAATGAGCAAACTAGTAATTCTGAAGTATAGACAGCAATGAGAGCTTCATTCAACTGAGGTCTTACCATGTGCACCACCGAGCTCTTCGATCGCGAGCACAAACCGCCGATGCAGCTCCTGAGACCAGCACCTCCTCATCTTCCTAGGCTGCTTCTGTTGCGGATGCAAGCCAAAATGTGTGCCAAGGGCCGCCGGATGTGCTTCCGGGGATTCTTTAGTACACTTATAGCAACTAACTGGATGGTTCTTAACGACCGGAGTCACAAAGCCATGAGTGATCGCGGTAGAACACAGAGAGAGGTCAGAGAACGCAGCGGCAGGCTCATCTTCCTTCTTGGAGCTGTATAGTTCCAAAACCGGCAGGGATGCTTCTCCGCCGCCATTCCAAGAATCACATACTGATTTCTGCAATCGGAACCAAAGGAATCCATTTAAGAGCAAAGATTCTCCGAGAAGTGAATAAAGATTCAATTTTTTTTTTCAACACAAATGACAAACCAACCTCTTTAAAGTTCATCTTATCATGTTTCTGGCCATCTTTACTTTCCTCGCAGATCCAGAGTTGGAACGAGCTAGTCCAGTTCTTCTTGTCTCTGAAATCCGAGCTATTCTCGTTGATTTTGCCCTTCATCGGCATGAATTCCTGGAACACGCGCCCGAAACCCTCGGCGCGGCACCGACCGATCTCCTTCTTCAACTCCTCGATCACTGCGATCGAAATTCCCAAACAAAAGAACCCTAATTTTAACCTAAAAGGATTTCGACGAAATCAAATAAGGGAAGGGCAGAAGGGAGGAGCATCGGACCGACCCTCGCAGATGAGACGCATGCAGAGAGGGAGCTCCCGCTTGAAAGCTTCGATCTTGCGCTTCTCCTCCTCCAAACTCTTGATGGACTCCTCCAGCCGGGCCGCCTGCCGCCCTCTCTCCCTGCTCTCCGTCACCGCCTTCTTCACGAACCCGACGGCGACGGCACGCATAGCGCACAGCTCCAACTCCGACCCCATCTCCACCGCCTCCGAACCCACCATCGCTGCCTTTTTCCGTTCCTCCGTCTCCGTCTCCGTCTCCGTCTCCGTCTCCGTCTCCGTCTCCGTCTCGATGGGATGCAACGAAGGAGAAGACGAGAAAGAGGGCGACTGATTTATTGACGAACCGGTCCGGTCCGACCAATCGAGCCAAGATTCGCGGCGACTCGTCGCCGCGTAGCGCGACGCGATGAGATCTCGCGGCGCCGGGATGCCGCATCTCAGCTCTCCGAATTTGGAATCTTTGTGTCCTATTTATCATTTTTTAAATATATTTTTAGTTATGATTATTTTAAGTGATTATTTATTTCTCTCTTTTGTTTGTTCTCTTTCTAAGAAGCAATTTTTCTTTGATTTTCTGGATTTTTCAATGGTCAAATAAATCAAGCTCGTGGATTCTATTTTTTTATATATAATTGAAATTCGTTGATCTTTATCTTAATTTGGTAGTTTTTGTTTCAATATTATCATGGGCAGGTGGTGAATTAGGAATCACAAAAATTTAGATACAATTAATATGATGGTATCCTATTTGGAATCGTATACTTTTGAACCTATCCGTCATCATATGAATGGTGAGCAATATATATATATATATATATATATATATATATATATATATATATATATATATATATATATATATATATAGTGTTTATTTTTGTTAGAGCTTAGATTTAAAATTTAGGATTTAATTTTGTTTAAGGTTTAGATTATAATATTTAAGATAAATAAAGTTTTAAAAATAATCAAAAAAATTATACTTATACTCACAAGGTGAGCACCATAAATGAATAGGGTATTCTAGTTATATTATAGTACTCATCTTGTGAGCACTAAATATATTTTACTGTTTTTATTAAAAAATTTTTGAAATAATACTTAAATTAAAAAATTTTTAAAAAAAATTACGCACGATCCATATAGGATAGCATCAAATATATATATATATATATAATCATATTTCATTTTTTTAATCTATTATATATATATAATCATAAAATATACATAATCGATTCACTATAAGAGCCACAATTAAATTCAACAAAATATATATATATATATATATATATATATATATAATCTCGAACGCCTCATCCCCGCATGCCTTTGTGTGATCGAGGCGCCTAAATTCATCCCTGTGCACCTCAGTGCAATTGGGGCGCTTGGATTCAATGGGCAATAGCTTTTTTTTTATATTTTCTTAGTTCCAAAGTTAAACAAATTAGGTTTTATTTTCAGAGTTTAAGGATTAGGGTATAGTGTTCAAGCTAAAAGAAAATTAATATTAAAAAATTTTAAATACTCACGGGGTATATATTTAGAGGTCCAATAGAATTTATTTTTATTTTTTTAAGCTTTGGGAGTAAGCTAATTAGATTTTTTAGCTCTAGGATTTAGGGGTTGGGTTATAATATTCAAGTAAAAAAAATTAACACTAAAAAATTTTAAATGCTCACGAGGTATATTATATATATTTAGGATTTAAAATTTATGAAAATATTATTTTTTCAAAACAATAAAATTTTGAGTCCCCTGGACATGTAGCATGGACAAATGCGCAAGAGATCCTCTAAGATATGCAATTGGAGGTGCCTGATTTTAATTTTTAATAATCAAAATTTTCTTAAATATAATTCTTAAATATATTATTATACCCCATGAACACCTAACATTTTTTTTATTTTTAATTTTTTTTAGCTTAAATATCATAACCCAATTAGAAAGCCTAAATCATAAAGATAAAATCTTAAAAAATTTTAACTTAAACACTATAACCCAATTGGACATGGACGGAGCCACCCATGGGCTATGGTGGGCTCCAACCCCACCTACTTTCCAAACACAGTGTATTAATTTTTGATTTTATTAATATTTGAGCCCCATAAAAATAAATTAAGTACATGGAAAAAATAATAATAATAAAATTTAGAATGAAAAATAAATAAAATAGAGATTATTAAATTATTAACATAAAACGAGGATGTTGAGTTTAAATTAGATGAGATATAAATTAAATCTAATGGTTGGGTAAGGAGATAAATAGTATGCTATTCAAATTGGATTTGATCGAGTTATAATCTAAATAATGATAAGTTAAATTAATTTGATTTATTTAAAATAATTAGGATATTTTTTAAAAAAATCTTCTTTCATTCTTTGTTTTTTCCTCCACATGCATATTAGCAACCACTGTTATATATCACCCTCCATGCACCAACAATTTTACCTGACAACTCTCGTATTGCTTATAGATCAAGAGGAATCAAATTTTTACTTATTTTCGAATCTTGTTGTATTCTCGTTCAAAGAGATTGTTATAGGTACAACAATCATTAACATACGAATTAATAAATAATTTTTTATTGATATTGAAAAATTAGTTAATTTGAATTAATTACGATTCGTTGTATATGTTTGATTTGTGGCCGTCTCAAGTGAAAATTTTACCCATTTAATTTAGTTTAATTTTTGTCTCCTATATTACGCTAATATTATTTACTAATTGATTTATTATTATAGATTTTAAAATTATGCGACTTTGAAATAAAATGTGGCAACTTTAAAATTATTTTGAATATTTAGAAATAAGTTGTGATTATTTAAGTTGACATAATATTGGACAATAATATTTATGAAATTTTAAGTTTGGATTTTGTTAAAAAAATTTATTATTTTAAATTTGGGACAACGATAAGCCCAGGTAATTATGAATCCTGGCTACGCCCCTGTAATTAGGAAACTTAAACCCTAGCGGTATATTATATAAATTTAGAATTTAAGATTTTAGGATTATTTAAGGATTAAGTTATAGTGAGTTTAAGTCAATAAAATTTTTCCTCTAGTGTTCAGACTTTCCTCTTTGATTATAGTCAATAAAAAATTTTAGATGCTCACAAGATATAATTTATATTTAAGGAAAGATTGATTTTATAAATAAATAAATAAATAAATTGAGGTGTCTTCCATTGCATGGGAGGCACCTCACTCACTTAAAAAATAAAATATAAATAACTTGAGGCACCTCTCATTGAATGGGAGGCGCCTTGAGTCAGGCGCGCATGGGCGCACGATGGGTGATCCACAGCAAAACAAATCAATCTCTCTCTTTCGATATACACACATACGTCTCATCCTTGCATGCCTATGCGTGCGGCGTGCCCTATGTACCGAAATGGTTAAACAACAATTTTATTTTATTTTTTCAGCTTAGGGTTAAGTCAATAAGATTTTACCTTAAGGATTTAGGCTTCAAGGTTGGGTTATAGTGTCAAGCTATAAAAAAACTTAAAACAAAATTTTTTTAGGTTTTCGCGGATTATAATAAATGTATTTAGGGTTTATATTTAAGGAAACATCAATTTAAAAAAAAATTGAATCGAGGTGTGTGGATAAAATCTAAGTGACCCGACGGAGGTTTCGTGCATGCAAAGTCACTCAGGCTAGCTATCCACCTTTTATATAAATATAAAAAAAAAAGATACGTTGCGCATGGTACACCCTCCGATTCCTTTTCTTTTTATTTTTTAAAACATAAAATTTTCTTAAATCTTAAACCCTATATATATTGACACACACATGAGCACCTAATTTTTTTTAGTTTTAATTATGTTTTTATCTTGAACACTATAACCCAATTCCTAAATAGTAATGTACTCTAATTAGCTTTACCCCGGAACTAAAATAAATAAATAAAAAATGTCATTAGGTACCCTAAATATATACACCGTAAGCGCCTAAAACATTTTCAGTTTTAAATTTTAAGCTTGAATACTATAATATAACTGTTAGGATGTATACTAAAAGTCTAGCTTTTGTATAGACATCTACATTTTGAAAGAGAATCACGTGATCATTGTTTGCATATTTATATTAGTTATTTATGTGCATATTGTCTAATACTTTACATTGTAGATAACATGATGTATGGTGTCACACAGAAGATAATGTTATTAGTCCCTTGTAGAGTATAAGTAGAGGCTCACAACCGAGATGGTTTTGGACAAACCATTGAGATGGTTGTAGTGCAATTTGGTATTGGTTTATCTTGACTATAGAATTACACTAATACACTTTGTGTGTATTGAGCATGACCCATATAGAGGTGATTCGATTTATACTGACTGTATAATTGAATCAGACATCAGATATTATAGAGTACATGCTCTTAATCCATGATATAATAACGGGCACATATACTTAATATTTATTTCTTTGATTTACCAATGAGCGAGATTTATTTGTTAAATCGATAGGCCCGGTAAGTTGAGAAATAGTATTATTTACATGGCGTGACGTTGATTATAGAAGGAAATCATGTCGTGGTGAGTCAGGTTGATGATGTCCTCTTGAGGAGCTCATAAAACTCATCATGTTAAATCCTGCAGGTAGAATTGGTCTGACATAATGATAAGGTTGAGTGGTACTACTCATGGAGTTTGATGTTAATTAATTAAATTATCAGTAATTTAATTAATTAACAGACATTCAATATCTTAAACATGGGGAGAATTTTATTTTCATAATAGGTGGAACCCATATTTAAATATGGGGGTTGGTGAGGTAGATCAATGGTGATCCTTTAGTGGAATGGATCATCATTAATGGATCGGGCCTTGATCCATTAGGTGGCCAAGACACAACTTCTCCTCATGGTCCCTATTGTAGCCTATAAATACCTCATGTGTCATGAGACCAAGGCATCCAATGAATCCTAAAGTCTTGACCTAATTCTCTCCTCTCCATTACTCTCTCTCTCTCCTAGGGTTGGGCAGCGCAAAAGAGAAGGAGGAAGCTCTCGGTAGGGATTGGGAGGAAGGTAGGAGAAAGTTTATCTTTCTCTTCTTCATCTCCTATTCCCATCTCCTTTAGGCGCCGACGACACCAAGGAAAGGAAGAATTCTCTTCTTCCTTTTTGAAGGCGCGCGACAACAAGCAAGGAGGAGGCTTCTTGATTTTCTCTTGGCCGGCGGCAACAAGGAGAATAAGAGAGAGTGGTTGGCGCAACAAAGAAGAAGGAGGATCTCTTCTTCTTCTCTTGGCCGGCGGAAACAAGGAAGGAGATAGGACTGTGCAACTCTTCTCTTCTCTTCTTGGTGGTGCTCGGCACCGCAAGCAAGAAAGAAGGAGAAGAGGGTGGCGCTAGAGTTCAAGGAAGGAGGAGATTCTGTTCTCTTCTTCCTCTTCCTCTTCCTCTTCTTCTCTTGGTGGCGACACAAGAAAGGAGAAGGAGGTGCTTTCGGTGGTCGGCGATCACAAGAGAAGGAAACTTCTCTTCCTTTAATTTGGTGGCTGGCGACATCACTTGAAACCTAGGGTTTTAGCGGACACTTGGAGGTGGAAGAAGGACGCTTTGGTGATTTCGGTTCTTGGTAGATCGTTGCCCACACGACGTCCAAGAAGAGGTTGGGTCATACAATATAAGATCGCGAGGTAAACAAAAGGTATAACCTTTTGTTTTGGTTCCTTTTTATTGATCTTGATTAATTATCATGTGTTCATTATTTCATGTTGATAATTATTTGTCATGGACCTCGATGATAAACACAAAAATTGATGATCCACTCATCGTCTATTCCGCAGCTAATCGGTTGGACGAGTTTGATCGCTAGAACAATATGTTTGATCAAGTGATCGCTCGAATCAGTTAGCACGATGATGAGTTGGTTATTTGGGAAATAGTTCTCCATTTGGATTAAAAAAGTTTAATCCAGGGACATGGAGAGGTTTCCCATGCGCAACCCGGAATCCAACACTAACCTCTAAATCTTAAAGACAATATCTAATTGGCTTTACCTGTTGGTGTAATTAGCCTCTAGGGTTTCGATGTTTGACAATGTACATAAGTCTGGTCAATTTGGCCAAAGGGTTGATCCAAATAGGACTTGATGTTTGGAGGTGATAAGTCTACCATGTAACTATCCCTTACTGGAGGTTAGGCAAGGAGTGAGAAGTCTACCAGGTAACTAGTCCTAAATTGACGTTAGGCAAGGGGGTGAGAAGTCTACTGAATGACTAGTCCTAACTAGAGGTTAGGCAAGGGAAGTTCTCGTAAGTGAAGTTGAACCCTAGTGAGTGAAGCTAGGTGGTGAAAGACCTGATGAGTGAAGTCAGAAAATGAAAGTCCTAGTAAGTGAATCTAGGCCCTAGAGAGTGAAACTAGCTGGTAGAAGTCCTAGTGAGTGAAGTCAGACAATGGAAGTTCTAGTGAGTGAAGCTAGGTAGTGGAAAATCCTAGAGTAAGGTAACCCTGGGTAATGTGTGACCTAGTGGTTTCCGATGAAGCTAGTGAATCACACATATTGCTAACACTGTTTTACTTAACTATCTCTTATATATATTGTGCTAACTCAGTGTTGAATGTAAGTCTTAGTGGATCAGGTTGATCAGGTACTAAGCAAGACCAGAAAAAGTCTAAACAGGTCTGGAGGACCAGATATTTGGTAGGTAAGTAAGTAAGGTAAGTCACCGAAGGAGTGAATTTTGATGAGGACGAGTCCCGGGTAGGGACTTTAGGCACGGTCTAGCTTAGAATCATTTTGGAGCTCTAAGCTGAGATCTTGACTAGATCATGATTTTGGGAAGACATTGTCTATTGAATCCTAAGTCTAATTTTCCTGTTCGATACTTGTGCTAACTTTGTTTTGTAGGAAAAATATTATTTCGGACTAACTTTGTTTTGTAGGTTTTTTTTTGTAAAATTTACCTCGGATGAATAGTGCCTGAGGTGCCTCAATTGGGCCTTATGTCCCACCCAATGTGCTTCAGTTCGGACTGGAGGCGCCCTCGGTGGTTGAGGGTGCTTCCACATAGTTGTCGCTAAAGATGAAAGGTCAGCGATATGAAGTGCCTCAAGTTGGATTCAAGGCACCTCAGTTGGGAACTAAAACACCTCGAAGTGGATCTAATGTGCCTTCTGATCTATCGCTATGCCGTTCATGGATTAGATAAGCGTTTGAATCTGAGACGCTTTAGTTGGGAATTGAGGCGCCTCAAATAGCCTTTATAAGGGCTCAAGTTTCAACCTTTAAAAAAGGGCCTTGAGGCATCTCACATTGCATGGGAGGCGCCTTTCACACACACACACACACACACACACACACACACACAATCTTGTTCTCCCGTCGGGACAAAAACACACACACAATCCTGTTCTCCCATCGGGACAAAAAAAAACACGCCCCTACGTGACATCCCCGCCGATAGCGCTCGCGATAACCCTGTTGGCCCCACGTGAGAGCAGAGTTTTTCTTCCTTTTTTTTTTTTTTGAAATTACAAGTGTCTCACAATAATAGTTTAAAAATTGAAATTAATTTCTAAACTCCCCTCCGCCTCTCTCGGGATAAAGAAACAATGAACGGGCGTCTACCCTAGCTCGCCGCCCCCTCCCTCTCTTGCGAGGAAGACATCGCACAAGGGCGAACCCTAGTTTGCCGCCACCCTCTCTCTCCGCTTCCACACGAGTCGACCTCCGAAGCGAAGAATGGGTCGACACCCTCCCTCTCTCTTGTCAATCTCGGAAGCGAAGAAGGGGCCGACTCCTACTTGCTACAGGTCAAATTCCGATCGTGATCATGGCGAGCGAAGGGCACTGAAAGGAGATGACGGACGGCGGCCATGCCGAGCTGTGACTGGTTGGAGGCAGCAACCGAGTTGCGGGATAGCAATGAGCTGGTGGCAGGTGACGACGGGTTCACCTATCCCCTCTCTAATTATATTTGGTTCGGGGGTGGCAGCCTCCGGCTGGAAGAGGGCACAGTAAAGGACGGAGCCACCCTTGGTGTAACGACCCAACCCCTTGGCCCCTTGGGCGGCCCAACTAGCGGCCCACTTGGCGGCCCTCGGCTCCTTGGGCGGCCAAATCCCATTTGGAGGCCCCTTTGGCGACCTCTTGGGTGGTTGTTACTCACAAGTACTTCCCACCCCTGGCCAGTGGATTTTTGCCTTCCTCAGGATTCGAACTCTAGACCTCCAGGCTAAGTACTAAAGTTTATGAATCCTGATACCAATTGAGCTGATTCATAAACTTTAGTACTTAGCCTGGAGGTCTAGAGTTCGAATCCTGAGGAAGGCAAAAATCCACTGGCCAGGGGTGGGAAGTACTTGTGAGTAACGACCACCCAAGAGGTCGCCAAAGGGGCCGCCAAATGGGATTTGGCCGCCCAAGGAGCCGAGGGCCGCCAAGTGGGCCGCCCAAGGGGCCAAGGGGTCGGGTCGTTACAATAAAAAGGCGCCTTTATATGTAGCGATCTCGGCCTCTATGGTCCCCGCAGGCAACCCTCTAGGCCCGAGACCCTACGGGTCTTCCCACCCCTGGCCAGTAGATTTTTGTCTTTCCCAGGATTTGAACTCTAGACCTCCAGGCCAAGTACTAAAGTTCCTGAATCCTGGTACCAATTGAGCTAGCTCAATTGGTATCAGGATTCATAAACTTTAGTACTTAGCTTGAAGGTCTAGAGTACGAATCCTGAGGAAGGCAAAAATCCACTGGCCAGGGGTGGGAAGTACTTGTGAGTAACGACTGCCCAAGAAGTCGCCAAAAGGGCCGCCAAATGGGATTTGGCCGCCCAAGGGGCCGAAGGCCGCCAAGTCGGCCGCCAGTTGGGTCGCCCAAGGGGCCAAGGGGTCGGGTCGTTACAATAAAAGGCGCCTTTTTATGTAGCGGCCCCGCCTCTATGGTCCCCGCAGGCAACCCTCTAGGTCGGCGACCCTACGGTCTTTCCACTCCTGGCAGTGGGTTTTTGCCTTCCCCGTGATTCGAACTCTAGACCTCCAGGCTAAGTACTCCTGGCAATGGGTTCCTCAATTGATACCAGGATTCAGGAACTTTAGTACTTAGCCTGGAGGTCTAGGGTTCGAATCACGGGGAAGGCAAAAAACCCATTGCCAGGAGTGGAAAGACCGTAGGGTCGCCGACCTAGAGGGTTGCCTGCGGGGACTATAGAGACGGGGCCGCTATACTTGGGCTAGGGTGGGATCCAACCCCACCTACCTTTTGGCCTACATGTTGAGTTTATTAAATTTTAAGAAAGAGAGGGGAGACTCAGAAGAAAGGATCATAGAAAAAAATTAGAGAAGTAGAAAAGATAAAAACGAATCAAAAGAGAGAGTCGTGGAGTTGCTGTCGTATGAAAGACAGTTGACGTAAGGTGTACGTGCATGAAAGAGAGGAAGTGAAATAGCAAAAGAAAAGATTTTTTAAAAAGATATTCTAATTAATTTTAAAGAGAAGATTTAGTTTATCATTCAATTATAGTTTGACAAAATTAAATATAAATTAATTTTAATTTAAATCAACATAATTTTTATTTTCACATCTACTTAAATTCAATTCGATTTTAATTCAACATCCTATTTTTATATTCAATGAGTTGGTTTATTTATTTTTTAACAATTATTTAATTGGTCTTTCAACAATTTAAAAAAATAAAATATCCAATGCTCTTGATTATATAATCATTTTCATTTTTACAATAACAATTTAATAAATTTTTTCAACTATAAAATTTCTTATAATAATTCATCATAACAAAATGGAACTTAAACTTTTAGTATATTATATAGTATCTATAGTGAAGGAAAGTTAGTTTAAAAAAATTATTATCAATGTAATAATTAATAAGTTTGATTGAATCGAAAAACATAATTTTAATAATATTTTTATTCTATAGTTTTGAAATGAATATATTGAATATTAAATAGTTTTTTCTATATTTTTAAAATATAGTATTCATATTTTTTTATTTTATTAATATTTTTAAATTAATTATTTTATTATATTAATTATAGCAGACCAGTCCTTATAATTTTAAATCCTAACTACGCCATTGGCATGGTGGTTGGGTGCGCAACGATCGAAGGGCAGTGACGAACGCGAGGTGGGCGAAGGGCTGGTTCTGAGCGACGGATCATGCCAACATAACACATATACATTAATTAATGATTCCTACCTCAAATTGTCAATGAGATGTATTGTTTAAATTTAATCAAGCATTTTTAATATTCCACTTGATTAGTTTATCATAAACAATAAAACTAATTGTAATGGTCAAAAGCCTCCAAAAACAAAAACAAAAACAAAAACAAAAAACAAACCAGTTGTAATCAATTTTGATAAAATCTTTTTTATTTGATATTTAAAAATATTTTGCCCACGGGAATATAAACCCCGTTCTGTTAACCCCCTTGCAAGGGCTAAGTGAATGACTGTAACGAAACGGTCATGAAATCCACAATCCGATCAAAGGGCTCCACACGTGTCTCAGCCCTCCCATAATGAGGAATTGATCAGATTTAATGGCCCGCAATTACGCGGCCGCATCTCTGCGGTGGTCGACCCGGGGATTTTCCTGGATCTTTCGATCCTATCACTTATTCCCATGGGCAATCGTAACGGTGTCCGTTAAATTCTTTTTTATATTGCTCTAGGAATATCGAAATTCTATATGTGGGACTAAACATCAATCTGTCGGAATTATCCACAAGCCTTCTGATAAAAAACCAACCCGGTGGATCGGGCCGCTAGCGTTTCACTGACAGATTTAATGAAGGATCAAAACTTCTGGTTTAGTTTTGATCGTTACTTTAAAATTAATAATATTATTAATCTCAAAGGCTAGCGATTTTATTCTGAGCTCTCCATCTCTGCTGCAAATAGACAGTGCCTCCTCTTGAATTGGTTTTCGATCCAGAGGCTACCATTGGGCACGGGATTTGGACGTGGAGAAGCTTTTGGAGTGGATTTGCTGTGGGAATTATGAAGTGTTGTCACGTCCTAAAAAGCTCATGGTTATTCGAAAAATGAGCAGCATTTTTTCTATACGGTTGACAATCTAAAATTTATATATATACATCTCAACATAAATATATATATATATATATATATATATATATATAACCCAACCACACTCTGCTGATATTCATATAATCATAACAATAAGAAATAAAGATAAACAACTACGCAGTTAAATAATATATCTAATAAATAATAAGCATAATAAGTCTCCATAAACTAAATGTAATAAATCAAAAGTCCAATGAAAATAAATGAATACAAGTTCATAGAAAATAAAACACAATCCATAACGAAAACAAAACTAAAGTGACATAACTAAGATAATATTACTAAGAAAGTATGAAAAAAACTAAAAATACTCAAGCGAGGGCTTGCAAATGAAAGTCTCTCCTAGCGGCACGAGTCACAGCTATCATCTACCTGAAATAAAAATGAAGGCAAGGGGTGGTGAATCTTGGTGGGATCTATAAGTATAAGAATAGATAAATACAGTATATAAATAGGATAAACAAAACATATAGAATTAAAAGTATACGGTCACTGAAATAAAGAACAT
Organism: Boesenbergia rotunda; assembly: GCA_024364735.1. Lineage (NCBI taxonomy): Eukaryota > Viridiplantae > Streptophyta > Magnoliopsida > Zingiberales > Zingiberaceae > Boesenbergia > Boesenbergia rotunda. Next base: position 174,644 of record JAGFNQ010005257.1, read on the forward strand.
AAATTACATGCATCTGTACGAATAAATATATCTGAAAATCAATGTAACAGACTGAGGTATAATCAGAAATAAATGTTCGTACTACTGAGCAGATCTAGATCATATAATAAATATAAATTATAACCGAATATAGATGTCAATCAAATGCATCAATCATAACCCAAACAAATACAGTAATTAAACACAAGCAAATGGAAAATGCATAATATGCATATGATGCAATGACCTGCTCTATACAAACATCAACTACCATTATATTGGGTAGGTCGGGTGGACAAGATATAAGCGTCAAAAACCTATGACTATGTAGAAAAATCATAATACATGTGGTTATGTATGAGCATCTAAATACCTGTGGCTATAAAATCCCAAAAATACCTTTGGGGACCCTTAACACCTGGGGATATCAACTATCTTACACAACTCTAACTGAGCGTGACACAATAGAAAATATGGCCGACGACCCCTCCCAACCACAAGTGAGCAAATGGTAATCAGTATGCAAACAATATTATGGTGCATGTCACTAATATGCACAACCTCAATCAAATCAAAACCATACAATCAATACGATACAAAACACAATCAATACCAAAGTAAATACATATGTACTAATCTACTATGTAGGGTTCATCTAATATCAACCAAACCCTAGATATGTTACATGATGGTTCTGTAGTACTTGCATATAAGTGATACTTTTTATATCAGAAAATAAGAGTTGAGACTGTATAATTGAACATTTTGGATTATTACTCAAAGATCAAGCAAGAATAAGTATCAAGTAGGAAAAACAAGAAAAATAGATTTAAAATAAATCAACCTACTCACATAATAAAATAATCATCTATTTTTTTTGTTTTTTTTATTTTATATCATTCGAATTCGGGGATTAACCATGCATTTAAAGTAAACGATTCTACAAGAATCAAGTAACAGGTACTCGCCTTTAGTGTAGATCAATCTAACCGTCTTCAAGTTTATGTGATTGCATCGAGTTCAAATCCTACAAATATAAGATACAAGGCAAAACTAAGGATTTATGTTCAATGTATCTTCCTAGTAATTAATCATTTTTTATTTAATTAATTAACTTCTTAATTAATCCCAAGCCCAATACCTTGATTATTAATTAAATTAGGCCCACCCATCATTGACCCCACGAGAGTTAATTATTCATTCTATTAATCAATCTTTAACCAATTATTAGATTGATTTCCAATTAGCTCAAACTCACAGCAATTATCTAATTACATTGAGGGGATCGATTAGCTAGTTAATCATCCCTAATCAAAAATAGTTAAGAAACTAACCCAATTACTAATCAATCTCCAATTAAAGAATTTAACCATCAATTTATTTAGCGTAAGGATTGTTTTCAAGTTATTGTTTAATTAATTAAGGTGATAAGAGCCATGAGATTGTTGGTAAATGATTGAATTTCAATAAACAATAACTTGAAAACAATCCTTACGCTAAATAACCATTATTAGAACAGTGGTCTCCCATGAAGGCTGGCCAAGGTGACGACGCGGCCTGACTGTGACTCAAACGATGATCAACGTTCATAGTAGATCGACGGTGGTTGCCGATGAGGGTGAGAGAAAGGACGATGACCCATGGATAGATCAGCGACAACCAATAGCGATCGCAATGAATCAGAAGATGAGAAGGTCTCCGGATTGAGCGGCGCGGCTAGAAGAAGAGAGCAACATACAGGGTGGCCAGCAACACTCCCTCTTGGCTAGAGAAAGACCGGTAGCGCCGCTTGTGTTCGTAACAAGAGCAGATCGAGAAGAAAAGAGGTGACGATCGGCTCGGGCTGGGAACTCACGACAGCGATTGGCGATGGGTCGCAGCGAGCTCGCGGGCGAGATAGAATGAAAATGATTAACGAGGTTTTTCCAACCTCGGGCGATCGGTCCGGCCTCACGAAAGTTTCCAATCGGCCATTAGGATAAATCGGGAAGCGCTCGAGATGGACGGTCTAGAAACCCAGTGTTCTAGGGTTCGCGCCCATTTGAAGGAAGCGGGCGAGATAGAGTGAGAGAGTGGTTGGGAGTGAGAGAGGGAGGAGATTGGCGTCGGGCTTCGGCGGCGAGGGTTTTTACAGGGAAAGTATTGTGAGATATACAAAGCAAAGTGGACTCATTATGGGTGAGATGGGTACATCATCACTATATAAAGAATGCAGAATTTTGGAGTTGGGAGACTAGAGCTACGGATTCTCCGCTCATCAAAAGGCTCTTAGGCATCAGAAACAAGATATTATTGAGCTCGCAATGCCAAGGAGCAGCGAACATGATGTTAATTGAGTGGTTTGCTTCGGAGAAGAAAGGGGTGGTGAATGCTTATGAATTCTTCAAGCCTCGAAAACCTACGATGAATTGGAGTTCGGTAGTATGGAGGCCGGAGATTATGCCCAAACATCGCTTCATTGTTTGGTTGCTTGTGCATGGGAAGCTACGGACGGCGGATAGGATGTCATATGAGCCTATCAAGACTTGTTCACTTTGCCGGCGCTATGATGAGTCAAATCCTCACTTGTACTTTGAGTGCCCTATCACAAAAATATTGTGGGGAAAAGTGAGGCGATGGTTAGAGATTAACCACGAGACAAAGACACCAGAGGAGCTCTTCCAAATGCTCGGAAGGCACTATAGGAGCAGCAATAGGAAGATGAAGGCTCAACACCTCGGCGTCTCCTGTATGATCTATGTTATTTGGGAAGCCCGCAATCGAAGTCGCTTTGAAGGCATAGTCCCGGATATTGACAACTTGATGCGTAAGATTCAAATTCACGTTCATAAAGGGGAGGATATACTATGAGATGGGGAAACACGGACAAATCATGGTTGTTCGTTGGTTTTCGTTTCTTCAATATTTTCATTCTGTTCACTTTGTGATTTGATTAGCTTTGATTGACTTATGCATTAGAGAGCATGTGTGAGATGAGATTGCATGCCAACGTGATTGGCTAGGAGAAATGTGGTGATGGACTTGCATGTCCATGGGTTGGAAGGTCAACGTGTTGGACTTGCATGTCCATGGTAAGGGTGTGATGTGTGCATGCAATTGGATTGGTTGCAAATGTAGTAGGAAAGGGATGTGGTTGGAGGAATGAGGGATGTGAATGATGTGTGTTGCTTGCTATGGTGGGCCATCATGATGTATTTGGATGTCGATGGAGTTTACCTCACATGTCGAGGTAGATAGCTCCGACTTATGATTGTATTTTGTGATTGCAGAAGGGGATTACAATCCCTGAAGCATTTAATATATTTACCCATTTTTCAAAAAAAAAATAAAAACAAAATTTATAAATAATTTATAAATTTACTTTTCTTCATTTAATCCGGATAATTATATTAGGCTTCATTTTTATCCCGTAAACTCAAAAATAGCTCCAAAAAAAACCAAAAAAAATTCTAACAATTCTCAAAAAAATCCACAAGCCTATTTCCTGATTTACACTTAGGATTTATTTGCAGTATCTTACAATTATATAATCATGACTTAATGTATATATTCAGCAACCATATTTCACTATATGCTTCCATGCCATGGTTGTGGTGGTAGAAATGATCATGCTACTATTTTAGAATTCCACAACATCTTCCCATTGTGATGTTTGTCCAAGATAGAATGGCAAAAGCACACAACCAATATGGGCAATCAATAGAAATATGAACAAATTCACCTAAAAACCAATTTTTTTTTTAGGAAGGATGATCGAACATCTATAAGTTGCACAAAGGCAGAACAAACCTATGTATCAAAAAAAACAAACACAGATCGGAGAAAGATCAAAATACTTAAGGTAAAAATACAAGCACAGAGAGGTGAAAGCTCATAATGCTCAAGGTAACCTAACAAGTGTTTTTATTTACAACATTCCACGAGATGACAGCATAACCGATTTTAAGTTGTAAAAGCATGCACTGATAAGCAAATAAGATGTCGCTGCAAGAATGTTGTCAATGTGATGCATCTTAAGCCTATTAGTCATGTACTGTTCTAACACCTTATCATCTATAACTGAGTTTTGTAAATCTTAATGAGAAATAAGCTAAAGCGTTGTAAGAGTTGATAAATAGCAGACCAATTTTTGGGCATCTGTTACCCATAATTTCTTTATCCGAGCGAAAGAGCAGTCCAACTTCCCTTCTCGGATATCGGATAGCTAATAACGAATGAACGAAACGAGTGTTAGCGAGTAGTCAGGATCTCGAGCAAGATGAAATAGGTCTTGAAGGTACTAGTCCATGAACATAAACAAAGCCTGAAAAAATGATTCAAACTAGGTTAGGGAAACTTCAACTAAGTCTGGCATTACAGAACAAGTATGTAATTGTATTTCACTTGCTGCAAGCATGGCTACAATAAACTGATTAATAGAACCCAATGATAGCTTCCTCAATATAGCATGTAGAGACTTCAAAAATTGTGCCAGAGACAAGAAATGTCCTGCCTTGGTTCTTGTTGTTGTTAATTCAATATCGATTGGAAATAGAAAGAGGAAGAAATAAGTTAGATAAATTCAATAGATAAGGCAACCAACAGGAAATAGCTCTAAACTTTATCTGAAAACACTATTAATGTTAAGAGGACAGAGTAGATAAGCAAAGCATAAATAATAAAGTTATAATGCCCAAATTAAAATCTCAAACCGCTCATCGGAACCAAACCTTTTTAGACTAAGTGTTTACTGTGAAAATAGCATCCATAGACACAAAGGCATGAATAATCTTTACTCAAAAAGCCACTATCTCTCATAATTCATCAATCAATAGCAATAAAAAAGAAAGAAAGACCGACAAACGAAATCATGCCATTGTGAATACCACAAATGAAGGTATTGAACCAAAAGGGGGACTTGAAGGGATACAAGCTCATCGGGAAAAGCATAAAAATCGCAACTTATCGATGGAGACTCCTAAGTTTTATCGATGAACACAGAATCAGAGCAAATAAAGTACCTCGTTCCCACCGGCTATCGGTTGAGAAGGGAAGGCCGATAAGGGGAGAGTTATACACGCACAAATCTTGCATTCATATACCTCTAGTCAAATCATGCATAACACATATACTTCCTACCTCAAATTGTCAATGAGATATATTATTTAAATTTAATCAAGCATTTTTAATATTTTTATTTTTTTTCAAGCATCTTATGTAATTATTTTTATTTTTAATTCAAAAACTTTCATTACTTATTTTTTTATAATTATATATATTTATTATATTAATAGGAAAATTTCTTTTGCAATATTAACATATAAATAAATTAATTTTTTGAGATAATCCTATATTATAATCCAATCAATCTCAATCAAATTTATCAAAACAATTTTTTTTAAATAAATATGAAATATAGGTAAAAGATATCAACTTGTCTTAACCCAAGTAGAATATAAAAATAAATAAATAAATAAAAAAGATTTAATAAGTCAAATTAATCATATATATTAAAATAAAGAGAAATGATAGGTGGAGCGAAGTTGCTTAGCGATTGATTCGGCAGCTTGCATGGCCAAGTCCACCTCAACGAAAAATAAATAGAAATAATAAAAATATGAGTTAAACCCAGTGATCCAATCCTAACTCCTCCGAACTCTTCTTTTACAAGTTCATGGGGGTCCCTTCCTCTCGCCCTAACACCCTGTTTGGAAAGAAAGGAATTGGAATTCCTTTGGGAATTGAAATTCAATTCCATCGTTTGGTAGCAATTTTCAGGAAGGAATTGCTAAGGAATTGAATTCCAATTCCTTTCAAACCCCTCAAAACAAATCACACCTAAACACATGTGATTTGTGAAAGGAATTGAATTCCTTTCACTTAAACAAATTAAATTACCAAATCACCCCCTCACAAAATAAATCAAAGTTGCTCCGGCTCCATCCTCGCAGGATAAAATCGTAAAAGTATAATAATTGAATTGAATTCAATTCTGTTTTTACAATTCATTCCAAAAAATGGGAATTGGAATTCAATTCCGACCGGAATTCAATTCCAATTCCTTACTTAAAGGGTTTCCAAACAGGGTGTAATTGTCCTTCTTCTTCCCCCCTCTCCTCCCTTCTAAGGAATCAAAGCTCTAGCCCAACGATGTCACGACCAATGAAGTTGGCAAGGCTTTTTCTTCCCCCCTTCCCTCCCTTCCAAGGAATCGAAGCCCTACCTAGCGACAGAATCGAACCCAACAAAGAATTCAACAACCTTCTTCTTCCTCCTCCGCAGTCCTCTCCCCTTGCCCTAACTCTCCTTCTCTCTCCCCCCCTCCCCCTCCCCCGCCCCCGACCCAAAAGAATCAAAGCCCTATCCCAATGACATCAGCGACTAGCGAAGCCCTACCCCGACTATGGCTCTATTTCGTAGAATTTCTTTACCTAAATTCTTACTCCTTATTACTTCACCCAAGCCTACGAATTACAGCTTGTGTCAGAACGAAGCAGCGAACCTTATAAACTGATGAGAGCAATAGGGCCAAGCAACAAGGATTTTTCAGACCAGGTGAGAGCAATTCATGCTCCATTTTTTTCAGTCCCAATCCTGTAGTATCATGTGTGTTTGACTTTTCTCTTCAACTTAATTGAGCTAAATTATGATAACTTTATTTACCTATCCTGCATTTTTATTAAATGTAAGTAAAGAAAGTGTCATAGAAAAAGGAAAAATTAATTCAAATGAGGTAAAGGATAATAATGATCATGTGAATCAAGACCCATCTCTATCTATTGTAAGTGAAGTCAAGCTTCTTGAGATTGGAATGACATTTTCATCTTAAGAAGTTCGTACATTTTATAATTCCTATGCTCAGAATGTTGGTTTCAGTATTTGCAAATTAGGTTGTAGAAATGGAGATGATGGAAAGTAAAAATATTTTTCTATTGCATGTGCCAAAATGGTAGGAAAGTATCTCAAGTAAAAAATATTTTATAACCTCGACCTTCTACTAAGACGAATTGCATAGCTAAGATTAATGTTGCTATTCGAAATGATGGGAACTTTGTGATAACTAGTGTATGTCTTGAACATAATCATATCTTAAGCCCTGGAAAGTCATGATATTTTAGATGTAATAATGTATTGGATTCAGCTACAAAGGGAAATTGAAATTGAATGATCAAGCTGGAATAACTTTAAGCAAAAGTTTTTAATCTTTTGTGGTTGAGGCTGGAGGCTATGAGAATTTGGCATTTGATGAGAGAAAATGTAGAAATTATATTTCAAAAGCTAGAAGGTTGAGGTTAGAGAATGGAGATGCTGAAGCTTGGAGTAATTATTTTTGTCGCATGCAAAGTTGGAACTCAAACTTTTTTTTATATGCTTGATTTAGATGAGGAATCACGAATAAGAAATATTTTTTGGGTAGATGCAAGATGTAGGGTTGCGTATAATTACTTTTTCTGATATCGTGACTTTTGATATAACCTATTTGACTAATAGTTATGGTATGTCATTTGCTCCATTTGATGGGCTGAATCATCACGGTCAATCTATTTTGCTGGGATGTGGATAATTATCAAGCGAAGGCTCAACATCTTTTATATAGTTGTTCAATTCTTGGTTGACATGTATGCTCGGATGTGTTCCAAAAGTTATAATCACAGACCAATGTCGCTCTATGACAATTGCAATTAAAGAGATATTTCCTAATTCTCATCATCGTCTGTGTCTTTGGCATATCATGAAAAAACTTCCAACAAAATTAAGTGGTTATGCTCAATATAAAATGATATAGAAACAATTGAAGAACATTGTTTATAACTCAGTTACAATTGATGAGTGCGATGAGAATTGGTTGAAAATGATTGAGGAGTATAATTTAGAGAACAATGATTGGTTGAAATCTTTGCATTGAGAATGGAATAAATGGATACCTGTATATGTTAAAAATAACTTTTGGGTAGGTATGTTCACATTTCAAAAAAAGTAAAAGTATGAATCCATTTTTTGATGACTACGTCCATTTTAAAACATACTTGAAGCAATTTGTTGAGCAGTATGATAAGGCTTTGAAGAAGAAGATTGAGAATGAAAAGCCTTTGAATTTTGTTGCTTTTAATTCTATTATGTCAGTTATTCTTGGTTATTATATTGAAAGACAATTTCAAAATGCCTACACTAACAACTTATTAAGTGGTTCCAAGATGAAATAAGAGGGTTGATGTCTTGCGATGCCTCATTGTTGAAGGAAGAAGGGGCAACTTTAATATTTGAAGTAGTAGAAACTATGTTGGGAAAAAATAGCGAACTTGTATGAGAAGTTTTCTTTAGGGTACATTAACTCAGGTCGAGGTGGACCAGCAAGAGGAGGGTGAATTGCCGCTGTAAAATAAAACTAAATATTTTGTGCGGGCTCACAAAGAATTCAAATTAGTTACAATAATTAATTAAAACAAACATAAACAAATTAAACTAGTAAAAGTCTTAGACATAGAAATTTACTTGGTTGCAACTTAAGTGGCTGCTAATCCAAGACGACTGAAGCTCACTATCAAAATCTCTTTTTGGCGGAGAAGCCTTTTTCATACTTTGAAGCGCAAGCCAGAAGAAAATTAAGAAATGAATTGTATGCAGTTGATGGATGAATTGAAACTGAGTTCTAGGAGCTTATTTATAGCCTCAATCAAACTTATCCATTTGCTGACGTGGCAGTACTGGGGCGCTTGAGTGTTCCAGGGCGCCTGACACGTGGCCTGAGAGTTATCCGCAGCGCAACGGTTGCAAATGGTAGATTAGCTAATAACTATGAACTCTCGTGCGCTTGTATGCACAGGGGCGCTCGAGTGCTCAGGTGCTCAAGATCTCGAGCGCCCGTATCCATACAAGCACCTGAGAAGCATTTGGTCAGCAGCTCGCTGACCAAATTTCAGTAGGTCTTCTTTGGGTGATTTTTGGCCAATCAGAGTTAGGCTCACCCGAACCCGACTTCGGCCTTTCACCCCTAGAGCGTCCTTTCTTCCGGCTTCTCGTCCCTCGGGCGTCACGCATATCCTTCTCGCTCTACCGGTGTACTTTTCCGTAGCTTCCACATCCCTCAGATGTACCGAGCCCGTCGGCTCACTTCCCTGTGCAATCCTTCTCGTCCACTGCGTCTTACACTCGACTTCCTCTGCACCTATGTTCTTGCACACTTAGACAGAGGGATCAAAAACTAACAAGACCTAACTTAACTTGATTGATCACATCAAAACTAACCAGAGCACTAACACATTATACGGAGTTAGATTGCCAATTGAAGTGTGTGTGTCGTCTATTTGAGTTTCGGAGAATTTTATTTAACCATATGATCAAAGTGTTGATACGAATGAAGGTGAATGAGGTTCCTATTAATTATATTATGGACCGATGACACAAAGATATTAAGCGTGGGTATTAAAGCATCAGTAACATCTATGATGATTATGATTGTAGTGGAGAAAGACATCGGTATAATATTCTCACTCCATTGATACAAGAGGTTCAACAACTTCGTGCAAAAAATAACAATAGTTGTTTTATTTTGGTGAAATCTACAAAGGAAAAACTTATTGTTATTGATCTTGAGCATTCAAGGGTTGAACAACTAAAAGAAGTATCTACATCCGGTGCAAAAGCGATACATTTTTCATTAAAAGTAAGATCTCAAGTTCATCCACCCGAAAAGAGGAAACAATTTAATATTGAACAAATTGTGAAGAAATTAATTGCAAAGGTCCGAAAGAAGGTAAGTGATGCATATAATGATACCTAAATTAATTGTATGGTCTTGTTTTGTTAAAGTAGATTCATGTGATTTTAGCTAGTTTTAAATTTATTTTTAATCTATTTTATAGATATGAAGATTGGGGAGTCGATCAATTGATTATGGAAGACTCATGGAAAATTACAGACAATGACTAATAGATGAATGAGCCTACTAGTTGATTCATATGCTTTTGTTCAACGTTCACATTATCAGTAGCTTTCATGTCTCACCTTGTTCTTGGTAAAGAATAAAAATAAGAATTAGATCTGAATTTTTATAATCTAATAAGAACGTGTGCATGCCTATAAAGAAACTACAAAAGAAAATCTTATACCAAATTATTGGCACTTATCTAATAGAATTCCCACAATTATTGTAATCCTTATTGATTCCTCACAGTACTTTGTTAATTTAAATAAGATCTGCATTGGTTTTGTTGCAATTGAGGTACAAATGAATTTGTGCTCCTTTAAAAATAAATTTTGACCATTTAATTCGCTCACTTATTTTCTATTACCTTAAAAAATATGTTAATTTTATCAAAGTGTAAATGTTGTGAATAGGGATGGAAATAGGCCAGGCGGCTTGTCAGGGGCCTGTGGCCTGGCCTGTATTTGGCCTGGCCTGTTAAAAATTAAAATAATAAACAGGCTTTTTTGAAAGCCTGATTTTCTTATCAGGCCAGGCCCAGGCTCAATATAAAGCCTATAAAGTCTGACAGGCCGGCCTGGGCCTGTTAAACATGTATTCTATAAATTATCAAATGTCAAAATATAATGTAAATGTAGAGTTTTGATCCCTAGCCTCTTGCCCAAGCCAATACTTATTGGCACCCACCTAACCAACAAATCATATCTGTTTTGATTAATATTGCTAACTTCAAATCTAAATTATCATGTTTTCGAATTAAATTATAGGCTTTGTAAATAGACCACAGGTCAGGCCAGGCTATCGAACAGGCCAGGTTCAGGCCTAAAATAAAGCCTGTAACAGACCACAGGCCTGGCTCAGGCCTGTTTGCTATTATACAGGCCTGGCCTGTTAAGGTGAAAGCCTGACTTGGCCTGGCCTGTTTCCATCCCTAGTTGTGAATAATACGAGTGCAGTCTCTGTTCTCTGTCGACGACTGATATGTTTTCTTGATCTTCATTATGTTCGTCGCAGGGCATTGGACCAAGAGTATCATGGATCGGCATCGGCGGCTCAATATTCTTTGGCGTTCTGGAGAGGGCAAAACTGTTGCTTTCCCAGCAACATTTCGATCAGAGAATCAAATGTCAGTCGTCTACATAGTCAGTAGCATATTGCCGGAGTTTTCCAGCAACCACATCGCAGAGACGACTAGAACTCTTCTTATCAGCAGCTTTCAACTGAGATTATTTTGCCAACTTTCACATTGTTAGTAGCTTTGATGTTTAATTCCAATATTGCTCTGGGTCCTTTCCCACTTATAATTCGTGGCTTTCCTTTGCTCAAGTTGTACTTTTGTATGATACAATAGTTGAGATTGCTAAAAAGTACTTTAACTTGAAATGAGCTGTTGGCATTTGATGCAATGCCTCCACCACCTTGATGTTGTCGATCAATTACAGATGCTGCAATTCCTTAAAACTACTTCACCCCCAAGCAAGGAAGTATATATACATCCTGTTGTATTATTTCAGGCTATGATTAGTTCACATACAGGAGCAAACTCTGGCAACATCACCATTGTCTTAATCTTCACCTAAGCAATATCTGGACTAGATGTGAAGACTTCGCATCACTCGATACAGATGGTTTCATGGAAGAAATATTTCAAAACTCACTTGGAATTCAAAAGCTGATAAGAATCGAGAAGATGAAGCCATCTGAATCCATTTCAAACATGGAAAGAAGTATGTGTTCTAAATGGTGTCCTAAACAGTAGACTTCATTCTGAATCACAAGGATGGAGTTGCATGTGTAGAAACGTAATAAGAAGCTGCTGTTGGAGGATACTGTCGGAGAGATCAAAAAATAAATTAGAATTACAAAGATTTCAACTTAGCTATTGAATGACATGATCTGTCTTGTATGCAGAAGTAGTTTCTCGAGTTGAAATTCTTGATCCGAATCTCCCGACCCGGACTCCCGAGCTAGAATTCCCAACCTGAAATTTCCGACCCGGACTCCCGAGCTGAAATTCCTGACCCGAATCTACCGACCCGAACTCCCGAGCTAAAAGTTCCCAACCCGGACTCCTGAACTGGAATTCCCGAGCTGAAGTTCCCAACCCAGACTCCCGAGCTGGAATTCCTGAGCTGAGTTCCCGACCTGAATCTCCCGAGCAGAATTTCCCGAGTTGGAATTCCCAAGCTGAATCTCCCGAGTAGGAATTCCCGAGCCGATTTTCTCGAATGGGCCTTCCCGACTCGGTTTTCCCGAACCGGAGAGGAAGAGTTGCTAAGGCCTGCGTAATGCAGTTTCGTTGAAATAGATTTGTTCTCCTCTGAATGTGCTTCGAGTTTCTGATGGGTGTCTGTTCCTCAGGATACAACAACAGGATCACGGGCGCAACGAAGCACTGGTTGCTCATGACGAACTAAAGAAGTACCCGAATGCTACCAGGGGGAATCCACTGAGCGGGAACACACTAACACACGGAGAGTTGGGAACGAGGTAGAAGACAATTGTTGCTCTTCCTCTATTCTGTTTTGCTGTCGGTCACAACTGTTGGTGCCCCGGTTAGTTTTGATGTGATCCACCAAGTTAGTTGGGTCCTGTTGGTTTACTGATCCCTCTGCTAAGTGTGCAGGAGCTTAGGTACGGAGGAAGTCGAGAGTAAGACGTAGCGGACGAGAAGGATTGCGCGGGAAAGCGAGCCGACGGGCTCGGTGCAATCCGAGGGACGCAGAAGCTGCGGAAGAATACGCCGGTGGAACGAGAAGGACGTGCGCGACGTCCGAGGGATGAAAAGCCGGGAGGAAGTACGCTCGAGGGGTGAAAGGCCGGAGTCGGGTTCGGGTGAGCCTAACTTCGGTTGACCGGAAATCACCCAGAAGACGAAGAATCAAAAAGACTAGTCCAAGCGCCCAAAAGAAATGAAAGAAATGAGAAAATTTGCCCAAAAGAAAAAAAAAAGAAAAATTTTAATGCCAAAGAAGGATCGAACCCAAGTCCTCCACCAAATACACAAATCCACTTACCAACTGGGATAAAGGGCATTGGCAATTAAGTATTGGCGATATTGCTACTTATAGATTCAACAGCGAGATGAATATTACAACAATCATCTCGAGCAAGGGAAGATAAAGTTTTAATTAAAATAATTAAAACATAAAGGATAATATTACATTATCCTTTAATCAAATCCAATGGATGCAGTTTAATCTCATCCAAGATCAACCATCCAGATTACATCCATGGATCAACGACCAAGAGAAAAGTGATCAACAATCAACAATCCAGATTTATTCTCTTAGGCTATAAATAGACTTAGAGGTTTGCTTTAATTATTCATTCAATTCTTTCTGTAAATTCTTTAAGTCTAAGTGTGCTTCAGTTGTAAGGCTTCTCCGCCACAAGGAGATTTTCTGATTGAGCGTTAACCGTCTTGGAAGCAACGACCAAGTTGCAACCAAGTTTTTCTTAAAGACGAGTGCCCTCTTGTTTTATTTCTTAACCGTCTATTCACCCCCCTCTAGCCGGACCAACCCGATCCTACAAGTGGTATCAGAGCCAGGCCGCCGCAGAAGGACTAACCGCCAACTGCAGCAAATTTTAAGATGGTTGGACCAGCAATATACCAGCCTAAATTTGAGGGGGAGTTCGCGGCATGGAAACGGAAGATGCAGGTATTTTTTGTTACTGATTATGAGTTATTAATTATTATGAAAAATGGCTATGCAACTCCAAAAGATAATGAAGGAAAGATCAAGGATCCTGACTCCTGGAATAAGAAGGAGCAAGTAGACGCAGTTGCTAACGGAAAGGCAGAGTTCCATCTGCTGACCGTCCTCCCAGAGCAAGATGTCAACCGGATCGGTAAGTACGAATCGGCGAAGGAACTTTGGGAAAAGTTTCTCGAACTGCACGCAGGCACCTTGGAGGCAAAGCTGGCGCGACGAGATGTTCTTCGAAGCCGACTAACAAATCTCCGGATAGAAGATGGAGAATCTATTGCGAGATTGCATACTAAGGTAAAAGAACTAATCACAAGCCTCGAAAATCTCGGAGAAACGGTAACCAACCGCGATGCACAAAGGTATGCGCTAAACGCATTTCCGAGAACCCCGGAATGGACCTCGATAATCGACGCATATTATATTTCAAAAGATTTAGAGGTAAGTACGTTAGAACAGTTATTTTCTATTCTAGAACTTCATGAATCTCGTTTTGTAGAAAAGAACAGAAAAGCAGACAACGTCGCACTGAACACAACGAAGATCCAACTCGACGAAGAATCTTCAGCAGACGATGAAGAAACAGCACTAGTGGTAAGAAAGTTGTGTAAATTCATTAATACTAATCGCTCTAAAAAGGTGCAGAGAAAGAAGAAACGCACGATCCGATGTTATAACTGCAACGAGGAGGGACACCTAAAAGATCAGTGCCCCAAACTCAAGAACCAGCCAAAGAAGAAAAAGGCACTAAAAGCTACCTGGGACGAGACTTCGTCAGATGAATCGAAAGCCGAAGAATTCGTTGGACTTGCACTGATGGCAAGTCACCAAGATGAAGATGAAGAAAGTACTACGGAAGAAAGTAGCAACGAAGGGGAAACCCCTAACTTCGAAACTGACCCGGTAAGTGAGGTATGCCTACTTCCACCTGCTCGAATTTACTCTATACTAAAATCTATGCTAAAGTTGATGAATAAATTAGAAATAGCAAACTCTGAATTAAAAGAAAAATTAGTCACTCCAAGCTCATCTGATCTATCTGACCAACTGAAAATAGAGAATGAAAATTTAAAAAATTTAGTAGAAAAATTAGAAAATGATATTGCATGTTTAAGAACTAAAAAGAATTTTTATCCTGAAAATCTGAATTGGTATGTTAAAAATCATAGGGGTCAACTTAGAAAAGTGACCAAGAACTATATTCCTCCTAGATTTTTAATTAACCCTGTAGATAGGAACTTATTTTGGGTTCCAAAGTCTATTTTAAGTTGATTATTTTTCTTGCTATTACATATGCGCTTAATTATCTAACATTTTTTTTATATTAGGAAATTTAGTTTGATTAATTGTTACTAAATAAAAATTATATCTCTAACTTTTCCAAATGCATAATCTTGTTGTCTATCTACGAAGAATTTTTTTCAGATTTTTTTTAACACGTTTCGAATTTTCATGATTTTATGTTCAAAATTCGAATCTTAAATATTAAAAATAGAAAACAAAGTTATTTTCTCAGATCTGATTTTTCCATGATTTAGATATAACTAAAAGAATTTAATAAAATTTTTATTCAAATATTTGAAGCAATTTTGAATTTTTAAATATTTTTCTTCAAAAATTCTATTCTGTTGGGTTTTAATTCATTTCTAGACTTGTTGATCGAATTTAAGATTAAATTTTTTTTTTGTACAACCCCATATACCTATCATCGTTGTATACAAAATATTTCAGATTTTTTAATTGATATTTCAATTTTCTGTAAATATTTTACTAAAATCAGATTTTTATTTAAAAAAATCGATAAAAGGATATTTTGACCAGATCTAAATTTTTAGAATCTTTACATCAGATGTTGAATCTGTCAATTTTTTTTTAATTTTATAAGTCAATTTTAGAATTTTAAAAAATTAAATTTCGAATTACTAAATCAAAAGGTATTTGATATTAATATTTTTCCTTTCCCTAGTTTCTTTCCCTATTTTTGCTGTGATCAATGGGGGAGAGTAGCCTGAAGTTCAGGGGGAGATGATAGTTTTGCATGTCAATATTTTTTCCTATGCTTAACTGCTTAATTTAGTTTTACTAAATTCCTTATTTTTTGGTTTATCCCTAACTAAACTTGGGTTGATGCATATCAAAAAGGGAGAGATTGTTGGTGCCCTGGTTAGTTTTGATGTGATCCACCAAGTTAGTTGGGTCCTGTTGGTTTACTGATCCCTCTGCTAAGTGTGCAGGAGCTTAGGTACGGAGGAAGTCGAGCGTAAGACGTGGCGGACGAGAAGGATTGCGCGGGAAAGCGAGCCGACGGGCTCAGTGCAATCCGAGGGACGCAGAAGCTGCGGAAGAATACGCCGGTGGAACGAGAAGGACGTGCGCGACGTCCGAGGGACGAAAAGCCGGGAGGAAGTACGCTCGAGGGGCGAATGGCCGGAGTCGGGTTCGGGTGAGCCTAACTTCGGTTGGCCGGAAATCACCCAGAAGACGAAGAATCAAAAAGACTAGTCCAAGCGCCCAAAAGAAATGAAATAAATTTGAAAATTCGCCCAAAAGAAAAAAAAAGAAAAGTTTTGGTGCCAAAGAAGGATCAAACCCAAGTCCTCCACCAAATACACAAATCCACTTACCAACTGGGATGAAGGGCATTGGCAATTAAGTATTGGCGATATTGCTACTTATAGATTCAACAGCGAGATGAATATTACAACAATCATCTCGAGCAAGGGAAGATAAAGTTTTAATTAAAATAATTAAAACTTAAAGGATAATATTACATTATCCTTTAATCAAATCCAATGGATGCAGTTTAATCCTATCCAAGATCAACCATCCAGATTACATCCATGGATCAACGACCAAGAGAAAAGTGATCAACAATCAACAATCCAGATTTATTCTCTTAGGCTATAAATAGACTTAGAGGTTTGCTTTAATTATTCATTCAATTCTTTCTATAAATTCTTTAAGTCTAAGTGTGCTTCAGTTGTAAGGCTTCTCCGCCACAAGGAGATTTTCTGATTGAGCGTTAACCGTATTGGAAGCAACGACCAAGTTGCAACCAAGTTTTTCTTAAAGACGAGTCCCCTCTTATTTTATTTCTTAACCGTCTATTCACCCCCCTCTAGCCGGACCAACCCGATCCTACAACAACCTCTTTATATAGGGCTTAGACCTTCGCAGCAACTAATGACCGAATTAACGTCATTTACTGTTAATAAGCATCCAGATCTAAACGTTTGGAGGTCACTGATTTTGCATTCAGCAGTTAATACATCTGTTACATTTGAGCAAAAAACTTCGTAGGTGACAAAACTTTGGTGTATTCGCTTGGACAAATTTTGTCCCAACCGGTCGGACATTTGATATGCGCATGTCGTGCACACACACGAATCTACTTTTTTCAGTACAAATTCGGGTCTTAGATTTATACCCCTTGTGCACCCACACGTGAGAGAGAGTCTCTCCCCATATATTTATTCACAATTAACATACTTATAAAACAATTTAAACCACCAATATACCTTAAAACTTTCAAAATAAAACTAAAATCATATTCACAATGAAACATCTTTCCTTTCCACCTCCCTCACTTGTATCCAACAGCTGCAATCTGAATTTTTAATTTTTCTCGTAGCTGCAATTTAGTGCAAGTAAATCGATCGAATCCAATTTTAAACATCCACGATTCGATCCCCAACTAAGGCATATTTATAAGAATTTCCCCCTAAATGGGGCGCGAATCCTGGGACGCTGGCTTCTAGACCGCCCACTGCGAGCGCTTCCCGATTTACCCTGGCGGCCGGTGGGAAATTTCCGTGTGGCCGGACCGGTCGCCCGAGGTTGGTTGGAAAAACCTCGTTAATCATTTAGATGTCCCCATGGGGATCCGGAGTGGTTAGTGCATGGGGGTGTTGTCTAAGAGGTCCTGGGTTCGAGTCGCGCGAGGCGTACTGGATTAAAACTCTGGGTGTTTGATGTATTAATTCTCGGCCCAACTATGCACTAATTACTCCGGAGACTATGATTTACCTCCCTCATGATGACCTTGGGACAGATGCGATGGGGGCGTTGGGGCTGGGGCGAGAGATTTCACTTTTTTTCCTTGAAAATGTGTTTCATGGACCATACTGTTCGTGAGATTAAGGTCATTTTTTGATAATTAAAAATGATTTTTTACAAGTGTGGTGACATTTCTTCTACTTTAATTTACTTCAATGATATAGAGCATCATTTTTTTATTCAAGGACATTTCAAAAACATACATTATCAATGCACATGTGGATCACAAGTTTAAAGTAAACAATGACTCTTTGCAATACAGCTCCGATTTCATTTGAATTGGCGAGCAGAACTAACAAACAGTATTATCCTACTATCATTGCAACACTAGTGTTATTCAACAATAGCTAACCATATAAATTAACAAATCAATAAAATTATAAATATTTTATCAATTATATTACAATACTAATATTACTTAACACTAACTAAATAGATGAACTAACAACCCAATCAGGATTATAGCTACGAGAATCAAGTTCATCATCACTAATATCCAAATGAATTTGGATACATTGATGATTCTCGGATTATGTCCACAAGAAATATTATGTTCACATTTAATTTTGTCGAACAAAATAGTATCGGTCACCACCCATTTTTGCCATTCATGTTGCCCAGTCCTCTAGGATTCTTGGTTGATTTAGAAATACACACCAATGTTCTTCATCTGTCGTCCCTATATGCTATAGGTTGAAATCTTATATTGTCGATGCGGCTATAACTTGATGCCATAAAATAACAACCTAATAATCAAATTTTCATTACTTAGGTTAAAAAAATAGTGACTTAATAATTAAGAGATTGCTCATAAAACTTCAAAGTTAGGAGCATGAACTTGATGATGCATAACAAAAAATGAAGAGAAAAAAGAGTAAGTGGTCAACATTTAACATATCATGTATCTTCCAAGATTGGCTGTTTGATTAGCCAGCAAATTAAAAAACATTCTTAGGTAAGTCCAACTTACCATTCTCCTTCTCAATAAAAGAAAATAAGTATCATGAACAATTAAGCATTTGATCTAGTGGTATGATTCTTGTTTTATGTGAGAGCGTGCCCTCCTTTTAATCAAAATGTGCAGTAAGACTCCAATATTTAGGATCATCCAAGTTGCCAATGAAATTGGGAAACATTCACTCAACATGTTTTATTATTTACATCTCAACTTGGAACATTATCACGAATAACAATTTTTTGTATAATAACAATAAGAAAAATATGTCCGCAATAGATCGACTTAATCTCAATGTCAATTAATAGAATATGAAATAGAGCCAAAAAAAAAATATTTAGGTCAAGTTTAAGTCATATTAGTAAAGTATCTCATATCAAACAGATAATTACATGCACTATAAAAAAGTTTGTTAAGAAATCATTATTCAGGACTAAAATCCAACATAATGACTAAATGGTCAAGTCAAATGTATAATTGGAAACCCAGATGTCAACGATGGGGCAATCAATTTAGTGGAATTATTCTTTCCTCGGATGCAAGAGTTCCGATGTTCAATTTTATGAAGGCCCAATACTACGCCTACCCCAATCCATTAGAGTTAATTATGAACAAGTTCATCTCAATTGTATAAAAACCTATCACCTGGAAGAAGAAGCCCGACTGCGAGGCTCAGATTTTTTAAATCTCTTCTTTTTCTTGCCCCGACTATATTTCAGGTCTAATGGCTGCCAGTCGGGCATGTAGCCTTACTTGAGTCAGCACAGGACTTATAGAAAAGAAGAGAAAACAAAACAGTCTTCGGCTTTAGCTAGTTACCGTTCTCTGTGATACTTGGACAAGGACTGAGGACTATTGATAGTTTTAAGAAAATTATCTTCTAGAGTTAGATCCTTTGTAATCTACACCCTAGATCCTTTCTAATCTACACCCTAGCCGTAGATCCTTTCTAATCTAAACCCTAGCCTCCTAAAAAAAAATTGGTATCAAAGTCTATTACGACTTTGGACCAGTAGTCTAGTCTAGTATATGAACTTAACCTCTTTAAATTACTTAGATCTTGTATTACATCCACGAACAATTATTACAGTAGATCAAAATAAACATAGTTGTTACATAAGATCAAAAGCACCAACTCACTGTTTACACTCTGACAACTCACACTTAAATTCACTGACGGATTTAATAATCAGTATAGGAATTACTGTGAAAAAACAACAACAATTATTAGAACAAAAACTAGAAACTTTTTCTTCTACACTTAGACAAACTCAACAACTCTTATCTGAACTACTAAGAAACTTAGATTATATAAAACTCAGTCAATCAGAAAATTTTGCCCTCCTTCGAAAGAAAGATTCACCACCTAACAAAACGGAAATAAAAGACTTAGTAGGCCAATCAAAGGAAATTATAGTAACTAATAAACAACAATTATATGAAAAGTTAGAACTGATACAGAAACTTCTAGAGGAAATAAAATATAAGTGAACAAATTGAGATTCGAAAACACTCATTATGAAGAAGCTTTAGACTACTCAAAACAATATTCTATAACTAAAGAAGACGGGTATTGTAATCAAGAAGTTACTGGTAAAGGAGATCAGTTATTACTTCAACAAAATAATACTATTATTGCTTTAGTCTCCTCTCTCCATTATAGAATTTCACTATTAGAAAACAAACTCTTAACATTAGAAAAACTTATTTTAGGTAATACAGAGACAACAGACTGGAAAGAAGCATTGAAAAACTTAATACAGACTTAAGCAAACTATCTTTAGGTAGAAGCATATCTAAACCAGCACCTACCACATCTAAGTTTTTAACTTATAAAAATGAATCTAACAAAAACTGAAGCATTTACTGGACCCTCTCATAATCTACGAACTACGGAAAATAATACCACTTCTTGGATAGACTCTTTCGTTACCAGAAGAAACAGTATGTCAAATCTAGTCCCACATAGATTAGAAGAAATCATAGATGTAGACAAAGACTTAACCATATTTTCCAATGAATAACATAATACTTTAAACCCAAAAAAATGATATAATCAAGGACTACTTAATTTTTCAACTTCAGTCTATAGTCATCATAGACAAGAAGCTCTCCACCTCCCTGATGGAGGAGAACTTCAATTAAATTTAATGTCTGAAGAAGCAGCTAAAAGACTATATGCAAGAAAACATAATTATATCCATTTAGGATTAATAATATTTGGACTTAGAGGGTTAACTAGAGCAAGACTTGGAGGAAAAGTCTTACTAGTCCTACATGATACTAGTTTTTCTAATACAGAAAAAACTATAATAGGATTAATAGAAGTAGATATGAATAGTAACTTAGGAATTACTTATTTATGCCCTAATTTTAATATGACCATAAGAGACTTTGTTAAACATATTAAAATACATATACAAGCAAAAGGTCATGGGCAATTTCAAGGAGATAATCTACAATTAGACTTGGTATTTTTAGGAAAAACAATGAATCATATGCATAATCATTTTAAAATCTCTGTGACAAATATGATTGAAGCTTTAACCACAAAAGGAATTCACTTTTTAAAACCTAGAGAATATAACTCTGAATTATTAGCAGGATTAGAATGGAATATACAATTAAAAAATCCAGATATTGCCTTAAAACCAACTTCATCCTTAATGTATAAAGATAGAAATGATAATTTATCTGTTCGTTTCTCTGGCTACTAACCTACTTCTACAGAAATAGAAGAACAAAATAATATTCCTCTAACGGAAAATATACAATTAATGACTAGAATTCAAACAGAAACAGAGTTAAGAAAGATTAATTTTCAAGTAGGAAAGTGTAATGACCCGCCTTCTGGTACTATGCTTTAAGGTGGATCGCTACTAACTAACTGGCTGACTGATTATTGATCATTATGTTCTTTTAATGCTAAACCAACTGAGAGAATTTAAAAAAACTTATTTAGCTATTTACTGAACTAACAACTCATAATCATGTTGGAAGTACTAACCAACTAAAATAAAACAAAATTTTTAATTTTATTAGCTTGGCAGGATTTGATCCCCCAACCCCAACCATCCATGACTGAAGCACTAACCAGCAACTCAACATCACATTATGTTGTTAATTGGCACCAGTCGACTGGTATTCTATCAGTCGACTGCCCAAGGCGACGAAGCCTTCTGTACGATTTTGTTATTGGTCCCAGTCGACTGCCCAGTCTACCAGTCGACTGGTATCTGTCGCAGTAGACTGGTAGTTCTGAAATCTGAAAATTCAAATTCCAGAAACGTGTCAAAGTCAACCCACTTTGTGCCAACCCCCCCCCCCCCCCCCCCCCCACAAACTCATATTTAAGCTTACTAACAGGTATACAATGATTCTAGGACATATTCTACATGTTTCCATGGCATTAAAGCATATTTTAACCATTTCTAAGCATGAAATTAGAAACATGAACTTTGTATCAATTTGCTACTAAAACTAGGCATTGTTTCGGTCTAGATGCATCAATAGTAGCACTATAATATCAGAAATGGTTCCATGGCCTTAAACCATTCATTTTACTACTAATTAACATGCACTTGGAATGTATCATCCAACATATCACATGTAGAAGCTAACAACATGTCAAAGTATAACTAGAGACATGCACTTGAATGTATCACTCAACATATCACATGTAGAAGCTAACAACATGTTAAAGTATAACTAGAAACATGCACTTGAATGTTTCACTCAACATGACAAAGGTACTTAAGATGCGGAAAATAGTAAACATGACAAGGAACTAATTCATTTAACATTCTTAATAACATGTCCTCTTAATGCAAGTTCCCAAGGTTCTTTCATTCCAAGTTTCCACCATCACACACTCCACCATCATCCCTGCCGCTTCCGCTACTCTACTTTTCCTTTGCATTTATCTGCAGTATAAGAAAAAATGAAACTATAAGCATAAAGCTTAGTAAGTACCATCCTACTCACAAAAAAATGCATATCTCGAAACTCATGCTTTTGAAAACACATGTAGGAAAAACATATCATGCTTGTTATTTATTCTTGCTGAAACATATAATCTAAACAAATATCATGGCATACTCATCATACTAAGCACATGAACTAAATCATATTCTTATAACCAAATTCACATGGCATTCATAGAATTTACTGAACTAAGCATGATCTTAAAACTGATTTCACTTAAAGCTATTACTGAACTTTTGAAACTTATACATATAATAAGTGAAAATAATAATCATGCTGCTGTGGGCCCAGTAATGTGCTGCTAATACGCGCATCCCTAAATAGATCCGAGGTAGCTAATCCCGAACCCATTAGGGTACTACTACTAGGCAAACTAGGAGCTTAGGGGCAACTAGGAGCCCACCCACGAACGAACTAGAGTCCAAGCACATGCCATAAAAAGCAAAATACTTTCATAAATATTCTTTTCATTAACCATGCATCTACTAGGCGATCTAGAGCCTACAGGCGATCTAGGAGCCCACCCAATGGGCGAACTAGGGTCCATAAACATAAAGCAAGGTTAGCTAATTTCATAACATGCTAAAACTCATATTAGAGCTTCTTAACATTTTCTCGAGCACCTTGCGTGCCTAAAACTCTCCTCTTCTTCTAAGGGCACTTCCTAAGCACTCGACGGTGCGTCTAATCCCCAAACTAAAAGGGGGAAGAACGTCCAGCCCATCTAGTGGTGCCCTTAAAGTCGGTAGAGAGAGTAGATCTGCACATAAGAACATAAACTTGCAATTAGATAAAACTAAGGCGTTTAGGCATACGAACGAAGCTACTTATACTGCAGATGAGGGGTACTTACATCCTGCGCTTGTTCTTACAACTCTAGGCATAGGGTTTAGGGAGAGGGAAGGTCCTTGGAGTCTCGGAGAGGTTCTAACGACGAACTACTCCCTGAGACGATCCCGTAGCGCGTCCTCCTTTTTGAATCCGCCCAACACAAGACCTTAGACCTCCTCCTTGTTTTTCCGTGAGTGAGGGAGAGAAAGAGTCGAGAGAGAGGGAGAGGAAAATCGCGCACGAGAGAGAGAGAGTTGGCGGTGAGAAGATGAGGGAAAGAATAAACCTAAAAACCCTTAAGTTTCTCTTTTATACTTATGGAAAAATTTAACTAACATCACCTTATTTATCCTGTCCTCTATTTTGTTTCAATAAAAATATGTCATCCCACTTGGTAAGCTTATTCTTCTCTCATGCTATAAGTCTAGGGGTCAAACTCCACTTAAGTGTTTTTACCGTGCTTTCTATTTTTATTCATTTTTGTCTTATTTATCCATGGAAAAATTCTATAAAAATATCCATAAATTCAGAATTAATAATATTTCTAAAATTAGTTTTGAGAATTTTCGGACGTTACAGAAAGAAACACTTAGATTTAACTAGAAATATAATTAAAGATAATCAAGTGTCTCCACCATATCATATGATGCTTACATCTGAAAATTTCTTTGACGATTTAGATGAATATATATATATATATATCTTCCAGGAGAAATAACCCAATTTTTTACAAACTCTGAAGTTAAAGATTTAGAAAGCTTTGCTAAAAACAATCAACAACTTCCACTTAATTGGACGTTATATTTAGATCATGACCGTAACGTCATTGCTCAAAAAGAAGAAGAAGAAGACAAAACAAGTCACACTTCTTCTCTTCCACTAATTCCTTTCCCTTCCCAAAACTATATGAACCCTGCAGAATCTTCGGCAACTGCAACTGCAACTTCAACATACAGACCATATGAAGTCTGTCTCCCTGAAAGTACCATGAGAACAATGGACTATGGCCAAGGTCATCCACCAAGAACTAGGATTCCTCCCTATACCAATAACAATCCTTTCGTCAAAACTATAGGGAGAAGGAAACCTCCTGAAATGACTTTCTTTGGAAAAGATTCAGTTCTTTTAAACATCACTGAATGTGATCCTCAACTTTATGATACTTAGAACAATGGATAGTCTCTGTCAAGAGAGATTACCAAGCAAAACATGAACTAGACATAGAAACAGGAGAAGCAATGATAAGGGTAGGAGAAAATTATTTAGGAGATGTAGCTAGAGCAGCATGGGAAGATTTTAAACTTAATTTCCCAGAGGAAGTTGCTAGGATAGCCGCCCAGGGCAATAACATTTTGAATTTTTGTTATGTTATCCACAGACTACTTACAGCCAGAGATGTAAACACTGGTTTTGACATTAGACAAAAGGAAGCTATGAGAGACTTAGAACAATTACAATTATTTAACTGGAATTATATAAAACCCTTTTGTAATGACTTTTTAGCTCTTACAGCTGTTTCCGGTAATTATTGTAATTCTGCTTTAGGAGAAAGATTATTTAGCAAATTACCTGGTGACTTAGGAAAAGAAATTCATAAAACTTGGACTGACTTATGAGTGCCCCCTGCATACGACAATATAGGTGTTAGAGTTCAGCACATTCTAGCAGTCCAAAAAGGAAAAATGTACGTATATACACATTCAAAAACAACTTAAAAACCAATAATATGATTTTTGTGGTCAGATATATACACCTCAACAATACGGAACAACAAAATCAACACATAAGCCTCATAGGAAAAGGATAGGACCCCCAATAAAACAAAAATCTAAATATAAACCTAAAAAGACTTATTATGTTCGGAAAAGCAAAGCAAAGAAACCCTACTTAAACAAAAAAAAACATGTTAGAAAATTTAAACCGAAGAAAACCTATGCAAATATAATTACTTGCTTTGCTTGTAATGAACCAGGACACTTATCCTCAGCTTGCCCAAACAGGAAATATTTATATAGTAGGGAAGCAACACTTGTTGGATGTACTAATTTAGATTTAATCGAAATACACTCAGATGTGTCTGATACTTCTTCTATTTATTCAATAGTTTCAGTAGAAGATTATGAAGAAATCCATTCTTCTGCAGATTATACTCTAGTCAACTCCTTTTTACAACCAACTATTTATCCATACTCTTGTAATTATGAAGACCTCATGACAATGATACATCAAATTATGAGTCAGTCTTAGAACAACTTCAAAACTTTGAATTAATGTTCCATACCATAATCTCTCAGACCTTAGAAGAGTTAAGACAAAATCAAAAACTGTGTTCTCATAGTTGGACACTAAAAGAGGGGGCTTTGGCAACTTTGTTGGTCGCTGGCATCGTTGGGTTAGGGCTTCGATTCCCCTGCGTTCCATCGCTGGTAGGGCCTCAATTCTTTGAAAGGGAGGAGTGGGGGGAAGAAAAAGCTGGCTTTGATTCCGTCGCTGGGTAGAGCTTCAATTCCTTGAAAGGGAGGAGAGGGGGAAAGAAAAAGTCTTGCCGAATTCTCTGGTCGCAAAAGTAGAAGGAGAGTTAGGGCAAGGGGAGGAGAATGGGGCGGACCTGTAAGGCTGTAAGAGAAGAGTTTGGAGGAGTTAAGGTCGGGTCGTTGGGTTTAACTCCTTATTTTTTTTTATTAATTCTATTTGTTTTTTTGTTGAGATGGACTTGGCCACCTAAGTTGCCGAATTAGTCGTTGAACTTTGCTGTAACTATCATTTCTCTAAAATAAATAGATCTCCTCCCGTAGTAGTAAAAGGTGAATCGTTCACCCCCGTTAACCCGTTTCAGGGTCAACACGGATGAGATAAATCACGGGAGCTACTAATTCGGATGCTATGGTTAGCGTGTCGGGAGGGTGAGCATACTGACTTTGCCAAGATTTGACTCTCAAGACCTCTTAATGGCAACACCCATATATTAATCATAAATCTATCCCGTGGAGACAATAGATCTCCTGAAATAGAGTACGTGTCAATGTACAATCTGTTGATAAATAAACTTCAATTGATTACGACGTATAAAAAAAAGTTGTCTTTAACTCTAATCCAATTCAAAAATAAATTACATAAGTACTTTATAGCCTATAATCTAGCATAAAAAAGAATTAATTTTGTGTTACTATCATACTTAATTCATTTTTTCACACTAAAAACTCAGGTCAGTCCCTCTCTGTTTTTCAGATCCGTTCCTATCGAATAATCTCTACTTCAAGTAACAAATAAGTAACTAACAGGTAAACAAAAACTTCAAATATCATTTGCATATAGCTAATTGTATTATTTGTCGGTGGATCGAACAATTGCTTTTAGAATCTATAATATATCCATGCTGTTAAATTATATCCATTTTATTAATTTATCATAAAAAAAAAAACTAATTGTAAGTTGTAATCAATTTTCATAAAAATTAAAAAAAAATCTTTTTTAGCTGATATTTAAAAAAAATTGCCCACGGGAATATAAACCCCGTTCTGTTAACCCACTTGCAAGGGCCAAGTGAATTACTGTAACGAAACGGCCATGAAATCCACAATCCGATCAAAGGGCTCCACACGTGTCTCAGCCCTCTCACAAAGAGGAATTGATCAGATTTAATGGCCCGCAATCACGCGGCCGCATCACTGCGGTGGGTGACCCGGGGATTTTCCTGGACACTTTGATCCTATCACTTCTTCTCATGGACAACTGTATCGGTTTTCGTTAAATTCTTTTTTATATTGATCGTGGAATATTGAAATTGGAAATGTGGGACTAAACATCAGTCTGTAGGAATTATCCATGATGTTCTGATAAAAAACCAACGGGGTGGCTCGGACCGCGAGCGTTTCACTGACAGATTTAATGAATAATCAAAATTTTTGTTTTGTTTTGATCGTTAAATAAAATTTAATTATTAATTTTAAAATAAAAATATTATGTCGCACCAGGTAGGGGTCGAACCTACGACTTTCTGCTTAGGAAACAGACGCTCTATCCACTGAGCTACAGGCACACATGTCCTTCACTTATACAAGCCGTGATCTCGTATGCAGCCGAAGGACGAGAGCCAAAGTTGAAGAAGGCTTGAAGACAACAAGTCGAGGCTGTTAGGTGAAGAGTCAGCTGAGTCATGAGGGTCCGAATGCTGAGCGAATTGTACTCGGGAAGAGAAACCCTAGGTTTAGGATTTGGGCAATCGACTAATACTTGGATCAGTTGACTGGTAGTTGGCACAAAAAGATCAATCAACTGATCTTCTGTGCAGTCGAATGGTGTCGGCTGAGAATTCGAACGTTTGGATATAACGTTAAGATTTGATTAGAACCAGTCGACTGGTGTTGGCATCAGTTGACTGGTAATGGCTAGTTCAGTCACGAGCTCTATTTAGGGGGAGCTTGGTTTAGCTAGCTAGGATTGACGAAATTGGCTTTGATTAATTAGTAGTCTTGGTGCTCAGGGTTTGTTGCAATGATTGTGGTGAGGTTTCTCCACCCACAAGGAGCAACAAGAGCTAGCCAGAGGTCTTCCGGGATCTAATCCACCGACGGGTAGGGATCGTCCACCTCAAGTACACACCGTGGAGTAGGAGCTTTATCCATGAATCACGTAAACGGTTTGTGTTAGCTTGTTACTATTTGTAGTTTATATTTTCGCTTGCGCTTGCTAACATGTTTAGGAAGAAAATTGATGCATTAGGGGCAACGGGCTATAAACCCCCTCTAGCCGTACGCATCGATCCCCACAAGTACGTAGTATCAGAGCCGAGGTCGCTCGTCTACGGACTAACCGCCGGGAGAGCAAAGAGCTAGAGGAAATGACGCTTAAAGAGAGATTGGGGATGACATTAACATCCCACCTCCATATAGTCGCGAGAGCTTCAACTATTGGATGTTGCGGGTGAAAACTTGGTTCGGCATAGATTGAGATCAAATGATCGTACTCAAAGAACAATTTGAAGTCCCGAAAGATAAACACGGGAAAAAGCTCCGACCACGATATTGGAATGAGGAGCAACAAACACAATCGAAGGCAAATGATAACGTAATTTCAATTTTACTTAATATTTTATCTAACGATGTGATTAGCCGTGTAAGTGAGTGAATATAAAAATGTGCATGAACTATGGAACAAGATGATAGTGCTTCATGAAAATCCTACACGAGTAGAAGAAGAAGAAGAAGAGCCCAAGGAGATGAGCTTAATGGTCCAAGAAGAGGAGAAGAACCAATAGGATAAGGACGTGAGCTCGACATCCAAGGAGGAGAAGAAAGTGTTAGGACCGATAGGAGAGCTAGAGAGGAGGTGATTAGCTCCGATCTTTGTTCGATGAAGATTTGTTACGGCTGAAGACTTGAGCAATTCTAACACCTCGATTTACTTGGTATCCACCTCCTTGAGGTAACTAATCCAAGGATCCACTCCTCCTCACTCTCTCATATACTATGAAAGATCTCCTTCTTGAGATGGAGAAATCTCTTACAAGCTTACAAGAAGAAACACTCAAAAATAAGCAAACACAATAGAAATCTTACAAGATTTATACAAGTTAGCTCTCTTTGCTTTTCTTGCTTTCTTTAAGCTTGGAATCGCCTCTTGATCCTTGGAAATGCAGTAGCACTAAGCTCCAAGGCCTTAATTGAAATGACGATGAAGAAGGTGAAGAGTGTTGAAGGAATGTCAGAGCGATCCCGCTTCAAACCTACGTGAAAACCTTATATACCTGTGACCTAGGGTAACCTAATCAATTACCCAATCGATTATCATGTCAGACTTAGCCATTTAACAGCTATTTTTGAAGCTTAATCGATTCGATTACTGAATCGATTCAACACTTTTTTGTGCTTTCACGCAATACTGCTGTAATCGATTGACTAATCCACTACCATCCTCCTTAATCGATTATCCAATCAATTAAGAGGAGGCTGAATTGATTACCTAATCGATTCAGCCTGCTTCAGTTCTCGCAACCCATTTCTCTCAATCGATTACCCAATCGATTCACTCCTTCCTTAATCGATCACCCAATCTATTAAGAAGGCTTCTGTTCGCGAGAAACCAACACCAATCGATTACTCAATCGATTGACCCCAACCCTGTTAGAATATGGAAAATTGAAGGGGCTAAAAGACAATAAACTCAAGCGTTGGGGGTTTTTATGCGAATAGAGAAAATAACAGGGGGTTTTTCGCAAAAGACCAATCTATTAATTACCCAAATTAAAGCTCCCTCAGATTTGATTCCCTTCCGTTTTCCTTCTTCTTTCTTTTTATTTCTCTCCGCACGCTAAAGCCTCATCTCCGCCCACGCCAAAGCCGATTTTTCCTCTTCTTCTTCACGAGCCCTAGCGCCGGTTCTTCTTCTTCCACTCCTCTCACGCGATTTCTTCTAATTTTCGCCGACTCTCCTCTTCGACTGGTCAAGCGCCGGCGTGGGAAAGACCTAGGGCACACAAGCTACGGCCGACGATCCTCTTAATCTCGGCTGTAGGGAGGTAGGCTGTGGTTGTTTTCAATCATTGTTTTTTTATCTCTGTTAGCGATCGTGGTTGATAGCTGTACTGAACTCCGAGCTCTTTTCCCTTTCCGGATTCCTCCGATCTCTTGCTGGATTGGGGTCTAGGTTTGCGATCGGGGCCGGTCGTGGATGGTGTACTGGAAGGCCTTCTTTCAATCTCGCAGGCCTTCGTCAGATTCACACGGGGTGGTAGTCGGATTCATCGATCGGAGTCGAGACCTTCTTGCCATCGCCAATCTGGGTGAGTTGATCCTGTGGATTAATCCTATTGAGGGATGTGTTCTTGCGGTGGGTTGAATTTGTTGTGGTGCTTGGTTGAAGAGAATTAGAATTTGATCGGTTTATGTTTCCTCCATTTGATTGCTGAAAAATTCGTGCTCTGATCATAGGATCGGCTGCTCTGTGTGGGTTACTGCAATCCTGCGCATGTGAACCCGATTTTAGCATTGAGTGGGAGGTTGGGAAGTTAGGATTTAATGGAGATTAATTAATAATAATTAATCCTAAATAAATCTAGAGGGTATGATTGGTCAAAGATTTTTGAAATATTAACTTACAAATTTTGCTTTGATCCAGGGCATTGATTTAGATTTCTTGCCACGAATATTATTTTGGTCAGGGGGTTCTCGACGCTTGCTGGGCTTCTTTTATCGAGGCGGGTATCTCTGACTCTTCTTTTAGAATTGTCACAGATATATATATACTTGATATGCTTGTTTAGCAATAGAGTAATAGATTGTGGCATAACTCTTATATTTGTTTTGCTGATGTTGTTTGTGCCACAACTGACATGTGATACCTATACCATTAGGACTTAGATTATGGTGCATTATTCACGATCCTTGCATATCATGTTGATATAGGTGGACTAGATAGTGGATGCTATTTGACCAGTGTTATGCATCATCGTGCACTGTGCATCACTGTCGAGCAGGGGCCCATTTTGGGGGAGCTAGGTCGACAGTCATACTGACCTACCCATACGGCCACTCATGGGTTAGTGGTTGACGGAGTATGGGTAGTGTGCTCTGTGCTGCTTCGCTCGTGCACTCATGGGTTAGTGAATCAGAGCGTGATAGCAGGCAGATGTCTCTCCTTGAGTTGTCCAAATACCAGGAGATAGAGGGAGAGGTCTCTCCCCCATTATATAGATGGGGTAGGGGTAACACTCAGACAGAGATGTCCTCCACAGATGGCCTTAGGCTGATGAGACATCGCTAGGATAGGCCTTGGAGTAGGGGTGTTACACTGATAGCATTCCGTCTACTCGATCGCTCAGGAGTAGTGATGGCAGAGTATGGACGGCAGTCACAGCCCTACATTGGAGGGTGGCCTCCGCTCAGCTTCCTCCTGTACATAGGCGACGATGTCTGACCGACGGCAGGGGTGACCATGTCATTGCACTTTGTGTGTTCGTTTATTTTGCCCTTACTTGTGCTTGTTTTTACTTGATGTTGTATATGACTGACATGCACTTACAGGAGACCCTTATGTCTGGTCTTGGCGACTTGGCTACTTTGGTATGGTGGTTCTTATTGTTCTTTCGCAGGTTGTTCTTATTACTGCCCATGCACGTGTTAGTTCGGTAGTCTATTACCCTGTTGCTATCTTAGAATATCTTATATATATATGATGAGATATTCGCTGAGTTTTATTACTCATACCGTTAGCTCCTTGTTTTTATTTCAGGATGATTGACTGGAGCGTGCCCGACAGCCTGTCCCAGTTCGCGTACTTGTCGAGGGGTCTTCGAGATTTATCGTCCCATTTGTTGCTAGTATTTTCTATTGTTTTCTTCCGCTGTTGCTTTCGTGTTGGATTTGGTCATACTATACGGCAGTATAGTTGTACGTTTGTGAGACCTTTATGTTTTGTGTTTTGTCGTAAGTCGGACCGGTCCGCAGTCAGGTATGGTTTATATTACGTTCTATCTTGATTTGAGGCCTGAGGCCATTTAAACTGCGTGGTTGTGTTTTATGGGATGTATGTATGTGTGAATTGTCCGCCGGACAAGGGAGGTGCTGTCCGATTTTCTATTGGACTAGTGGCTCCTGGGGTCTCGGGGTGTGACAATTTATTTGGTATCAGAGCCAAGTTCTCGAGATACCTTGTGGTCTTGTGGGTGTTTTCAGATTTTATGTCAGAGTCATTTTCTCGATGGACACGATTGGGACATGGCGACGACGGGACTGCTCCAGGCGACACGAGGTATATGACATGTCTTACCTACCTCTTTTGTATCTATTGTATAGTGTAGTGTT
The DNA here is from genome assembly GCA_024364735.1 of Boesenbergia rotunda. NCBI lineage: Eukaryota > Viridiplantae > Streptophyta > Magnoliopsida > Zingiberales > Zingiberaceae > Boesenbergia > Boesenbergia rotunda. Next base: position 206,867 of record JAGFNQ010005257.1, read on the forward strand.
AGACATGGTGGTTTCAATTGTATAGCGAAAAATGTTGATTCTTCGATAGTGCCGACTGATGTGTCGGGGACTCGGGGTCTAATCAAATGACAATCTATTAATGGTTATATGTCTTAGTTGACTTTATCAGGTATGAGATCAACACACTTTAGCTCATTGAGCCTCAGTTATGAATAGATATCCTAGATGATATGTCTGGAGGACAAGACCTGTTGTGATGCAACAGAGATGATATTGGTTGTTTATCATCTCAGTTGATAGAGGATAGAGATATTCTATTTTCGTGGGACTTTTGATCTCAGATTTATTATGCTGGGTTAGATAACCAAAAAGTTTAGTCAGATGTGACTTGTACCAATTTGGAAGGTGTGGAGCTAGTTGCTTGCCACTTACGGGTTACCGTTGGTACTTGGTTTGGTGAACCAAGGAGGTACCTACGTACTTATGATTTGCGCTGAGGCGAATCACCTTCGAAGTTAGATTACCTTTGGGTGGAAAAAAAAATTTGACTGTAACTGGTGTATGTTATAGAGGTCGTTCCCCGAGGGGTAGACCGTTGGTTGTCAAGTGAGAGTGGTTACGAGTTGACCTCCAAACCAGTCCATGTGGTGGTTCATTGGCATCAGAGACGGCGAGGTTGCAGTTATCTTCTCGTCTCAGGGCTAGAGGTTCTAGCACGTGGACGTTAGGGTTTCTATGGTCATTGGGTCATACTGATGACAGTGGCGGCCTTAGCTCTCGGACGGTTCTGTAGTTCGAGAATTTTCGGACGCATGTCTGAAGGGGTTCTCTAGCATTTTCTATTGTTTGAAAATTTTTTGACCTATTTACAGAGGAGCTTCCTTGATTGTCTGAAGGGGTTCCCTTGCCTAACCCCGGTCAACCGTGACTTGTTAGGACTTCCTCACCAAGTGTCCAATCGAACCTTTAACTGACTTGGATTTTTCCTTATCTAGTTCCCAACTAGGATTTAACCTAGTTCCCAACCAGGTTTGCCTAACCCCCGAGGTAGGTCTAGTCTCTCGGTAGACTTCCACCTTGCCAACGTGTGATCTCTCCGATCCACCTGGAATTCACCTAGTCCCACTAGGACTTTTCCCATGCCAGCATGCGATTTTCCCGATCCACCTGGACTTCACCTAGTCCCACTAGGACTTTTCCCATGCCAACATGCTATCTCCCCGATCCACCTGGACTTCGCCTAGTCCCACTAGGTATGCCTAGTCCTACTAGGAGTTTTCCCAGTCAGGTCTCCAGTCAACCTTGACTCACACGATATTCAGAGATTATTATCTAACTTCGAAACTTAAGCTCACCAAGCTTACCAAACATTAACTCACCCGAGCCTAGTCAAACTAGGTCAACCCTGATATAACAAAAATTGCACCAACAATCTCCCCCTTTTTGATGTTTGATAATATGCTTGAGAAAGACTAATCCCTATTAGCCTTTCAATCTCTCCCCCTTTGACATATATCAAAAACTCTCCCTGAGAGTCTATATGGTCAAAGGCATGCCCAATGAAAATCTCATTCCTTTCATTTGAACCCATGCTCAACCTTGAGCATTCATCATGATGAAGATTCTCAATCTTCATTCTTTCACTTATCCTAAAAAGAAAAATTCAAACACATGCTTTTAAGGAAGTCTTCTCCCTCAAAACATGTTCTAAACCTCTATCATTTCACTAACAATGATTTTTTGAGTTCCTAAAACTTTAGGAAATCTCAACTTGAGGTTATGAGATTCAAAACTTGAATCAAATCCTCTCCTTAAACCTATAGTTTCACCAAACCATCTCCCTTTTTGATTCCGTAATGAAATTTACCCAAATATACTTATAAAAGTATTTTAAGGGGCTAGGAATTGTTAGGTTACTCAATAATTCGGTTAAAGGACTAAAATTAGACAGTTTCAGCCATACCAATCGATTGGTGTTGAGTCCCAATCAATTAAGCTATATCTTAATCGACCACTAGATCGATTACGACTGCCCTTAATCGATCAAAGGATCGATTACGCGAGCTTCTGTGCTCGTAGAGAAGGTTCACCAATCGATTGGTTATTGTCTTAATCGATCACCTGATCGATTGGGAGTTTCTGATTTCTTGAAACAATTTCAGACCGAATTTCAGAAACTCCTAAATAATTTTTCAAAATTTAAAATATTCTGAAATTTTGTGTAGACATTATTTATGACATATACTATTTTCTATGAAAATAACTTTCATTTTCCAAGATTGACACAAAATTGGAAATCATTTAAATACTTCAATATTTCACTCAATTTTATATCCAATTCATCAATGATGAGTTCTATCAAAAAATAGCCTATACCAAGGTTTTCCAAAATAGTTTTGAAATGGTTTTCAAAAATAATTTTCAATCATGTTCTTTAGGCTAAATGCACATGACATGTATATTAGCTTTCCCAATTATTGGAGTTCATTTAAATTTATGTTTTGATGAACCTAAAATTCAATAAGATGCACATTAATCAATACCTTGAGTTTTTTATTCATCAACCTAACATCTCATTTGTTTCTAATGTGCCTCAAAACACACACAAGTCAACTTATGATCTTGGTGAGATGTGTAAATTGGTTCTCCCTAAATTAGGGTTTATGCATCTCTATCTAAACATTTTGAACTTTGATCATCCCCTAGGATGTCAATTAATGTCAATGCCCTTAATTTTAATATAATTTGAACCATGCATGATAATGTCTATGGCATGCATCACATGAACATTTTCAAAAGAAAAATATTTATTATAACTAAATGACGCATGTATGACATGACACATGATATTTTCATAATAAAATATGAATGATGAATTATGATGTCAATGGCATGTGATAGGGCATGTAAATCATGACATAATAGCATAAAAGAATATACTTAGAATTCCTATCTAAGTATCAATAACTCATCGCTAAGTCATTGATAATCCTAATTTTGTCCCTAATTTTCCAAGAATATTCCAAAACTCCCAACTTGGCATATCATTGAATTCTAACCTAGTTGTGTCAACTTTATTAAGTTCAATCTTCCAAAAATATAGTTTGGCACAATTTTACTCCCCCAAGAGTAAACAAATGACTTCTTCATCTCCAAGAGTAGTAAGTCCTTGAAAATGCCCCAAAGTGTAAAATTCATCAAGGTTGAGTTAACTATCCTTCCAATTTGAGTTGACACTCTCTAGACCTATCTAGGGTATGGCGAACACACTCTTAGGAACCCAAAACCTATTGGTGCTCCTTGGGTGTTCTAGGTATTCATTAGGGATAACTTCCCTTGATACCTTCCTAATGACTTTTCTAGGCTTCTCTGAACCCTTAGTCATGTTGGTCTTGTCTCGGTCACTTTTAGGGATGGCTTCCCTTGTGACCCTAACTTGACTCCTAAACCTAGATTTAGTTTCATACCTATATGGAACTCTATGATATGATGACACATCATTCTTGGCTTTAAACTTGTACCTCAAACCTTCCTTACCCCATGAGGGTCCTTGATTTCCTAGACCTAGGTTTTGATCCTTTGATCCCTTAAGAAGATTTTCTATCCTTTTAAGGGATTTTTCTGATGTTTCAAGTTTTGACCTCAAAACATGATTTTCGATCATTACTTTCTCAAGGCTTGATTTTCTAAAATTGCCTTGGTAATTATTCTTCTTGGTCTTGGGTTGGATAGGTATACCATGGAATGTTCTAACTTGTACCCTATCCTAGATGTGGTAGTTCTAGCATTGAAGACTCTATAGTACTCCTTAGGTTTTTCATGCTTCCTATTTTCATGATAAATGACATTAAAATAATAATAATTATTTCTAGCATGTATATTATCATGATTTAAATAAGTATCATTACCTGTGGTACCTTAGTCTTGTTCTTGGAGGCTCCCTCTTGATTTGAGCTCCTTCTTTTTGTCTTGGTCGAATCCTTCCCCTTTGGACATTGGTTCTGATAATGTTCCTTTTGTTTTCATGAGAAGCACATAATGTGATTCTTATCCTTCCGTACCATGGGGCCAACCTCCTTTGGCTTCTCCTTGGTCTTGGGTGTCACTTGCACCTTCTTCTTGACCAAATTAGGGCACTTACTTTTGTAATTCCCTTTTTTCGTATACTCAAAGCAAATGATATGATCTTTATTTTTGCGAATTGAAATTGTTATACCTTAATGAGGTATAGAGGTGGCACTCGATTCTTCTTCTTCTTTATTGACCTCGGATGATGATGTTGAAGTTTTTCTTTGATCTGATGTCAATGACGAATTTTGCTCCCCCCCCAATCCTTGAAGTGGAGGTTTCTTGAACTTTATCTTTGGATGTTGAGCATCTCTCAACTTCCGAATCTTCTTCCTCCAATGAATTTTTCTCTTCGAATTTGTCTTGATTTGGCAAAGTGGAGGGATCTTCATGAAGCTTTGTCAATTTGCTCCAAAGCTCTTTGACATCCTGAAACTCTCCAATTTTGTCCAAGATTATGCTTGGTAATAAATTAACCAAAATTTTGGTCACCTTATCGTTGACCTCACACCCCTTGATTTACTCTTCATTACATTTTGTCTTCTTGAAAAGCTTACCTTTAGAGCTTGTTGGAGCTTTAAAACCATCTATTAGAGCAAACCATTACTCTATCTCCATCATGAAGAAATTTTCAATTTTTGTCTTCCAAAGATCGAAATTTGCTTTGTTGAATGATGGAGGTGCCCGAGTGTCGTAGCCAAACTCCATTTTTGAATTTAACCCTCTTGATGATGACTTCTTGAAATTAGGGTGTCTTTAATTTCTTCTTCCTCTAACTCTTTCTTTGTTAGCGATTAGTCCAAAGAAGAGCGACCTTGCTCTGATATCACTTGTTAGGACTGGTAGGAGAGCTATAGGGGGTGATTAGCTCCGATCTTTACTCGATGAAAATTTCTTGTAGCGAAAGACTAGAGCAATGCTAACACCTCGATTTACTTGATGTCCACCTCCTTGAGATGACTAATCCAAGGATCCACTCTTCCTCACTCTCTCATATACTATGAAAGATCTCCTTCTTGAGGTGGAGAAACCTCTTACAAGCTTACAAGAAGAAACACTCAAAAACAAACAAACACAATAGAAATCTTATAAGATTTATACAAGTTAGCTCTATTTGCTTTTCTTGCTTTCTTTAAGCTTGGAATCGCCTCTTGATCCTTGGAAATGCAGTAACACTAAGCTCCAAGGCCTTAATTGAAATGACGATGAAGAAGATGAAGAGCGTCGAAGGAATGCCAAAGTGATCTCGCTTTAAACCTATGTGAAAACCCTACATACTCGTGACCTAGGGTTACCTAATCGATTACTCAATCGATTACCACGTCAGACTAGCTGTTCAACGACTATTTTTGAAGCTTAATCGATTAGACAATCAATTAAGAAGATCTTAATCGATTGCTGAATTGATTCAGCACCTTTCTGTACTTTCGTGCAATACTGTTGTAATTGATTGACTAATTGATTACCATTCTCCTTAATCAATTGGATAATCGATTAAGAGGAGACTGAATCGATTCAGCCTGCTTCTATTCTCGTAACCCATTTCTTCCAATTGATTACCCAATCGATCCACTCCTTCCTTAATCGATCACTCAATCAATTAAGAAGGCTTATGTTCGTGAGAAACCAACACCAATCGATTGGCCCCACTTGTGTGCATAAGTCTAGGGTTCCCTTGCCTAACCCTGGTCAACCGTGACCTGTTAGAACTTCCTCACCAAGTGTCCGATCAAACCTTTAACCGACTTGGATTTTCTCTTGCCTAGTTCCCAACTAGGACTTAACCTAATTCCCAACCAGGTTTGCCTAACCCCCCAAGTTAGGTCTAGTCTCTCGGTAGACTTCCACCTTGCCAACGTGTGATCTCCCCGATCCACCTAGACTTCACCTAGTCCCACTAGGACTTTTCCAGTGCCAGCATACTGTAGGATCGATGCACGTGAGAGGGGGGGGGGGGTGAATCACGTGACTTTTAAAAAATTAAATCAGAGTGCTTTAAAAAGCGTGCACAGCGGAAATGAAAGAGACGAAAAACAAACACACAAACACGAACGATTTTTACTTCGTTCGGAGCCTTCGGCGACTCCTACTCGAAGGCCCAGGTCCCTCGGACCTTTCCGTTGGGCAATCTACTAAAACTCTCTATCGGTCAACCCCGATAGAGTAGGCGAGTACAAATGAATTGAAAATGTGACAACCCCACACTTTCAAGTAATTAAGTGCAATAAAGTATTAAAAGAAATTCTTCTTTTTACCGACGTCCGGAGTAGGTCGACTCTTTCGGGGCAGCGGGACGTCGTCGGCTCGAAGTGTAGCGTTTCCGGAGCAAGGCGTGAGCGTAGAAGAACTTGAAAGCTTTGGAAGAAGTGTTGTATTTGAACCTTGGTCGAGGGGCTCTATTTATAGCCCTGGGGGCGCCCGAAACGTCCGGGGCGCCCCTCTGCGTGGCTGCCGATCCGCAGCCCTCTCGGTCAAGCACTTGATCTCTTTATCTTCGGGATCACCTTTGACTGGGGCGCCCGACGCGCGCGGGGCGCCCGATTTGACCGGTCAAAGCCACATCTCCTTGGCTTCGCGAGGGTGAGCTTCGGCAGTTGACAGTGAGGTGGCACAGGGGGCGCTCGAGACATGCGGGGCGCCCGACGCGCGCGGCTGTCGGGGCGTTTACCTCTCTGCTGACTTTGGGTTGACTCTGGGGCGCCCGACACATCCGGGGCGCCCTGCTCAGCTACGGCCTCACTCCTTTGAGGCTCTCTGAGCTGCAGAATCATAGTCCTTTGGTCCTGCATCCAGGGTTAGTCCAAAACAAGGCTAGCACAATTTTATATGGACTAAAATAAGATACAATTCTAAGTTAATTAGATTCTGTCTCCCAGACCAGGATCTAACCAGGACTCAACTTAGATCACCTAAATGGGTCTAAGTTGGACCGCGCCTAAAGTCCAAGATTGGACTCGTCCTCACTGGGTCGCTCCTCCAGTGACTTACCTTACTTACCCATTGTGCAGCTCTGCTTGACTTCTTGACCCTACCAGGACTTCCTGCCAAGGCTCAACCACCTTGGTCTTCCTGCCAAGTCTCAACCAACTTGGTCTTCAGCCAGTTGTCAGGTCCCGCGGACCCAACTGGACTTTCCGCCAGGACTCAACCATCCTGGACTTCAGCCTGGTGTCTGGTCCTAAGTCTTTCAACTCTGCACACTTGGTAAAGAGGTTAAACACACACAACCCTAACTTTAACCACTTTGTCATACATCAAAACCCGAGTTTGACCGTCAGTGCAAACTGCACCAACAATCTCCCCCTTTTTGATGTAATGACAACCTAGGTTAAAGTTAGAGAAAAACTAGCAGATACATGCAAGTAAATAAGCATGAAGGTACATGGTGCAAAATTAAGTAGCAAACAGAATTAAGTAGCACACAGAATTAAGTAGCAAACAGAATTTTCTAAGCTTTAACCCTACTCTCCCCCTTTGTCATTCATCAAAAAACATATTTATATTAAGTTACGGAGAGTCGGATTCAAAGTTAAGTGATAGGGAATACTAGACTTAGGCAAAATAGATTAAGTAAGATAAAATAGCCTAAGTGAAAAAAAACTCCCCCTAAATTAATTTTTCAAAACTAACAGATAGTTTTCAACAACATTATTTTTAAATGAATTTGAAATATTTTCAAAGTTTAAAAAGGAGATTTGCAAGACCCAAAAATACGGATTGTTCAATGTTAAATAGGAATTGCAAGGAACTATTTATTTTGCAAAAGTATTTTGACCTCAACTCCCCCTGGACCAAGTAATGATTGTGGTCCCTTTTCATATGTCTAACTCTAGTTACTGACTAACTATCTAGATGATAGTAGTGTTCACTGAGTTAGTCAAGTCAAGTAATAATGTCTAGCTCAGCTTTTAAGGCAAGACTACTTGACATGATCACTGTAACGTTGGTATTTTACGTCTGTTTTATTTGTAGCCCTAAGAAGAAAGTTAGTTGACCTACTAAACTCATTTCAAATTCAGTTTCCATTATCTTTGTGAATTCTTGTAAAAAGTCTGAGTTGGTTGAGCCAAATACTATATCATCTACATATACTTGGGCTACAAAAATATCATTTTTTAGGGTTTTGACAAATAGTGTTGGGTCAATTTTGCCTTGGTTAAAACCTTTTGAAACTAAGTAGTTAGACAGTCTTTCATACCAGGCCCTAGGTGCTTGCTTAAGTCCATATAGGGCTTTCTTAAGTCTAAAGACATAGTCAGGGTGTTCTAAGCTTTCAAAACCAGGAGGTTGACCTACATAAACCTCTTCTTTAATTAGTCCATTTAGGAAGGCTGACTTAACATCCATTTGATAGAGCTTAAATCCCTTATGGGCTGCATAACTTAAGAGCATTCTAATGGATTCAAGTCTGGCTACAGGGGCATAGGTTTCATCATAATCAAGACCTTCTACTTGACTAAACCTCTTAGCTACTAGCCTAGCCTTATTCCTAACTGTTTCTCCTTGTTCGTTAAGTTTATTCCTAAAGACCCATTTAGTTTCAATAAATTTCTTGCCTTTAGGTAGGGGTACTAAGTCCCAGACTTGACTACGTTCAAATTGGGATAACTCTTCCTGCATGACTATGATCCAATCAGGGTCAAGTAAGGACTCTTCTATAGACTTGGGTTCAATTTTTGAAATCAATGCAATTTGACTAAGGTTCCTAAAGGCTGATCTAGTCTGAACCCTTAGTTCTGGATTACCTAAGATTTGATTAGTTGGGTGGTCTGAGCTAACTCGTACAGTTCTGGGTTGGTTAGGTTCAGTTTCAGGTGTGGGTTCAGTTAGATCATCGTTTTGGTCCTCAATTGGCCTTTCATCAGGGTCAGTACTAGATCTAACAAAGTCAATTGGTTGGTAGGTGGTTTGATCAGAGTTATTTGGGTCAGATTTTTCATCAAATTTTACATTTGTAGTTTCTTCAATTTTTAGGGTAGTCTTGTTATAAACTCTATAGGCTCTACTGGTAAGGGAATAACCTACAAAGATACCTTCCTCAACCTTAGAAGTAAATTTTCCTAAGTGTTCTCTAGTATTTAAGATATAGACTTTACATCCAAATACTTTAAGGTATTTAATGTTAGGTTGTTTGTTATAATAGATTTCAAAAGAGGTCTTTCCTAGGTTTTTAATTAGAGTTATTCTATTTTGTACATAGCAAGCTGTACTAACAGCCTCAGCCCAAAGATATTTAGGTAAGTTGTATTCATTAAGCATTGTTCTAGCTGCTTCTTGTAGTGTTCTATTTTTTCTTTCTACAATTCCATTTTGTTGAGGTGTTTTAGGGCAAGAGAATTCGTGATGGTAGCCCTTTTCTAGACAAAATTGATTAAATTTATGATTTTTGAATTCTCCGCCATTATCGCTCCTAAATCTTTTGATTTTAACCCCCTTTTCATTTTCCGTTAATTTACAAAATTGAGTGAGTGTATCAAAAGTTTCATCTTTATTTTTTAAGAATTTTACCCAGGTAAATCTTGAATAGTCATCGATAATTACTAGGCAGTATAGGTTCCCACTAATTGATTTAACCCCATGTGAGTCAAATAGGTCTAAGTGAATTAATTCCAGACTTGACTTGGTTTGAGTTTGATTAGTTGGTTTGTGGGTTGACCTAGTTTGTTTTCCTTGTTGACAAGCATTACATAAGGTTGACTCAAGGTTAGATAACTTTGGTAGGCCTCTAACTAAACCATTTAGTTTAGGTAGTTTTCTGAAGTGAGTGTGTGAAAGTCTCCTATGCCAGAGCCAAGTCTCATCCTTATGGGTTAAGAGGCAGTTTTCTAAGGGACAGGTTAACTTAATTTCATAAATGTTATTGTGCCTAAGTCCTCTAAGTGTGATGTTTGGGTTGTCATTGTGTTTGATCAAACATTCATTGGATAGGAACCTAACCTTATAACCAGTGTCACACAATTGGCTAATGCTTAGTAAATTGAAGTTGAAATTTTCAACAAGTAATACATTTGTTATTATGAAATCAGACTCAAGTTCAATATTGCCTAGGCCAATTACCTTAAGTTTACCGTTGTTTCCAAAAGCAACAGTCCCTAGTCTTTTGTACTTGAGTTCTGTAAATTTGGTGGGATCCCCAGTCATGTGTCTGGAGCATCCACTGTCAATGATCCATTTATTTTCCTACAGTTAAGTAAACGGTTTAGACCTAGGTTGAGTTTTTTGAAAAAATCTAAAAAGATTTAAACACTTGAGTTTGAATTTTAATTTGAATTTGAATTTTAATTTGAATTTGAATTTGAATTTGAATTTTAATTTTAATTTGAATTTTAATTTTAATTTTAATTTTAATTTTAATTTTAATTTGAATTTTAATTTTAATTTTAATTTTAATTTGAATTTGAATTTGAATTTTAATTTTAATTTTAATTTGAATTTGAATTTGAATTTTAATTTGAATTTGAATTTTAATTTTAATTTTAATTTGAATTTTAATTTTAATTTTAATTTTAATTTTAATTTGAATTTTAATTTTAATTTGAATTTTAATTTTAATTTTAATTTGAATTATCAATAATTTAAATTTGGTTATCCTTATTCATCTCACTCGGTCTAAGTTATCAATCAAGGGAGTCCTATGATTTTGTGAGATGGTTTTGAGTTTGATTAGAAAAGTTAATTTGACCTTGTGTTAGATCCAAGTTTAACAAGTAGTAATTTAAAAGTACACTTCAATAATTGGCTTCCAGGCCATGGCGAGGCACAGTGGCCTTCTTTGGCCGAAGCCTTATTGGAGCAACAACCATTTTCTAGTCAAAGCCGCTTAAAGAAGTTGAACTTTTAACTTACTCATTGAAAACCTTGGTACTAAATAGTACAAGATTCAAATTAACTTTGAAGCTAATCCTAAGTGCCCACCTGGGCAGAGGCTGATTTTAAGGTGCCAACTAGTTTGGAGCCTCCTCCTAAATTGTAGACTGGGTGTCTAGGGTCAATGTAATGGATGTCCCTTTTTGGGACATAAAATTGATTCTGACCTACTTGCTTTGTTAGATAAGCTTTCGGAACCCACGCTTTTCGTTGATTTTTGCGGGGGTGGATAAAGGAGATAAAGGATCTTTGGTTCGATCTTGATTTATATCCTATCCCAGATTTGTTGTACATGCCCTTTTGTGATCCAAGAATAAGGTCAAGGTTCTTGGATCGGGGTTGTGAAAGTTGCTAGTAGATCCTTAAGTTTTAGGACTTCGCCCTTTAGGGTTGAGTTTTCAGTTTCAATCTCAATTAATTTTGATTTTGAGTTTGTTCAGTTAATGTTCTAGTATTAATTAATTGCTCCTTAAGGTCTTGATTTCCTTAAGGAGCTGGTCATTTCTAGATTCAGTTTCAAGCAATTTTTATTTAAAACAGAAATAATTTTAAAGAACTTTTCATTTACTGAATCTAAATATACCTTTGTAGAGCCGTCTGAAAATAGTCCGATCTCTTGGCTCGACTCGTATTCGGAATCCTCGTCTTGATCTGAGTTTGATTCTGGTCCGGTTGCCATCAGTGCGAGGTAGCTTGCGTTCTTTTGATGTTCATCGTCGGAATTGTCCGAGCTTTCATCCCATGTGGCTTGAAGAGCCTTCTTCTTTTTGTTCTTAGTGGGTTGGTCCTCTTTCTTGTAAGGGCATTCATGTTTGAAGTGCCCTTTTCTGTTACAGCCGAAGCAGATCATTTTGCTTTTACCTTCAGTGCTGTAGGGCTTCACTACCTTTTGAATATCTTTCTTTGAAAATTTGTTCTTCCTTCTGGTGAACATTTTTCTTACCAAGTTCACCAGTTGTTCTTCTTCATCAGAGCCTGACTCATCTTCAGGTTCTTCTTGGACTTTTCTCTTTGATTTGGCTTCCTTTGGTGAACCTACAAATAAAGCTAGCCCTTTCTCGGCCTTGGCGTTAGTCTGTTCGTGCAGTTCTAATTCACAAAACAATTCATCTAAATTAATTTTAGAAAGGTTCCTAGAAATTTTATAAGCATCTATAATAGATGCCCATAGTGAATTTCTAGGGAATGCATTTAAAGCGTACCTTATGATGTCCCGGTTCTCCTGTTTGTGCCCGATCATGTGGAGTCCATTCAGTATGTCCTTNTGGTGTCCAAGCGATAATCGGACGTGTGCATGTAAAATACCACATCATGCTACGTCATGCCACATCATTCACTATAATTTTTACTTTTCTATTTTTACTCTCCTTATGATTGCTCTTAAATTATATGGTTTGGTAATTTACTATTTTTATTTAAATTGAATCCAATGAATGGTATTAAATAAAAAAATTAATTATTTCACCAAGAAATCCACATAAAAGTAAAATAAAATAAAATTTTAATAAATGTTAGAGGGTTAATAAAAAATTATAAAATTAAAGAAGTGTTAATAATTTTTTTAACACCTACTTACAAGAGAAAAATAAAATATTTAAAAAATAAAAATTAGATAACTAAAAGTAAATAAATTATGTTGGTGTTGATTTCTTGAAATTAGCAACACCATATCAATTTCTAAGAAATTTAGAAATCTGCATGATCATGGTGGTATTTTTATTCGAATATTTTGAGGTAAGTAACACGAATCCTTAAATTTTTATATGGGTCTCAGGAATATGTTTTCTACGTATCAATTTTTTAAAAATTTAAATCTCTCCTAAGTCAATTAATATAGTTCAATCAAAATTTATTGATAAACCATTGATTGGACTCATTCCAAATTTAATAGATTTTTATAATATCCGAGAGTTTAAATGTGCCCTGAATTATCAACTTGAAAGCATTCTCAATAGTGCTCAAAAGATTTTTAAAATTTTAAACTTTAAGGCAACTAACACATGCTCATAAATTCTTGTATGAGTCCCCGAAACAGAATTTCACCTCATAAATATCTTTTCTACATTACTCTCTTCCAATAATATTAAGTTTTTGAAAATCTAAATCACTAGATTAATTAATAAATTTCGATCAAAATTCTTTAGAAATATCTCAGTACCCATTATCATTAAGGTGATTTATTTATTTTAGGTATCTAATTTTTAATTTCTTTTTCTTAATTTCATTTCATTTTTTTCTTTTGTAAATAACTATTTAAAAAGATTTTAAAATATATATATTTTTATTTTTATTAAAGTTTCTTTAATTTTATAATTCTTTATTAACCTTCTTTTTTAATTATTTTTTAATATATATATAGATAAATTTAAAAGATGATGATGAATTTACTAACACTTTAAAAAAAACATTTAAGGTCATCATTAAGTTTCTTTTTGTTTAATTGGTTTAAATAAAGAAAATAAAAAATTAGAGGTGTATAATTGAAATTAAATGCCTCCTTTGGGTAATATGAAACTTAGATAATCCTTGTAAGTATTATAGGCAACTTTAGGAGCGCCTTTTGCGAAATTATCGGATAGTCTAAGACAAAAAATTCTATTTTACCCACTGTAAATTTTAAATTATCATTTTACATCTTAAAGATTTCAAATTATCAATTTACTCTTTATAGTTTTGATTTACTGGCAACACCCCTGCTCAGATAAATCTAAATTTTAAAATTATCATGTTCAATGAATTATCCTAGGTCACCCTGGTTGTTCCTGTCCTCAATTGGCTATTTGTGGTAAAGTACATTCTAATTTAGCTATTAACTCCACTAAAAAGAAATTTTTTAAAATCATTTTTCATATCGTTGAATAATCTTTTTAAAAAATTGTTTTTTGGTTTCATCACGTCTACTATAAATCATTATAACAAACACAACGAAATTCTGATAGCAACTGCAAGAAAAAACAGAGCAGACTCACAAACGCAGTGATTCAATTTCAGAAAACATTAATAAGTATCCGAATGCACTAAAAAGATATAGCTTCATCAAAGAAGTGGTGCTCGTTCACTGAATGCAGACGAATAGAGGAGCAAGAAAAACTTGGACCAGAGACCAGTAAAAGAGAAGTCAGGTAGTGTTGAGTCAAGTCAGAACTTATTGACTGCTATTTGCTAACTGATGGCTTTGTTTAGTTACTTTAGCACGCTCAGACCTGAAATCTTTGCTTTGCATGTGGGGCATATGAACCCAAGTGTATCAGATGCTTCTCCAGAATTTGCAGCAGACGATACATGGCGGAACTCTCCGCCACACCAAACACAGACGGATGTCAGCTCGTACATGCTGTTTTGCAAGGAAATGTCCCAGCCTAAATGAACAGAAGCATGGTCCAGTTCGGGCTCATAGTGCAGTTCAGTAGGTGGCTGTGCGGGAATAGAATCTTGTCCAGTCAAATTATTGAACTCGGAAGTTTCAACTGTGCTTAATGTCAGCTGAGTAAAACACGATGGAGACTTCTGGCTATTAGCATTGAGATCCTCCCCATTCTGCTAAAATAAAGAGTTTCAAGCAGGATGTCAAGGGCATAAAATTATCAGAACACAGTGATGGTATCTGTATAGGAGAAAATTGAAGAAATTTTGAACCGAATTACTCAAGAACAGTATCATAAATTTTACTATTTCCTGTCTTGAAATTATCAACTAGCAAGGGATTATCCAGAGATGTGGTATGAACGTCAGCTGCAACCACCATTTAGTATTATATGGCTCACCAGATTCGGACTGGTATTGGAGGTGTTATTTAGTCATGTACTCTATTCTCTTTAAGTGCTGTTGCATTTACCTTCAGCTATTCAGAACTAAATAATTTGAAGGCCATAAGACGTTATTTATTATGACTACAAATAGAAGCCACGGGAGCCCAGGTTGAAGAAGATTATTAATATAGGTGAGCGATAGCAGAAACTTATTTTGGCTAGAACCACAAGGAAATTGATGCTTGAGCACTAGCTCATCTCAGTTTTAATGTGAGGCAACTAGATCATGTAGGGCTACAAGCCTAACTAACACCTGGGTGAACAGCGCATCATAGTGGATATTGAAGTGCTAAACTACCAATTATTGTAGATGATTATATGTGGGTAGTTTGATAAGTATTGTTAATGCAGTGAAATCACGATGTACGCTAATCAGCAAACCATGCTACGAACGCTAGCCTTGACATAATGATATTCAGAAAATTTGGCCACATGCTTTCTGGCGCGGTTTTGTTTTCACTGAGATTATATATAATCTCACTTTCTCTTTGCAAAAAAGAAAAATCCAGGTTGCATGCATAAATATTATCAAACATTCGACTTTATAGTAAATGGAAAAGGTAGAATAGCAACAAGGAAAAATTGAATGCTAGGTGTGGAAAATATATTCATACGAGGTAAAATTTTCACAGTTGAGCTTCACTAAACATAAGTTACTATAATACCACACCCACAGACTGCATCCCCCCTAACCAATCTTCTTAGTTATAGCACGTGACAAGAGGGACCCTATGACATACAGGTCGAGTAATTCTATATCATCTTAAACTTGTGTTACCTAAGAACAAGCTGTTTAGCAATTTTCCATCTTAAAATCCATCAACAGTTGTCCATTTTGTACAGAAGCCTAGAATAGTCAATTAACACTTACAAGTATGCTTTATTATAAATGGATTACAAGATTTTATTATTGAGAAACTAAATATGAAGAGTAGATACCACCATATGGAAGCTCTTTCTTCTTTATAAGAGTACTAAATGTACTTTAGGAAGTAAGGTCTGATATTAGTCTTACCTGATCAGGGTTCATGTCAACATCTGGAATATGATCAGAAGAACGCAACCAAGGAGAACCAAGGGAGAAGTCAAATCCCAAGGAATTTGCACTATCATGAAAGGAATTATTTGCAGCAATATGTTCATTTGCAGCACTGGAACCATTAAAACATATATCTAGTTCCACATTGGGCTCATCTATATCTCCAAGCATGCATTCCTTCATGTCAAAATCAAATGTTTGCACTCTGTTTCTATCAAGATTACCACTGGATCTACTAACAAATGGCATGTATGTAGAACTGGCATTAAAGTCCAATGGCAAAATGCTTCTGGCATTATCTTCAACAGTAAACACGTTGGATGTGGCCAATTCATTTTTTCTACAGGATTTTACCATTTCAACAAGGTTACTCTCTTTGATATTCCTTGCATGTGTATCAGTAGCATCTTTCCCAATAGCTGACGGCGTAAACAACTGGTTTTCTGATTCTAACCTATGCTCTGTTCCATAATTCTCAGCATCTGAAATGACAACGGAGTATGGCATCTCTCTCCCATTAGATCTCCCAAGGACCGTCTTATCTACATGGATGTGAGACATGGATATAAAATTGAGAGGATTGTTTGTTTTGATAGCTATGCTGTCATTGGCATCAACATTTGAGTCTGGTATAATGCCTGTAAGATCCCTATCATTAGTTTTGCAGCCATCAGGGGACATGCTTTCAGGAAAAAATTGGGCCACTTTGTTAGCTGCTCCACAGGCTATATTAGGCACATCATTAAGAGCTATAGATGTTATGTCGAAGCATGGTTTGGAGTCAACATCATTGACCTGTAGACTATTAGATTGAACATTCCCGAAATGGAAATCACCATCATTGCAATCATGATCATCAATTTTCTTGACACCACATATGTCAACCTTACTGATATCACCAACTTCAATGTTCTTTGTATCGCTACTTTCCTTGAAATGACTAGCTTTCACAGTTTTTACATCAGCACCATCTGTATTTTCTTCCATTGCATGATGATAATCACTATCCTGATTATCAGAAGATGTCATAACGGTGTCTGCAGAAATCTTTTCATGAAACATAATATGTAGTGCTACTTCACCAACTTCAGTGTTCTTCACATCGCTAACTTTGGCGTGCTTGAAATGACTAGCTTCCACATTTTTGACATCTCTACCATTTGTATTTTCTTCAATTTTATGAACCTGATTATCAGAAGATGTCATTAGTGTGTCTTCAGCAACCTTTCCATGTGGCATAATAGGAAATGCATCTTCATCATTAACGCATGAACTAAATTTTTCATCCATAACATTGATATCATGAGTAAGCACTACAGAAGGCATTTTAGTAGTTTCAGATTCCCTAGAATCAATTTCATGATTTTCCCCTTGACAGTGCATATTTGTTGGATCAAAATGAGGTTCACTAGCAGTTATAGGAGTAGAACACTCAGCCTTGGTTTCAGCTGAAGAGAAACCATGTGATAGAGCAGCCACTGGAGCTGGATTGAAAAATGTTTTTGAGTTATCGTCAAGAAGTGCTTCAGCACTCAAACCTTGGTATCTCACATGAGTTCCAACATGACCATAGTAGCGATGTCTCTCGGCAAAGACCTTGTGACAAAATTGACATTCAAATTTCCCATCCTTTATAATAACCCCATCCCCAATCAGTTTGCCAAGTTTACGTCTCTTTGCACTCTTTTGCTCATGTGACAGCTGTTTCTGCATTTAAACATGCTAATATTAGATCAGTAAAATAATGCATGTTCACCTATTCCTCTGTTACCTGATTTTGAGCACCATACAATATAATTTGCCTGTCAGGCTCAGAACATGAAGAGGCAAATGGTGCAACTGCAGGGCAACCAGGCTTGTCGTTCACAAGATTTTCTGGAACAGTATGACTTGCAGCCTGTTCATATGTTAATCAAATAAATAAGGACAAGAAAAGCTCATTCCAATTAGAAGATCAATTTGCACTTACATAGTCAGTGTTTAACTTGCCATTCCTTGAGGCACTCACATTAGTTTCAACAGAAACAGGCACCAGAGCATTTGGATTCCCAAGAAGGGTGTGTATATATGCTGCAACCTCTTTGCAGGAAAGAAACTGTTTTCCCCTTGGGCTGGGAAAGGCAAACAAAGCAAGTACATAGGTACGAATATTACAAGGCCATGAAGCTCAAACCCTCAAACCATAGATTTTTTTACCAATATAGTCAAACAACATTATTAGATATAAGAAGGATTCACATATAAAAATTTCATGATAGGATCTATATTATTGTGGTGGATTTTAAGAGAACAATATGAATTAATTATCCTTGTGAGATAAAGGATAGTGACGAAGAGTTATAACGAGCATAGAAACTAATGATAGATAAAATGTACAGGCAAGGTCTCCTCAACATATTATATGGATGAGAAATTTAACCACAGTAAGGTAAAACCCACACAATATTAGATAACTATAGAACAGTAATCTTCCATTAGAATGGTATCCAATTGACACCATGCTGCAAATAATCTGAAAAATAATTAAAAATTAGAAGAGTATCAAAATCAACCCGTAAGAAAACAGATATATGCATACTAACACAGATAAGAATAATGTATTGAGCATGCATATCCTCATTGCGCATAGGCTATGCAGCCAACAGAGGTTAAAGTAGGGAAGAAATGAAGACATTTTTCAGGTCCTCTGATTACTAAAACAATATAGTTACAGTCTAATACTCCAAGTATAACTGGAAGATTAATTGGACTGTATGGATGAGTACTGACAAGAAATCAAGTTGATAATATGCCATCATAACTGCAAATTGTTGTGTTGTACAGAATTGTTGTACAAGGAGATGAGTTGGCATTGGACCAAAGCTTGGACGCATGTTCCTTATTGGGAAACTCATTGATCCTTCTGGCCCTAGTATGCAACTAGCTTTGCCTTCTTGATCTAATAACTTTAGTTCCATGTATTGCCATCAATACCTGAGTCATGTTTCTTTCTCAAAACTTCCACATTTAGCAAATAAAGGCGCTTCAGGTAATAACAGGCAAAAAGATCTTAATTGTGTTAATTGTAAGTTAGCTAAAAACCTTTCACCTTTAGTTACTAAGAAATATTAGCTACTTTTGATATTATTCACTCTAATATTGGGGCCTTGAACGCACTCTCTCAAAGGGAGGTACAAAGTACTACGTCAGTTTTATTGATAATTTCTTATCAATGATTTTTTAGGGTATTTGGGTTTATTTCATGCATGCTAGCCTTTGATTTTTTAAAAGGGGAGCCTTGGTGCAACTTAAAGTTGCTGCCATGTGACCTTGAGGTCACGCGTTCGAATCGCAGAAACAACCTCTTGAATTTTGCAAAATGCAAGGTAAGATTGCGTACAATAAATTCAATGTGGTCCAACCCTTCTACGGGATCCTCACTGTGGGAGCTTCATTCACCGGGCTGCCCTTTTATACTAGCCTTTAATTTTTTTCTTTGTTTATAAAGATTTCTCCATTATGATTCACATTTATTTGTCGCAGACAATTAAAATATTTTGAGGCAGTCATAGTGCAAAATTATTATAAAAAGAGTTACTCTCTTTCAATTATCATGTATAGAATCCCCATAACAAAACCGAGACACTAAACATAAGTACTGCATCTTGTTGAATGAAAATTTTATATCTTCTTTCCTCATCCACTTCTTAAAAAAAAAATAGAGGCACTAAGTATAGTTGTCTATGTCATAGACTGCTTACCTTCTTCCACTCTTTAACGACACTCCTTCTATGAACCTCTTTTGTTCTCCTCCCTATACGTGAGTGAGATATGTTATCTATAAAAAATTCTTTTTATGACCCCATGGTTAACAAGTTGCACATATCTCAGCATGTCACATTCTAGGAGCAAAGTTCACTCTTCATACAACCTTTTGGAAAACAACATTTCTTACCCATTTATCAGTGAGTAAACCAATTGGGACAATCTAGATCACTCCAGATTTCTCTTCAAGGCAATTCCAACAACATTCCAATAAGAAATGTCATCTAGGGCACTCGTGGTAATCTTCCTACCCACCTTTAAGACTACCGTCACATATCTAATGTGTTATCTATTCATGAACCCAAAAGTTACTGATAAGTTGCAGTATATCTAGTAAACAATGACAGTGAAAATGCAAGATATCTATTAAACAGTGACATATTTCATGAAATAACAAAGCATGTTGAAGTGCTTACCATTTTATTTGATATCATTATCAGCACAATACATTTGACTTTAATATGTATCACTTAAGGTACACATGACAAATTACTTTGTCGAATCACACACTAAGGATTGGCTCCTTGAGACCAAACTGAATCTGCATGAGGCATCTCCAGTTTGAGGAGATGTTAACAGCTAGAAACAAAACCATCAAATCCCACCATCCAACCCATGGAATCCCATCAATTACATATTTTTACTACTCTGATGATATTTTTTGTCCTACTTTGTGAATTACTATGTATGGTGCATTCACATCCTTATTTGGTGATGGTACCAATGTATAAATACTGTACGATTCATCAAGGAATAACAAACACAAACCATTTCCCTGAAAATTGTCAAATAATATTTCCAGTTAAGAAATTTTTGTTCATCAGTTTGATCAAAAGTTTCTGGCACATGATGTGTTCGAACAATAATAAGATAGTTACAGCAATTAAGCAACAAAGGAGAGAGGAAGAAACCTGATGTATCGCCTGCAATACACCCAGACTTCACCTTCCTTCCTCTTGAGACTGAGCAACAGCTTCCATCCCCTCGGCAAGTCATCACCAAAATCGGAAGCACACACAATCCTCCTCTTCCTCCTCCGACTCCCCCACTGTCCGTCAAATCCACTCATGAAGTCCAGAAGCTGCTGCTCAGTCGTCAGACCTATCGTCCTCTGCCTCAGCACCTCGGTAAAAGGATCCACCTTCTGGCCTAAAGCTAACAAATCCACAGTTTCACCTTTTCCATTCAAGATCTCACGATCTTCATCCTCCAACACAACCATTACGGGGTTACCCTTATCAGGATTTTGCGGGCCGCCGCCGCCAATGCTAATTAGGTTTCCCTGGGCAGGATCGCTGGTAGTCGTAGAGGTAGGTAGGGTTTGGGGACTAGCTTCCTCCCTGGCAAAGAGCTGGCGAAGGTAGGAAATGATCTTGAGGTTCTCATGGCGCCCTCGTTCGTCATCGTCGGCATTTCCCGTTTCGGCGAAAGAGGGTTCCGGGGGAGCGGCGGAGGAAGTTGAGGAGAAGTGGCCGCGTGGGCGGCGGCTGGCGACGGTAGAGGGTGAGGCGGGGTCTGGCTTGTGAGGGGCGAGGCGGAAACGACTGTAGGTCTGCTTGCGGCTACCAGCGCTCTCATTGAAGATAGCGGGATCAATCTTGGGGATGTCGACGTCGTCGGAGCGGCGAAGGTTGTAGGCGTTGGGGCAAGAGAGGGCGAGAGAGTGGATCTCCGCCTGGGAGAGCAAGCGCAGGTCGACCACCGGAACCACCTCCGAGGCCGGGGGCGCCACCGCCATGGGAGAATGGAACAGAGCGATCACGTGCAGAGGACGGAATTGCGGGCTGTTAGTATTTATTTTGCCATAATATGGAACCTTTGCGAAATGTTACACGATACACCATTCTTTTAATTCAGCAAAAAATCTAGAATTTTTTTATAATGCAGTATCAAAATTTTTTCATTAAAATTTATCATCGACTATTAAAATAAAATATTTACTGAGACACGTCCAACGCTCCAAGCAGCCCTATCAAAACAAAAATCGTCACCGCTGAAGACATAAATATTATCAATTTTAAGATCGAAGTCGCAAAATCAATATATTTATCTTTTTTATGCGCTAACTACGATATCTGAACTAATAATTTTTATAATTTACTTTCTCTATATTCTCTGTATTATTCTTGAAACTGACTAATAAAGATGAACGAGTGAATTACTTTTCTAATACCTATTAGAAAAAATCTCAACAAATTATAATTGAAGTTCAATTCTTAAATATTTAATTAACAATTTGAATAACTTAATGGTTCATTATTATCTATTATCTACGGGTATTTTTTTATTTGGGGTGTCGTCCGAGTAAACTTCCGAGAGAATACAAACTAATATAATTTCGTAGAGCTAGCACCTATTAGAAAAAAATCTCTCAATAAATTATAATTGAAATTCAATTCTTAAATATTTAATTAACAATTTGAATAACTTAATCATTTATCATTATCTATTATCTACGAATTTTTTTATTTGGGGGCGTCGTCCGAGTAAACTGCCGAGAGGATGCAAACTGATTTAATTTCGTCGAGGCTAGTATTGAACACTATCTCCGTAAAATAATATTGCTCTGCTATAGGTGCTCACGGATAACAACAATTTATTTCCCAAGATACAACGACGATGTCTCGAAATAGTAGCACTATAAATTTCGAGACTGACGAACCTTCTCGTAGGCTTTTCGGACTCTGAATGCACACTATGGGATGAATGTTAATGACTTTGATTATTGAATGAATGAATTCATCATCTAGGAAGAGGTAAGGTACCCTTTGATGATTAGGTATTACCTTTGGTTTAGGATTAATCTGGACCGTTCGATATGAAGGGTTGTAACCCTTCAGATAGCCCTTTGATCTTATCCATCAGATCTGAGTGGTTGTAACCTTTCAGATCTCCCATTAATCTCAGGTGCTAGATTTGATCTGACGCTTCAGATCAAGTCTCTGTTCATCAACGGTCAGATAGTAACTCTTCACGATCAACGCTCCAGATAACGTCACTTGAGATCCAGTACCCATCTTCGATCCAACGGTTGCCATTTGTTTGCCAGTCAGCAGTTCAGTCATTTTTCTTCTCCTATCTGAGTGTCACACAGGCACTGTCACATCCCACTCGAGCATCACGTAGACACTACCACGTCACCGACACATCACCTGAGTGTCACGCCACCTGGAGCATAAATTTAAGTTCCTCAATACTCCTCGTGAGGATGCATACGTGCGAAGTGGAAAGTGCGCCAACAAAGCACCCATTGCACACGTACGCGCGTGACAAGTGGTGAACTCGATCGTAGCTGTGAGCACCTGCTCACTTGTGAGAAGAGACCACCTGTGTTTTCTTTTAATTCAATTAACACAGGAACACATATAAGGAAGTAATTCCCTTCGAAAATTTTAGATGTGGGATTAATCCCCATCTACTTCCTTTTATGTAAATTTTGGACTAACTTTAAACAATTAATTTTTCATTCACCTATAATCGATTTTGAGCAAATTAATAGCCTAAATTCATCTACGCGAAACGTAGATTTCGTTTTTGAAGTCAATTCTAACTTTCATTCATTGATGCACCTCGATTTTCCTTTGCAAAATTGTATTTGGTCTTAATTATTTTAAGCACCAAATATCCAACAATCCCCCACATGAATAAAAATTAATGCATGTATGCATGCTAACACTTTACAAGAGTCCAATCGATAAGTCAATGTATTGAGAGAGGTAACTTGTGGCTTTGAACCTTCCGTAGTGGAATGTTATTAAGCATACTAGGTTGCACAATAAACGTGATGTCTTGAACTGCTTAGCTGTTTGTGTATACTAAGACAATAGCACTCACACAGGGACTTATCTCACCTATTTTTGGTTCTCATGGTTGGTTCCGTTTTGGCCATAAACACCATCTTGATTCATGAGTGTTTTATTGAAGCGGCCTGTCTTCACACTCATATAGATGACGTTTCTATCAAGAGTATCCTACCATACTCCACCTTATAAAAGTATAGAAGTCATTAAAAGCATAAACTTAACCTCACTACAGTGGTAGGACAACACATATTCATCCTAGGACTGGGATAGAGATAATATATCTCGTGTGCTATAACACAACTTCTGTAACTTCGTTGTCCTATTGAACCAAGATCTTGGGATCTCTAGTCAACAAGGTTGGGTTACCACTATAGTCATTTTAGTTGTAGATTTTTAATCTCATTCCTCTTGATGAGTAGTATACTTGATTTCGATTTAACCCCTTTGTAAGAGGATCTGCCAAATATCTTTGGACTTAACATATTCGATTGCAATCACTCCATTCGAGATCAACTGTCTAATGGTATTGTGTCTACAATGTATATGTCGTGACTTACCATTATACATACTCCTTTACGCCCTTCCAATCGCCGATTGACTATCACAGTGTATAAGTATGGCGAGCACAGGTTTCGTCCAGCTCGGAATATCTTCTAAGAAGTTCTGTAGTCATTCAGTTTTCTTAGCTGCTTTGTCTAGTTCTATAAACTCGGATTCCATAGTTGACCGAGCAATGCACGTTTGCTTAGTGGACCTCCAAGATACCGCTCCCCCACCGATCGTGAATTCATATCCACTAGTGGATTTTGAGTCTTTTGTATCTGATATCCAATTAGCATCATAGTATCCTTCTAAGATAGCGGGATATCTTCCATAATGTAATCCGTAGTTCATAGTATATTTCAAATATCTAAGAACTCGCATCAGTGCTTTCCAATGGGTGTCGTTTTGATTACTCGTAAAATGACTATGCTTGTTGACCGCACAGACAATATCCGGGCGTGTGCAGTTTGTGAGATACATCAAGCTGCCTATTATCCGAGAATATTCCAATTGTGCTATGGGCTCACTATGGTTTTTCGCTAAGTGTTAGCTTAGATCCATAGGTGTTTTCACTGTAGAGAGATCGTATGCATTGAACTTTTTCAATATCGATTCTACATAGTGGGATTGTATCAGAACTATCCCATCAGATGCCCCGAGAATTTTAATTCCCAATATAACATCTGCTTGACTCATATTTTTTATATCGAAATTATTGGTCAACATTCTCTTTAAACTCATGATTATCTCATGGTTACTGCCCATTATAAACATGACATCTAAGTATAGACACACGATTACATGACCTTTAGATATGGTTTTGACATAAATGTATTTGTCACATTCATTTATTTTGAATTCGTTTGACAACATTATTTTGTCAAATTATTCGTGCCATTCTTTAGGCGTTTGTTTAAGTCCGTATAATGACTTAACAAGTCGACACACCTTTTCCTCTTTTCTTGGAGCTACGAACCCCTCGGGTTACTCCATGTAGATTTTTTCTTCCAACTCACCATTTATGAACGCAGTCTTAACATCCATTTGATGTATTTCAAGGTTATACAATGTTGCGATGACTATTAGCACTCGTATGGACGTAATCCTTGTCACTGGTGAGTAGGTATTGAAGTAGTCAAGGCCTTCCTTTTGCTTAAACCCTTTGGCTACAAGTCTAGTAGTCTAGCATTATACTTGCCAATCGATCCATCAGCTTTATACTTGCGTTTTAGTATCCACTTACAACCCAATGGTTTAGTACCAGTAGGAAGGTCCACTAATTCCCAAGTGTGATCATTCATGATGGACTCGATTTCATTATTGACAGCCTCTTACCATAATGGGGTGTCGGGACTAGAGAAAGCTTCACTTAATGTTCTTGGGTCCATTTCCGACATAAAAGTCATGAAGTCCAGCCCGAACGATTTCTCAACTTTAGCCTGTTTGCTCCGACGTGACTCTGAGCTTTGATTATTAATAGTCCTTTTACGACAACTAAGTTCTGAAACGTCTTGTTCGTTAGAACTTTCGTTGTAATCATTTTGAATATTTCCCTTCTTATTTGGGAATACGTTTTCAAAGAATGTTGCATTCTGAGATTTTATGGTTGTTCCCACATGAATATCAGGAATGTCTGACTTGTGAACTATGAAACAATATGCACTACTGTAATGAGCATATCTGACAAATATCGTATCGAACGTTTTAGGTCCTATCTTTACTTGTTTTGGCATGGGTACTTCAACCTTTGCCATGCACCCCCACACTTTCAAGTATTTGTACGATGGCTCTCAGCCTTTCCATAGTTTGTATGACGTTTTATCACTTTTCTTGTGAGGGATTTTATTGAGAATGTGATTTGCCGATAATATAGCTCCCCCCCCCCACAAGTTCTGGGGTAAGCCTGAATTTATCAACAAGGCATTCATCATTTCCTTTAGTGTCCAATTTTTACGTTCGGCAACACCATGTGATTGAGGTGAGTATGGCGAGGTTGTCTGATGAATAATGTCAGATTCTGAACAAAACTCATCAAATAGTGTATCGTATTCTCCACCTTTATCGTACGAATTATTTTAATTTGTTTATCAAGTTGATTCTCAACTTCTGTGTTTATAGGTTCTGAAAGTCTCTAAGGTTTTATCTTTACTACTTAAAAGAAAGACATAACAGAACCTCGTACAGTTATCGATAAAAGTAATAAAATACTTTTTACTTTCTCTAGTTTGTACGAATTTTAAGTCACATAGATCACTATGTATCAATTCTAGAGAAGTCATTTACCTTTCGACTGAATGAAAAGGTAGTCTCGTCATTTTAGCTTCCACACACATTTTATATTTGTGTGTTTTATCAACATTAACGTTTGGTAATAAATTTAATTTGACGAGACGTTTCAGAGTATTATTATTAACATGTCCAAGTCGATCATGCCATAAATTAAAACACTCAATAACGTAGTTGGAAGCTTTTATTTTATTACCATCAAATTCACAGTGTACAGTCATTACAACTATTTTGAACATACTCTATTCTAAATATCTCTTACCTACAAAGACACTATTCTTCATAAGTATAACGTTGTTTGATTGGAATACTAGTCTAAAGCCGGCTTTAACAAGTGTTGATCCAGAAACTAGGTTTTTCCTGATGTCGGGAACGTGGAGCACATCAATGAGTGTTAACTCCTTCCCAGATATCATCTTCAGGACAACATTCCCGAGTCCGACAATTGGCGATGTAGTGGAATTGCCTATATAGAGCTTTCTTCCACTTATCGGAGTATACTTGGAGAACATCGTCTTATCCAAACAGATGTGACGTATTGCTCCAGTATCAATCCACCACTACTTCAGGTTGTCCACCACCGTGTTGGCTTCAAACACGACCGCAGTGAGATCTTGTTCCGATAAATCGGGGAGCTTGTCATCAGAAGTTGCGACATGGTTCGCAGCGTCCTTCTGACTCTTGGTTGGTTTCTTCGGGCGTCTACAATCTTGGGATAGGTGTCCTGGCTTTCCGCAGTTGTAGCACGAGCCCTTAAATTTCTTGCCTTGAGCCTTCTTCTTGAATTGCTTCGGCTTCTTGACATTTGGCTCAACCATGTTGGACATCTCATCGATGGCCCGTTTCGTTCCTCTAGAGTCGGATAACTTTCGATTATCCTCTTCTATTCGGAGCCTCAGGATCATGTCTTCAAGTCTCATCTCCTTTTGCTTGTGCTTGAGGTAATTTTTTGAAATCCTTCCTCGATGGAGGGAGTTTCTCGATTACCGCGATTACTTTGAACGACTCGTTCAGCTTCATGCCTTCGCCATCCAGATCATGTAGTATTAGTTGCATGTCTTGTTGAGACGTCACACTCTTGGAATCTACCATCTTGAAGTCCAGAAACTGACCAACGATGAATTTCTTCAATCCGACGTTTTCGATTTTGTATTTCTTCTCTAGTGATTCCCACAGAGATTTTGTCGTCTCCATCAGACTATTCACGTTATACAACGTGTCGTCCAATGCGTTGAGAACGTAGTTATGGCACAAGAAATCTCCATGTAACCATGCATCACATGCAACCTTGCTGTTGGCATCACCTACCTTAATGGTTGGTCGGTCATCAAGCAAAACTATATGAGGTTTAGCGTTGTCAGATAGAACATATCTTCTGTTGTCATCGTTTGAAGTCGGCTCCTTTGAATTTCTCTGTCTTCTCTCCGTGCGGAACGACGGTCGGATCATCATTGATCAATGTTATATGAGTTTGTAGAATAACTTTATTGTAGAGTGTAAGACTCTTAACTTTGTGGTCGTGGTGTAGTTGGTTACCACGTCAGAAGGTCTCCAGTTCGAGTCCTAACGACGCCAATTATTTTATAATAATTGTAGAATAACGTTTTATGATTGTTTGGGGGCGTCGTCCGGGTAAGCTGCCGAGAGGATGCAAACTGATATAATTTCGTCGAGGTTAGTGTTGGACACTATCTCTGTAAAACGATATTGCTCCGCTACATGTGCTCACGGATAGGAGCAATTCATTTCTCAAGATACAACGGCGATGTTTTGAAATAGCAGCACTACAAATTTCAAGATTAGCGAACCTTCTCATAGGCTTTTCGGACTCTGGATGCGCACGATGGGATGAATGCTAATGACTTTGATTATTGAATGAATGAATGAATTCATCATCTATAGGACTCTATTTATACAAGGGAAGAGGTGAGGTACCATTTGGTGAGTGGGTGTGATCTTTAGTTTAGGATTTATCTGGATCGTTCGATCTGAAAAATTGTAACCCTTCAGATAGCCCTTTGATCTCATCCATCAGATCTAAATGGTTGTAAGCTTTCAGATCTCCCTTTGATCTCAGGCGCTAGATTTGATCTGACGCTTTAGATCAAGTCTCTGTTCACCAACGGTCAGATCGTGACTCTTCATGATTAACGCTCCAGATCGCGTCACTTACGATCCAACACATATCTTCGATCCAACGGTTGCCATTTGATTGCCCAGTCAGCAGTCCAGTCATTTCTCTTCTCCTATCTGAGTGCCATGCAGGCACTTCCACATCATATGCCACATCACCCCGAGCGCCACGTAGACACTGCTATGTCACTAACACAACAATCGAGTGTCATGTCACCTGGAGCATAAATTTAAGCTCCTCAATGCTCCTCGCGATAATGCGTACGTGCAAAGTGCGAAGTGCCAATTGCGCGCGTGCACACGTGCACGCGTGGCGAGCTCGTAGGTGCAAGCACTTGCTCGCTTGTGAGAATAGACCACTTGTGTTTCCTTTTAATTCCATTAACACAGGAACACATAAAAGGAAGTAATGTAACGCCCCAAAATTACCATTTTTAGTTCTTAAAGTCCTTAGAATTATTTAGAAATGGTTTAAAAATATTCTAGATATTTTTAGGAATTTTTAGAGTATTTTTATGGAATTTTCCGAGTCCGTTTGGTATTTTTGGAAAAAGAAAAAGAAAAATAAAAAGCCAAAAAAGGAAAAAACTAATTAAGGGCAGCCGGAGATCGAACCCGCAACCACCACGAGACCAAGGGAGCGCGCGGCCAGCTGGGCTAGGGTATCAAGCACAGAAAAGGAAAGAAAGACAGATATTTAAGCTGTAGTTAAGTTAATCCGCCCCTTAAGTATAAATAGCTAATTAAAGAGAGAAGTTTTATTTTCTCTCAAACCCTCTCCCTCTCCCAAGTTGCGCCGAACCCTTCTCTCCCTCTCCTCTCTTGGGCGACACCAACACCAAGCCAAGAGGGCCGTCCGAGACCCTTCTCCAAGAGATAATTCTATATTCGGGATCCCCGCGACGAGAGAAACGCGTAGTCGTGAAGAATTCTTCGAGATCTCAAGTTTCTCTCGAACCTCCGACGCCGTTCTTGGTTGTAAGTCCAAGATATCAATGTAAGTACTGCTCACCTGCAGTAAGAGGCGGTTTTTCCGCGAGAATTTCCTTTAAAAGTTTTTAAAAGAGATAATTCTTTCTTGTTTAAGTTTTTGTATGTGATCTTAGTTCATTATATGCTTATATATGTTGATTAATACCCTATGTGAGTTTAGGGTCCAAGAAAAGCTATGAGAAAAGAAAAGAGAAGATAAAGATAAGAAAAGAAAAGGCCAAGGCCTTAAGAAATCCCCAAAAGTCAAGACTTAGGGATTTGAGCACACAAGGGGCTCATTAAAATGCCAAGGCATTTAAAGATAAGAAAAAAAAGAAAGAAAAGCTATTTTATTTTATAAGGCCAGTACCCGGCGTCCAAGGGCGTCGTTAAAGAAATCCAGGTGTCCAATTCCAAGGTCTTGGCCCTGGTAGACCAAGGTCTGCTCTATTAGGATTGGTGGCTCGCTACCCCAACCTTTTAGGGAACGCGCATGAGATGGTACTTACGTCTTCAGTGGATCCAAGTGATTAGTATTTTCAAGTATATGCTTTAGCAAAGTTTTTGAAAGTTTCAGAAAGTTTTCAAAAGTTAAAGAATAGCTAAAGTTTCAAGTTGAGCCAAGAAAAGTAAATTGAGATTATTTATTGCTTGAGTATGCATGTTTTGAGTTATACATGTCCTTAGTTTTCTTTCAAGCTTATTAGTATCTCATATGATGTTCAGTTTGATCTAGAAGCATGTTTGCACACTTCGAGTTTTTGTGAGCTAGATAGTACTTACTAAGCTTTTTGCTTACTAGTTGCATTTCCTCTTATTGCAGATAAAGGTAAAGGCAAGCAATTCTGAAGGAAGACGACGAGGCGGTGCTGAGTAGAGTGTGTGTGGTGGCTGATTATGGAGAGATCTTTGAGACGAGACAATTTAGTTATTTGAATTGCAATGTTTAAGTTTATTCAAATTTCAAGTTCTTGCTTTATGGAGATTATAGAGTATTTGAGTTTTGGATAGTTTTATATGCTAAATTTCTTAGAGTAAAGATCCCATGTCATTTCCTTTAGCATATATATCCCCATGATTGCATTGGATGAGTAAAAGTGTGAGTAGTTAGAAATATTGATACTTTGTTAGAGAAAAAGGAGTTTGTGCCAAGATAGTATCAATTTTCCTTTTGAATCGAGTTTTATTGCTTAAAAATGTTTAGAAAAGTTGCTTTCTCATTTCATAATGCCTTAGTGATGTTATAGAACTTTGTATGATGAGTTTAAATGGTTAGAAGTTAAGATTGGTACAACCCTATTGTTAAAGTTTATATAAACTTGTTTAGTTTATTTTCTTCCATAAAAGTCTTAAATTCAAGTTTATGGATTCGTTTGATTGGCTAAATTGTTTAGGAAACTGTCATAGAGTGTAGAAATGTTGTCATGATTGCATATGGCTCGAAATATTAGGTTTGGTGGAGAGTTAAAGCAACTGCCGAAAACCTGTAAAACTGCTCATAGGCGTATCAGTCGACTGCCACGTCATCAGTCGACTGGTACAGGCAGTTTAAGAAGGGTAAGGCTGTTTTCAACAGGTATTAGCTATGGGATTTGAGAAGAAAGTATGGCATGGTATTATTATACATGATTGCTTAAGTTAGAATATAATCGTTAGCAGAATAAAAAAAAAATAATACAAGATTTCCGTAATTTTCTTTAGTCATGTATAAAAGTTGAGAAATAGAGAAAAGTAACGATCCGTCTAGAGACAGTAAGAAGGCGGGTCGCTACAAGTAAATCCCTTCAGAAATTTCAGATGTAGGACTAATCCTCATCTACTTCCTTTTATGTAAATTTTGAGTTAACTTTAAACAATTAATTTCTTATTCACCCATAATCGGTTTTGAGCAAATTAATAGTCTAAATTCATCTATGCGAAACGTAGATTTCGTTTTTGAAGTCAATTTTGACTTCATCGATTGATGATATCTCAATTTTTCTTTACAAAATTATATTTGGTCTTAATTATTTTAAGCACCAA
Source organism: Boesenbergia rotunda (assembly GCA_024364735.1). Classification (NCBI taxonomy): domain Eukaryota; kingdom Viridiplantae; phylum Streptophyta; class Magnoliopsida; order Zingiberales; family Zingiberaceae; genus Boesenbergia; species Boesenbergia rotunda. The sequence goes on from JAGFNQ010005257.1 coordinate 238,174, forward strand.
ATATCTAATATTTTTTTTCATTTGATACTGAAGATACATGTAAAATTTCCTTAAATTCTACATAAAGTTAAACTGTTAATATAACAAGATTAATTATATAGATTAATTCTATCTATTTTATAAAAAAAATTATATAATTATTTTAGGATTCAAGAAATAAAATATCAACTTTTATAGTAATTAATAAATAATATAAAACTAAAATTAAATAGTGAATTTGTATGCATAATTCTTTTTTACATATTTTTACAATATAAAAATTATCATATTCATAAAATATAAAGTTAAATTAATAAATCAATATAAAGTTAAAATTTTAACAAGTTTTATAGAAATGTCATGAAATATTTATGCTACAGGACTGATTGGGTTGAGCATCCCATGGTTGACATATGGACTGAAGAAGTTATGTGTCAGGATCTACCGAATATGAATGACTCTCTCAGACTCCCGAGACCTCCTCAGAAAGGTATACTCCCGAGACCACCTCGGGCGGGCCTACTCTTGTGACCCTCTCGGAAGGATGGATCCCCGAGGTCACCCCAAGAAGACAGACGCCCAAGGTCCCCTCGGAAGGATAGATCCCCGAGATAACCTCGGAAAGACAGACACCCTGGACTCTCCCAGGCCAAAGGACCCCGAGATCACCTCGGGGGAGCGGAGCCCAAGGATCATCTTATCCGATGGCCCAACCTCAAGTAACCGTCCCTTTTCTACGGATCTGCGATAATTATCACCCATAATTATTGGATAATCATGACCCATAATATGTGAACATTGAAGTCTTAATTATCGCAATGGCCGGGATTTAATTACTGCAGGGGTCGTTACAAGGGTTATCTAGTCTACAATTGAGGGGACACAGAGAAGAACGTGGGGACACGTGTGACCGCCACCTTAGGTATATAAGATACTCCAACCCCCCAGGTAATGGGGTTACACTCATTTTACTCATACTTCTCCTTAGTTCTTCTCTTCCATATACTTGAGTGCTGACTTGAGCGTCGGAGTGGGCTCCGCCGGAAAACCTCCTACGTGTTCCCATTAACACTCGTGTTAATCCGCAGGGTGAGAGCTCCTTCCCTTTCGTCATCATCTTCGTGGGCTAGACTCTGGTGACTGGCCATCCACTTCGATTCCTTCCGGAACAAGTTTAGCGTCGTCTGTGGGAAACCATCAATCAAAGTACCAGAAGGAGCACCGATGACAGAGCTGGAGGGACAATCCATTGTTCTGATGAAAGAGGAATTGGATCGTCTGGTGGCCAACGTTATCAAAGGTGTACTCAAACAACACCAAATCGAGCAGGCCGCCTCATGGTGAGTGGTTCTGGGCAAGGGGAGATCCCCAAGATCTTCACCTCGCATCCTCAACAACGGAGATCTGTTTCACCACCAGTGGGACACGTTGGAGCAGTTCCTGTGCACCGGCTGGATTCTCTTGGAGATTTAGAGAATGCCAACTCAATAGCCTCCAGTGCACTGAGACAGGAAGAAGGACTAGGCACGAGGGAGAAACCTAAGGCCTTCCAAACGGCACCCTCTACCCCTTTCTCATTAGAGATCGTGGAAGATCCCATGCCAAAGCAGTTCCGCGGGCCTGGAATTATCGACTACGATGGGAGGATGGATCCTGAGGATCACGTTTGTAAATTTGAGAATGCGACCCTTTTGCACCAGTATGCAGACGATGTTAAGTGCCGAGTGTTCTTGAACACATTGTCGGGAGCCACTCAAAGATGGTTCCAAAGACTGCCGCAAGATTCTATAAACTCTTTTCTGGAGTTTAGAACCACGTTCTTGCATCACTTTGCAAGCAGCCGTCGACACCAGCAGACGATGTTGAATCTGTTTGCCCTCAAGCAAAAGGCGAAAGAACCTCTGAAGGATTATATACAGAGGTTCAATCGAGTGACGCAGGATATGCCGACTGTGACATCAAGACTTTTGCCCAGCTTCACTCACCAGGACTTATTGCCCAGCTTTACTCACCAGGTCTTCGGTGCCCAACCCTCGGCCAGGACTTCTTGCCCAATCCTCGACCAGGACTCGTGTCCAACTTCCGGTCAGGTCTTCGGTGCCCAGCCCGTTGTCAGGACTTAGTGCCCAATCCATAATCAGGACTTAGTGCCCAATTCTACGAACCAGGACTTATTGCCTAGGTTTACTAGGACTTTCTTTCACTTTGGTTACTCCTCTCTTGACTCCCCTTCCCTTATTTAATGTATCATTGACTTAAGCATATTGTCAAATATCGAAACACTTGAAGGAGGACATCACTGATGCAACTTACACCAACATGAACTACCTCAAGTTGCTAGCACAGCTAAGGTTGTTCTTCCCGAAGTTGAGAGATCGTGCCCGTGTGGATACAAATAGAGGCACGGACACTTGAGTGGGGCCGCCGTGAGTTTCTGCTCATGGGCGGTTTTTATTTTTGCACTCATAATAAATTCAATGTCCTAGATCTATTGTGTGTGTTTGTTGACATGGTGCATGGTTATGACCTTAACCCCAATGTGATTGGATGTGTGTATGTGCATATTGTAATGTAATTCATAATACGACCTGCGTGTCGTGCCTTGTCTCTATTTTTCCTAGTTGTAAAAATAGATTTAGACTCGAATGTAACTCGAGTTTTCCTAAATTGTAATGTGCAAAATCAAAGTGGAGAGTCCATTGAAGAATAAAGTTACAAGAAGGATGTCGACTACACATGATGATCGGAGGATGCACTTCGAGAAGATGTTATCCCTAGGTTGACCATTGATCTTCTCATTGACTTAAGAAGATCATAGTATACGGGTCATAACCATGTCACGTTTTATTGCTTATATATTGATATGTGCAATGTGTGTATGTGATGAATGATTAGATAAATGTTTATCTTAATTAAGTCAACTCAATATGCCTACCAAAGTTTGGTACTCATAAACTACCTCGATCATTTGTTGTTGGGTTTGCTAAAGTAAAGTTACACATTTTATCTTGGTAGAGTGCGAGAGGACAATTGTGATGTCCCGCTATCGAACTTTGGGTGAAACTTAACTAAGTCACCTCAATTGGATTGAGAAACTTAGAGGCATATCCCAAAAGTTAGGAAAATTTGGGTAAGAGGAAAATTATACTAAGTCTTGGGCGATTAGCCAAAGCTAACTCATGATGATATGTAATGTGAATCTTAACCCTTTTCAAGAGTTGCATAAGATGTAATAGTAAAATATTACCTACCTAATTATACCAAGTCTTGGGCGATTAGCCAAAGCTAACTCAAGATGAAGTATAATATGGATCTTGTCCCACATAAATATAGTCGCTATTTGGTTTGGAGCTAGTAGTGTGGACAAATTGAGTTTGCTTGCATCCATGACTAGCCCCTACAAAAGCTCTACGATATAGTGGGAGCATCATTTAATTAAAGGTCTAATTAAATGATCTAGACATGATACTTATTTTTGCATGTTGTATTATTGTAGATCACCATGTCGTCTAACACGTCGAATACTCTATCTCTACGATCTTTTCTTGAGAAGGACAAGCTCAACGGAGCTAATTTCCTGAACTGGTACAGAAACTTGAGGATAGTCCTCAAATAAGAACGAAAATTGTACGTCCTAGAGCAACCTCTTCCTGAAGCACCCGTCGCTACTGCCACCCTTGCTGAAAAGGATGCTTACAAGAAGCATCAGGATGATGCACTTGATGTATCATGCCTTATGCTTGCCATCATGAACTCTGAGCTTCAGAAGCAACATGAGAACATGGATGCACATGATATGATTGAGCATCTAAAGCAACTATATCAAGGGCAAGCTAGACACGAGCGGTTTGAGGTGTCTAAAGCCCTATTTGCATACAAGATGCAAGAAGGAACTCTTGTAGGAACTCACGTACTCAAGATGATTGGGTATGTGGAGAACCTTGAAAGACTAGGATTTCCATTGGGCCAAAAATTGGCTACAGATCTTATCCTGCAATCGTTGCCGGAAGGGTACCATCAATTTGTCATGAACTACAACATAAATGAAATTGATAAACCTTTATCTGAGATGCTCAGCATGTTGAGAACTACTGAACCCAATCTTAAGAAAACCAAGACCAGTAATGTATTGATGGTACATAAAGGCAAAGACAAATGGAAGCCTAAAGGCAAGGGTAAGACCCAAGCCAAAGGCAAGGCCAATTCTACTGCATCCAAGGCCAAAGGCAAAGTGCCTAAGGAAGGGACCTGCTTCCATTGTGGTGAGACAAGACATTGGAAGAGGAACTGCAAACATTACCTGGAGGAAGTAAAGAAGAAAAGAAGTGAGACTTCTACCTCAGGTATTTTTGTTATAGAAGTCAATCTATCTATCTCTTCTTCTTGGGTATTAGATACCGGATGTTCATCTCACATTTGTACTAATGTGCAGGGCCTTCAAAGAGCTAGATCATTGGCAAAGAGCGAAGTGGACCTACGAGTAGGCAATGGAGTAAAAGTTGCTGCTATAGTTGTAGGAATATATTCCTTGTCTTTGCCTACTGGGCTTATCTTAGAACTAAAGGAGTGCTTTTATGTACCTGCATTAACTAAGAACATAATTTCAGTATATTGTTTGGATAAGAAAGGCTTTTCATTTATCATAAAGGGCAAATGTTGTTCTATAATGCTAAATGACATGTTCTATTGTAATGCACCACTTATGAATGGACTCTATGTTCTAGATCTAGATAACCCAATCTATAATATAAATACCAAACGGTTCAAACCAAATGATTTGAGCCAAATATATCTCTGGCATTGTCGCTTAGGACATATAAATGAGAGTCGCATATCCCAGCTCCATAAGAATGGATTACTGGACTCATTTGATTTTGAATCATATGAGACATGTGAATCTTGTCTTCTAGGCAAGATGACCAAAACTCCATTTAGTGGACACGGCGAAAGAGCGACGGATTTGTTAGGACTCATACATACTGATGTATGTGGCTCTTTCAATGTCGCAGCTAGAGGAGGCTATCAGTACTTCATCATTTTCACTGATGATATCAGTTGATATCAGTAGATACGACTATGTGTATCTCATGAAACACAAGTCAGAATCCTTTGAAAAGTTTAAAGAATTCAAGAGTGAAGTACAAAACCAACTTGGCAAAAGTATTAAGATGCTTCGATCAGATCGAGGTGGTGTATTCCTTAGCCAAGAGTTTCATGACCATCTAGCAGAGTGTGGGATCATATCCCAACTCACTCCACCTGGAACACCATAGTGGAATAGTGTATCCGAGCGGAGAAATCGTACTTTATTAGATATGGTACGATCGATGATGAGTCAGACAGATCTTCCTACTTCCTTCTAGGGATTCGCTCTAGAGACAACTCTTTTCACACTTAACCGAGCTTCATTAAAGGCCGTTATAAAGACACCATATACGATATGGACTGAGAAAAGGCCCACGATGTCTTTTATGAAGATTTGGGATTGTAAGGCTTACGTTTGACGTCAAGTCTTAGATAAACTAGGACCCAAATATGATAAGTGCTATTTTGTAGGGTATCCCAAGGAAACAAAGGGATATTACCTTTACAATCCCACACTAGGCAAAGTGTTTGTCGCTAGAAATGACGTTTTTCTAGAAAAGGAGTTTATTTCTAGAAGAATTAGTGGGAGTAAAATCCATCTTGAAGAAGTTCAAGATACAGATAGCACTGAGGCCTTAATGGACATTGAACATGCACCACAAGATGTTGTGGATCATGAGATTGTTGCACAAGAAGTTGTGGAACAACAAGCTATTCAAGTAGACCAACCTCTTCGCAGATTTGATAGGATACGTCGTCAACCTGAGAAATACTCATTTCTCTTGTCTAACCATGATAATGTTACGCTCATTGAGTTGAATGAGCCTACATCCTATTAAGAAGCTATGATGAGCCCAGATTCTGAGAAATGGCTAGAAGTCATGAGGTCCGAAATGGAATCCAAGTACACTAACCAAGTATGGACTTTGATTGATCCACCTGAGGGAATTAAACCCATTGGGTGTAAGTGGGTCTTTAGAAGAAAGACTGACATAGATGAACTCATGCATACCTATAAAGGGTGATTGGTAGCTAAAGGATTCAAGCAAATTCATGGTATTGACTATGATGAAACCTTTTCACCAGTTGCGATGCTTAAGTCTATTCAGATCATGCTTGCTATTGCAGCTTACCATGATTACGAGATCAGGCAGATGGATGTCAAAACCGCATTCCTAAATGGGAATCTACTCGAGGATGTGTACATGACACAACCTGAGGGTTTTGTAGATCCAGAGCATGCTGGAAAGGTATGTAAGTTGCAAAGGTCCATTTATGGGCTAAAGCAAACTTCTCGAAGCTGGAATCTTCGATTCGATGATGCAATCAAAACGTTTGGTTTCATCAAGAATGAAGATGAACCTTGTGTCTACAAAAGGGTTAGTGGGAGCACAGTTATCTTCTTAATCTTGTATGTAGATGACATACTCCTCATTGGGAATGATATCCCTTCACTATAGTCTGTGAAGACGTGGCTAGGGAATTGTTTCTCAATGAAAGACTTAGGTGAAGCAGCCTATATCCTAGGCATCAAGATCTATAGAGATAGGTCTAAGAGATTGCTTGGCTTAAGTCAGAGTGCATATATTGATAAGGTGCTTAATCGTTTTGCCATGCAGAATTCCAAGAAGGGATTTCTGCCAATGTCACTTGGTGTGAGTCTTTCGAAGACTCAATGTCCCTCTTCTAAGGAGGAGAGAGACCGTATGGATCAGATCCCTTATGCATCCGCTATAGGGTCTATCATATACGCCATGCTTTGTACTCGTCCAGATGTCTTGTATGCTTTGAGCATGACGAGCAGGTACCAGTCAGATCCAGGTGAAAGTCACTGGACAGCTGTCAAGAATATTCTTAAGTACTTACGAAGGACGAAAGAATATTTCATGATATTTGGAGACAATGAGGAGCTAGCTGTAAAAGGTTACAGTGACGCAAGCTTCCAAACAGACAGGGATGATTTCAAATCGCAGTCAGGGTATGTATTTTGCCTGAATGGTGGCGCTGTGAGCTGGAAGAGTTTGAAGCAGGACACAACCGCAGATTCTACAACGGAGGCCGAGTATATTGCCGCGTCTGAGGCGGCAAAAGAGGTTGTTTGGATCCGGAAGTTCATTACAGAGCTTGGTGTGGTTCCTAGCATCGTAGACCCGATAGACCTCTATTGTGACAACAATGGGGCTATTGTGCAGGCTAAGGAACCTCGCTCTCATCAGCGGACCAAACACATACTGCAGCGCTTCCATCTCATTCAAGAGATCATCGATAGAGGAGATGTGAGGATATGCAGAGTACACACTGATTCTAACATCGCAGATCTTTTGACCAAGGCTTTGGCACAAAAGAAGCATGATGGTCATACCAGGCCACTGGGTATTAGATATTACAGTGATTGACACTAGTGCTTGTGGGAGATTGTTAGTAGGAGCCCAAGAGCCAATTAAGTGATGATTGACTACGAACTTTTTGTATCATATTCTATCATTATTAAAGGCATGTTTGGTTATTATACTTACTGTATTTTTTGCCAAATAACTAAGTATAATAATGTCCTTGTGTAGTAGGTTCTTATCTATATTATATTGATTGGTTGAATCGATAGTGAGATAATGTAGAGAACACTACACTAAATTATTCCTAGTCAAGCATTAATATTCAGGGACAATATTAATGCATGGAGACTAGCATGCAGGTCAATTGATGACTTGAGCTCACAAGTTATGGATATGTGATATCAAGTTGACACATGGGTATACATTAGAGGATGTATACTGAATTGATCCGCCATGAGAAAGTTTCATAGATTGTCATATGAGTGTCATAAACTTTCTCATGTGACTATTAGTATGAATAGTCTTTAGACCTGAAGTCACTACGGTTCCCTACATAAGGAGTTATGTACTTTGGTATTATCAAACGTCACCCGTAACATGGTGGACTATAAAGTCGATCACTGGGTATGTAATGAATTATGCGGAGGGATGTGAGTGATGTAGATGAGATCTATCCCTTCCATATGACGAGAGTGATATCTGTGGGCCCCTTGATCGAGTAGAACTACTGAAATGTATGGCCATGCTCAAATGAGTCAATATGAGATATTGAGCTCATTTGTTTGAGTGAGTCTACTCGGGGATCAAGAAACACATAGATTGATCGAGGATGACACGGTCTATGCCTCATTGTTCAATCTAGATATCAAGGATAGAAGGGCAAGGTCATACTTTATCATAGTCACGGAGGTTTAGTTGGATCTCGACTTTTCTTGTTACTTGGGTAGCAATGATGCATTGCTAGATGCCGCTCATTGCTTATGTGTCTAAGGTGTTTAGGCGCATTACAAACGCCACGAGAACCTATTGGGTTACACACTAAGGATATGATGCTTCGGGAAATCTGAGTGGGAGCCCGAGTTGGGAGCTCGGGAAGTCTGATCGGGAGCCCGAGTTGGGAACTTGGGAGATCCGATCGGGAGATCTGATCGAGAGCTCGAGTTAGGAACTCGGGAGACTAGTTCAGGAGCTCGGGAGACTCGGGTCGGCAGACTGGGTCAGGAGCTCGGGGACTTGGTCGGGAGCTCGAGTTGGGAACTCGGGAGACTAGTTCAGGAGCTCGGGAGACTCGGGTCGGCAGACTGGGTCAGGAGCTCGGGGACTTGGTCGGGAGCTCGAGTTGGGAACTCGGGAGACTAGGTTGGGAGCCCGAGTCGGTGCTCGGCAGACTGGGTCGGGAGCTCGGCACTCGGCACTCGGCAGACTGGGTCGGTACTCGACAGACTGGGTTGGGAGCTCGGCGCTCGACAGACTAGGTCGGGAGCTCGGCAGACTGAGTCGGGAGCTCGGCGACTTGCTCGGTAGACTTGGTCAGGAGACCTGGTCGGAAGCCCGAGAGGCCTGGTCGGAATTGCATGGGGAAATTCATTAAAGTGTTTAATGAAGGAAAGAGAAAAGTCTCTCTTCATTGGATGAAGAGAAGGTGAAGAGTCACATGAAAAGATGTGCACTTTATTGGCATTAATGAAGGGAAGTCAAAGAGACAAAAGTCTCTTCATATTCATGGGATGAGTATAAAAGAGAGTCTAGTCATTTTTGAATGAGAGAGTGTTTCTCTTCTTCCCTTCCTCTCTTCTTCCTCTTCTCCTCCTTGGCTGAAACTCCTTTTGAGGTTCTTGGTGGTTTTGTGAACTATCTCAAGTTGCTAGCACAACTAATGTAGTTCTTCCCGAAGTTGAGAGATTGTGTCCGTGTGGATACAAATAGAGGCACGGACACTTGAACGTGCGAAAGATCCGGCGCATCTCGAACTAGCGGGATAAGCGAAGGGCACGCTTCAAAGGTATATCTTCTTTAGAAGTAGATGTAGATCAACTTTGTACGAGTTTTCTTTTGCATGGATCGCTCGAGGGTTCTTGTTTCCGCTGTGTTTTTGTATTTTGGTGTCGGGAGAACCCAACAACGAAGCCCTAACACTACCTGACCTAAGAAAAAAGCGAAGAAACCTAGGGGAGGTTCTACAGGTGAGACTTAATATAGGGACTTCCACCTCCAAGTCTACTGGGATACCATACTTCTCGCGGACGGATTGGAGTGTCTCTAACCTAACCCTAGAGGAGATGGTCACATACCACTCTGGGTTGTAAGTCTATTCCCCTGAGTGATATTCGCCTCTGCCTTGGATCTTCTTCTTCTTCCCTACTAGACCCATGATGGTAAATGAAGGGAGAAGACGGCAGAAGAAGACTTACACTGGGAAGGGATGCAGTGGCAAGATGATCCGATGGCAAACAAGGGCGTTGACAGCAAGTAAGGCAAGAAGGCGGAAGGGCGATGTTGCACCCGTTTTATAAAGGGAAGCCGCCCTCGTGTGAGCAATGGGAGCACGACGCATCAATGACGTTGGTTACACATCTCGAGGTGCTACCCCTCTTTACGTTCGTCGCTTCGTATGGCCCTGCGTCGCATAGCAGCAGGAGATCGCCGCATAAAGAATGGTGGAGTACGTGGCGAGGCTACATTTGTTGGGCCACCTGGTCGTCATTAAGAAATCCCAGACGCTTTTAATGGCCCATGGATAGCTATCATTGCGCTACCTTGAAACTCACAGGGATTTGGGACTAAGTCAAGAAATCGTCTGGGGTCCAGGGACAAATGTTTCGATTCCTCGGACCCGACAAGCCGCCAATGAAGTAGTAATGTATATATGGGCCCACCACGACATAGCTTCTTTGTCACACCACTAGCCTAATCAGTCAACTACACTTTCTTCGATTAGACTTGAAGGGAGGGATTTGTGATAGAGTTGAGCATCTCATGGTTGACACATGGACTGAAGAAACTATGTGTCAGAATCCACCGAGTCTGAACGGCTCTCTCAGTCTCCCGAGACCTCCTTGAGAAGGTACACTCCCGAGACCACCTCGGGCGGGCCTACTCTTGTGACCCTCTCGTGAGGATGGATCCCCGAGGTCACCCTGGAATGACAGACGCTCGAGGTCCCCTTGAGAGGACAGGCCCCCCGAGATTACTTCGGGAAGACAGACGTCCGAGACCCTCCCGGGCCAAAGGACCCTGAGATTACCTCAAGGGAGCGGAGCCCAAGGATCATCCTATCCGATGACCCAACATCAAGTAATTGTCCCTTTTTTGCGGATCTGCGATAATTATCATCGATAATTATTGGATAATTATGACCCATAGTATGCGGTCATTGAGGTCTTAATAATCGCAACGGTCGGGATTTAATTACTGCAGGGGTCATTACAAGGGTTATCCAGTAATCGACAATTGAGGGGACGTGGAGAAGAACGTGGAGACACGTGTGACCGCCACCTCAGGTATATAAGGTACTCCAACCCCCAGGTAAGGGGAGTTACACTCATTTTACTCATACTTCTCCTTAGTTCTTCTCTTCCATATACTCGAGTGTTGACTTGAGCGTCGGAGTGGGATCCGTCGGAAAATATCCGGTGTGTTCTCATTAATACTCGTGTTAATCTCGCAGGGTGAGAGCTCCTTTCCTTTCGTCATCATCTTCGTGTGCTGGACTCCGATGACAGACCACCCGCTTTGATTCTTCCGGAACAAGGACTATTGATACGGAGGGAAGGCTTCGTGTGGCGGGACCTTTCTCCAGTCAACAGGGAAAGCAAAGTCAATATTTAGAGAATATAGGACCATGTGGTGTGTTTCGGATCAACCTACATTCACATAGCGTATCAATATTTTTTTGACTATTCGAGCCTAGTCATGCCAATCCGACTAAGTTTTGATCTCCTGAGTTGCCAACCCACTGACTTTCAAGCTTGCCAACACGCCAAGCTGTTGACCTCTGAATCTCCCGAACTCCCGATATGCAATGGTTACTAACATTAAATAATACAATGGTTACAAGAGAACGTCTGAATGTATCAGGGTGGATTTCTATCCGTGTCATCATGGTAAGGTTTTCATACCGAAATACAATGATGTCGTCTGTGAAAACGTGAGTAACATTGTGATGTAAGACCAATTCAACATGACCTGAATGTATCAGGGTGGATTTCTATCCGTGTCATCATGGTAAGGTTTTCATACCGAAATACAATGATGTCGTCTGTGAAAACGTGAGTAACATTGTGATGTAAGACCAATTCAACATGACCTCTTGAACTTCAAAAGACATGACATTTGACTCGAGATTCAGAATAAGACTTTATTTATGATCACGCGTACAAAATTAAAAGATCTATATTTGTTAAGGGTACTTGTAACTGTCAATTTTCAAACCCAAATTTCATAATTTAGGTTCTCATCCAAACCTTCAAATATTTTATTAGTATTTTTTTCGTTTTATGATATTTGGAGTTTTTTTATATTTCTGTTATATATGGGTTAGGGGTTGTATATATCAATATCTGTTTTATTAATTTAAATTTCTATCAAGTTATTTTTTTTCAATAAAAATTTTCCTTTTAGATAGGTATAAATAGACTTTTTTTCTTCTTGTAGAATCTATATAAATATTATTTAATTGTACGAGAATTAATTTTTTCTATTTTTGATTTTTTCCCTTTCTCTATAATACGTTAGTTTGTATGATAACTGTTATTTTGTCCAGCATCACATTGAGTTATCGCTTGATGATTTTCCTACATTGCTCGATCGAAACCTCATCTATGTAAAATTTTCATTTTTAGGTCCCTCCAATGTTTTCTGAAATCAACCAACGGAAATATATCCTCCATACCAATCTTTTAAGGATAATAATTAGGAGAGTGAAAATTATAGTAAATGACATGGCATCTTGCATGCACGATCTCCGGCGGGTTTACCGTACCCCCCAGGTATAATTTGATTTGGGACAGCGGCCGAAGGCCGTCGATAGTGTCCAAACGATAATCAGACATGTACATATAAAGTATCACGTCATACCACGTCATACCACATCATTCAATATGATTTTTACTCTCCTATTTTTACTTTCTCTATTATTACTCTTCTTTTAATACTTATCTTTTAATTTGTATTGGATTTGTTTTTTCTCTTCTCTCTCCACTGCGACATGTTCGACAGGTTCCTATCGAAGGGGCAAACACGTTGATAGGGCACCCTACGTCCTCCGCTCCCGGAGCTCTTGCGACCTCTTCGATCATCACGGCATGTTTTTAACAATTTAATTTACCGTTGTCCATTTAAGTTTTTTGTCCTATTTGATCGGGATAAACAAGACTTCTTCAATTATGATTAATCTTTTGCCAAGTATTGTCCTCTTTTGTTACCTGCCTGAAAGATCAGATTTTGATTTTTAATTTTGTTGAAAAGATTTCTAATGTTTGGAAAACAGTATGTTTTTTCTTTTGGGGATTTTAAAATGTGCACCTGGAGAGGATCATGTGGAGGCTTTACTCCAAGCAGATAGCATAAGGACGTCCTCATTTCACGAAGAAGTAAGATGACGTCAAGACTTCAGCAATTATCTTATCCTATTTCAGGAGTGAATCCATTGAAGTCACTGCTCTGAGGAACTTAGATCTCTTCTTGGTTCTCACTTCTCAAGACTGACTTGACACTCATTCTTTCAAACACAAGTTTATTTTTGAAGAATCCGACTCGAGTATGTGTTTGGGGCGGACTGATTTGATATTTCGTTAAGGCTAATTGTCGAGGCACTTTACAATGCACAAAGGAAGACATCTAAAATTAGATATATGTGCTATACTAATCATTCTTTCATTCTCGATCAAGATTCCTCCTTCACTGATAGCATAACTAAATGACTCCCTTTTTGGAACTCTCTCAATTCTTTGATCTCCAATATGTAAGATAAGGCCCGCAAAAGCTATGGTGGAGCTGAAGCATGCTATATATTGGCCAGAACTTATTTCTTGTCCAACAACTTTGAGAGTTCGTTAGTAGTTCGCAAGGAGGTTTCATCGCCAAGATAAGTCTCTTACCTCTGATGATTACATTTACCTCTTATGGATTAATCTTTTTCAATGCTTTTATATCACATGGCAATTTATTTGTGTAGCAGCGGACTACTGTTCTTTCTACGTATACTCAATTTGGTATGCATACAATTAGTATGGTTATCCTGTCGTAGAGTGAGGCGGACTCCCAAGAGCGAGGTGGACCCGAGCACCACTGATGCTGACTCCGATATGCAAGGAAAATGATCGTCAGCAACCTGCCGGGAAGAATCCCTAGCAAGGTACTCCGACGATCAAGTCAGTCTCCGGTAGTGGAAGGAACGAAAACTGGAGAACTGTAGCAAAAACTCTAAGACGCGTACTTGCGTGTGAAGGGCGGAGGATCTTATATAGCCGAGGGAGCCGATAGTTTCTACACTGCGTCTGCCACCCTTTTGCCTCATGTGGGGACAGGATCAGGGGTACTGTTAGTTCGCCGATCGGCGCCGACTGCCGCCGACCGCTGCCGCCTAGTCTGATGTGGGCAGGGGTTATTGTGGTACGGAGTGTCAAGGTATGCCAGGAAAGTACTGTGTCAGCGGGATATTCACAATTCATACACAAGTGGTGTCAAACTTGAGCTGTCCTGCACCGACTCTCGTACCACTTTTGCCAGTATAGTGTCAGGGAGTGGGTGTTACCTAGGAAAACGATAATTCCTGAGCTGGATCGTCAATAGACTGACCCGAGTGAGACCTCGAAAACAATCAATGCCACTAGGGCTAAATAAGGTGCGGTCCGAGTCTATGGGGCACTCAGATTTGGCTAATCTGCTGTCGCTGAATGCCCTGACCAGAAGACTTCGAAGGGGGTCGACTGGCTGCTGGAGGCGTGCCGCTCGGGCAAACCTAAGCCCGATGATCGGTCTCTCTCTCTTAGGCGATTCTAGGCTTTATCAGGGGGTCCTTCACTCGGGCCTCCCGACCCGAGTGGACTGCCCTTCTATGCTAGGCGGTCGAGAACTCTTTATCGATGGCCTGTCTCCTTATGATGCCACATGGCCCGACCAGGCTATGCCTAGGCATGGTCGGGATCATATGGTTTTATCTCCTATGTGTTCATGACTTACACTCGCCTACAATTAATATCGAGAAACTTGACATTACAGCTAATTTTTAATTTGAAGATACAAATTTCCCTTAGGCAAACAACGGCTCGTTAATCAAGCATTATAACACTCGATTAACGGGTCACCCGTGTTAAAACCACTATGGCGAGCGTGTTAAAATGCTGACGCGATGAACGCATTTAGATGTTTGAATGCGTTCATCGATAAAAAAAGCACGATGACATGACATCCTCAATCGATTGAGACTGCCCTTAATCGATTAGGGGCATCCCTAATCGATTAAGGGTGCACCGAATCAATTGGGGGTGGCCTACCCCAATTGACTGGGAGCTGCGATTGAGGATGTCTTTAATCAATTAAGGTAGCCATAATCGATTGAAAATCGACAACAATCACTTAAACGACTAGTAAACACCCACAACGGTCATGAAACAATCATAAATGACTATTTTAATTAAAAAAAAAATTAAATTTTCATCTATAAATACTTATCACCATACAACTCTCATTTCAATCTTCAAATACCTCCCTCCCAATCACTCTCCTTTTGAATTTATAATAATATTTTATTTTTAAATAATAATAAATATATTTAAAATTATTATTATTAATTTTTAAATAATAATCATTTAAATTGGCAAATAAAATTGAAAATAAAAAATGTGTATGTGAGAGAATGAATATGTGAGAGAGTGTATATGTGAGATAATATATATGTGACATGTGGACCCCATAAATAATGAGTATTAAATGTTAAACGAATGTGAGAGAATGAAGATGTTAATGTTAATATATATGTGCCATGTGGGTTCCATGCTTTTTGATGAGGTGGTAGGTATTATAATGCCAAAGATGTTAAACAATTACGGATGCCCTAACTGCTATTGTGTCTTCTGGCTAAAATTTAGCCTTACGACATATTCGAAATCCTTAGACCTGAGATAACGACTTAGCCTTATAATAGATATGAATTCCTAGCCCCGAGTTAGAGATTTAATCTTACGGTGGGCACAAATTCCAAACCTCTAGCTAACAACATAATCATACGACAAACTCGAAACTCCTAGTCTCGAGCTAGTGACTTAGCCTTACGACATGTTTGAAACTCCTAGCCAAGCTAGCAACACATGCCTAACGACAGACCAGGATGTAAGTACCCCTAGTTAGTTTTGATGTGATCAATCGATTTAAGTTAGGTCCTGATGTAATTAACCATGTGTCTAAGTATACAGAAACTTAGGAACGCAGGAAGTCGAGTGGAAGATGCAGCGATCGAAAAGGATGGCACGGAAAGGGAGCCAACGAGCTCGGTGCATCTGAGGGACGCGGAGCTCTATGAAGAGTACGTCGGTGGAGCAAGAGGACGCACGCGATGTCCGAGGGACGAGAAACCGAGAGGAAGGACGCTCGAGGGGCGAAAGGCCGGAATCGGGTTCGGGTGAGTCTAACTCCGATTAGCCAGAAATCACCCAAGAAAGCGAAGCAAGTCAAGACGGAGGCTGGTCAGCATCGGCTGACCAAAAAGGACTCCTGGGCGCCGGTAAGCTTACGGGTGTCTGAGAGTTCAGGTCCACGCCTGACTACTCAGACGCCTGTGTTGTATCAGGCGCCCTAGAAGGGTTGCTATGGATAAAGCTTCAGCGGGCCACGTGGCAGGCACCCCTGACCACTCAGGCGCCTGTGTTGAATCAGGCGCCCCAGAAGGCTCCCTTAGCCGTTTGCGATCGTTGGCTTTGGATAAAGCCTCAGGCCACGTGTCAGGCGCCCAAGACCTCTCGGGCGCCCTAGACCTGGAGATCACAGTAGCGAAGTCTCGAGCAGAAGATAAAGTTTTAATTAAACTTTATCTCTTAAAGGATAAAACCTTATCCTTTAATCAAATCCAATGGTTGCAGTTTAATCCATCCAATATCAACCGCTCATATTACATCCATGGATCAATGGCCAAGAGATCATTCATTAACAATCAACGATTCAGATTTATTCTCTTAGACTATAAATAGGCTTAGAGTTTTAGCTTTGTAATGGAATTCATTCACTTGTAAAATCTCTAAAGTCTAGCGTGCTTTTGTTGTAAGGCTTCTCCGCCATAAGAGATCTTTGTTGAGCGTCTACAGCCTTGGAAGCAACATTCTTAGTTGCGACCAAGTTCTTTTTTAAAAGACAAGTGCTTCCACTTTATTTTTTTATAACCGTCTATTCACCCCTCTCTAGTCGGGGCAACCCGATCCAACACAGGATCTCCCTAGTCTCGGACTAGCGGCTCCATTGACACTTACCTTGCAATAGGTCAGGATTCCCCTAGTCTCAGACTAGCGATGACTATTGACACATTGCCTTACGATAGGCCAAGATCCCCCTACTCTCATACTATTCTCACTCAGACTCTATGGGTACTCGGGAATCGTGAGACCGAACTTACTATTCTCTCCCGACATGAACATAGTTGCGGATTGAGCTTTTCTTTCTCTAACTCCACAAGTATTTGGGAGTCGTGAGATCGAGGTATTCTCTCTCGACACGAATATAATCAAGGATGTAGGATCAGATGCACATGAGAGAGGGGGCAAATCAAGTATATTTTAAAAATAAACTTGCTTTTTTAAATTTATAAAATTTGAGTGCGCATTGGAAAGATAATCTTGAACAAATCGAGTAAAGTGCAAAAAGAAACAAACACATGAATACAAGTAGTTTTACTTGGTTTAGAGCCTCGACGACTCCTACTCCAAGGCTCAGGTCTTTGTACCTTTTTAACTGATAATCCACTAAAATACTCTTCCTAGAAACCTTCGGAAGAGTAGTCTAGTACAAATATATAAGAAGTGTAACAACCTACTTCTTATAAATAATGATGTAAGTACGGTAAATTAAATTCATTACCCAACACAAATGAAGAAGTCTTGGTTATGTTCACGTGTTGGAGTACATCTTCCAGCCGTGGTCGATCGTAGATGAGTAGTAGCAAGACCGCAACATGAAGACGGAATCGTAGAATGAGCATTGTAACTTGTAGAAGAGATGATTTTGGAAAGCAGCTCGGGAGGGCAATGGGTAGGATTTGGGTAGGATTTCATATCCTCCTTACCCATCCTCATTTATTATATCCATCCCCATACTCATACTTATACCCAACGGGTATTTAACTTTCATACTCATCCCCATACCTGTCGGAGGATCGGATATTCATATCCTATTCATCATCATATTACTATCTACAATTCTCTCTTTTTTATAAAAAAAATAAATTATTTCAATGTACATGTTTGATCTTCCTCGTCTCACGCTCTTTCAATCGGGTGAGCATTTTTCATGAAAAAGAAGTTATGATATATATTGGTGATCGAATAAAGATGCAAACTAAGTTTCTTTTAAGGTGGGAAGCGAGCAAAAAAATTTCATTTGAATAAATTGAGGTATATATATATATATATTATATATAATAATATATATATATATATATATATCGGGTATCGGGTAGGATATGAGTAGGATTTTGTCACATCCACCTCCATTCCCATACCCGAAAATACCTATACCCAAATACTCAATTACTATAATCGGGTCTAAAAATTCCCTCCATATCCTCCTCCATTCGGGTCGGATGTCGGTTTCCCCATTGGATTCGGGGGAAATTGTCATCCCTAAGCTCGACGAATCCTTTTATAGGACATTGAGGGCTCCCTAGTTCCCAACTAGGGTGCCTCCAATCTATCAATCTGATCCTTGCTCAGTCTTCACATCTTATCCAACTCAAGGCGCCCTCAATCCAACATGAGGCACCATTAGTTGGACCTAAGACGCCTTAGATCTCATCTAGGGTGCCTCCAAGTGCCGAAATCTGATCCTCACTACTTCTGTGCTAGGGCGCCCTCAGTCCATCCAGGTCGCCCTCAGTCTGATCTAAGGCACTTCCAATTGGATTGGAGGGCCTGGATATTGTTCATTCGAGTAGGGGTGTAAATGAGTCAAGCTTCTCGTGAGCTATTGTGTCTCAGTTCGAAAAAAAATTCCTTCGATTAAGTTAACAAGCCAAGCTCGAGCCCGATTTCGAGCTTGGAAACATTATCGAGCCGAACTCGAGCTTAGTAGTATTTGGTTCGTGAGCTCGCGAACATGTCCGTTAAGAGGCTCGCCAACATGTTCATTAAGAGACTCTTTATCTTATTATATATATATATATATTAATATATCATTAAATAATAAATAATAAGTATAATAATATATTATTACAAGATGGATGCTCGAACTAAGCTCGTTTAATTTTTAAATGAGCTTTTATCGAGCCGAGCTCAAGCTATTTAATTTTATTGTGAGTCAAGCTTAAGCTTAAGAACTAAAGCTTGCATCAAACTCAAGCCGAACACGGGCTTAGAGATAACGAACCGAGCCCGAACTCGAGCCTCTTACGGTTTAGCACGACTTGGTTCGATTACACCCCTACATTCGAGACAAATTTTATAGTTTAGACCCTACAAAATAACGTTAGTCCAGAAATAAATATTTACCCGATAAAATAAAATTAGCGGATAATAAAATGGCTAAACAAAATTAGTATTAATTAGATCCTATCTTCCCAAGATCAGAATCTAGTTAGACCTTAGCTTAGAGCTCCAAAATGGTTTTAAGTTGGACCGCATCTAAAGTCCCACCGAGGACTCGTCCTCACCGTATCTCTCCTTCTGTGACTTACCTTACTTACCATTTGCAGATTGACTCAGTTTCTTAACCCACCAGGTCTTCATGCCAAATACCCCATCTGGACTTCAGTTAACTGTTAGGTCCTGCAGACTCAGCTGGACTTCATGTCAGGTCTCAACCAACCCGAACTTCAACCAATTGTCAGGCTCTGCGGACCCAATTGAACTTCCTGCCAGGTCTCAATCAACTTGGACTTTAGTCTGGTGTTAGGTCCTAAGTTTTTCAGTCTTACACACTTGGTAATAAGATTAAACAAACAACACACCTAACTTTAACCCTTTTGTCATACATCAAAACCTGAGTTTGACCGTTAATACTAACTGCACCAACAGAGGATCGATATATTCTCTCTCCGACTCCACTAGTACTCGGGAGTTATGAAATCGAGCATATTATTCTCTCGCCGACTCTACCGGTACTCAAGAGTCGTAAGATCGAACTTACTATTCTCTTCCGACTCGAACATAGTCGCGGATCGAACTTATTTTTCTCCTCCGATTCGGACATAGTCGTAGATCGAGCTTATCTTTCTCTCCCAATTCAGACATCGTCGCGAATTGAGCTTATTATTCTCTCCCAACTTGGATATAGTCGCCGATTGAGTTATTCTCTCTCCGACTCCACAAGTACTTGAGAGTCGTGAGATTGAACTTATAGTTAAGATCAAGCTATTCCCCCTGACTAGAACAAAGGCATCCATCGACTTATCCATATCCCTATACCAGGGATAGAGACGTACATCGACACTTCTATGTCAACTTATCATCTTATCATTAGGTTTGAGTGGATATAGTTCTATTTTTTTGAATATGAATTGTAGCTCTTTCTCATAGCTTTACTCGAAGGAACTTCACCGAGCCTGCCTACCAAGTTGCTTAGGTCATATACTAAGTCTATGTGTACTCCTATCAAAGACACTCAGGTCATACACGAAGTCTATGCTTGTACCCACAAAATCGAAGATACTCGAGTCATACATCGAATCTATGCTTGCTCCTATGAAATCAAAGACACTCAGGTCATACACCAAGTCTATGCGTGCTCCCATGAACTCCAAGTTCACTTGGACCGAGGCGTCCATTAGCATATTCATTGAGCTATTATTCTCCGACTCCATGGGTATATGGGAGTAGTGAGATTGAGTTCGTCATTCTCTTCCAATTCAAACATACTCGCGATTGAGTTATTCTCTCCCTGACTCCACGGGTACTTAGGAATCACGAGCTTGACCATTATTATTCTCTTCTTACTAGGACATAATAACAGATCGAGTTATTCTGTCTCTTACTCCATGGATGCTCAAGAGTTATGAGATCAAGTTTATTATTCTCTCTTGACTCGGACATAATTACAGATCGAGCTATTCTCCCTCCTATTCCACGGGTACTCGAGAGTTGTGAGATAGAGCTTATTATTCTCTCTCGACTCGAATATAGTCGTAGATCGAGTTATTCTCTCTCTAACTCCACGGATATTCGAAAGTTGTAAGATCAAGATTATTATTCTCTCATATCTCGAACATAGTCACGAATCGAGTTATTCTCTCTTCGACTCCATGAGTACTCGGGAGTCGTAAGATCGACATTATTAATTCTCTCTCGAATCCGACATAATCACGGATCGAGCTATTCTCTCTCCAACTCTATGGGTACTTCGGAGTCATGAGATTAAGCTTATTATTCTCTCCCGATTCGAACATAATCTCGGATCGAGCTATTTTATCTCCGACTCTACGGGTACTTGGGAGTTATGAGATTGAGCTTATTATTCTCTCTCGGCTTGAACATAATCGCTAATTGAGCTATTCTCTCCCGACTCGGACATAGTTATGTGTTGACCTATTCTCTACTAACTAGAGCATAATCGCGGATTAACATATTCTCTCCCAACTCGGACATAGTCCTGGATTGAGCATTTTCTCAGTCGGGGACAAAGTCACCACTTATTCCCCTGACTAGGACTCAATCATGAATTGATTTCTCTTCTAAGTCTGGACATGTTTCGATTCATTATCTTCACATCGTAATACTTGTCTGGTCAATTGACCTACACCCCCATTTAACTAATCTTGAAGGGGATGCTTGTGATGCGGAGGTAAGTGAGGATTCATGTGGCGGAACCTTGATCCGGTCAATAGGGAAACAAGGTGGCAAGGTTAAGGTTCAGTCAATACAGAGATTGTGGTGTGCTCTAGGACTCAGTCAACCTAGCCTCCACGTGGTGTATCATCAATCTCCGACCGGTAGAGTTGAGCCGAGTCAATCAGACCAAGTTTGTGATCTCTCGAGTTGCTGACTCACCGACTTCCCGACTCACTGATCTGCTAATTACCTTCAAACCTTGAAGGGGGGGGGGGGGGGGGTGAATCTCTAACAATACAATCTATATTTTACTTTTTCCCTCTACTATTGAAACATCATGTTGAATTAGGCATTGAAGTGGTTTCACTAGGGGAACTCTTGGCGTGGAGGTTATGTTCATAGGAATTGTCATGCTATGGGAAGGAATCTAGCAGAAGCCTCAATGTCATCATTCTTTATACCGGAATGGATTCCTATTGTCGCATCATCGTGGTAAGATTTTCATACCGGAACAAAGATCAATAAGTTAAAAAAAAATCCTTCTTTTATAACACAATCAGTTAATCTAAGTGAGTCGAGCAAAGTCACTTAAAAAGTATTTTTTTTTACTATTAGAGTAAATAAGTTATATCGTTAATCTCACACGGTCCAATATCATTAGTGTCACGGTAAGATTTAAGTAACTAATCACGAGAGATATTTTACTTTAGTGTAGTGGTTTTTTTGCGTGAGAAAGTCAAGTATCCAATAGAAACAAAGTCAAAATGTAATATTAAATTGAAAAAAAAGAAACGTAAAGAAATATTATTTGCACTCCCTAAACCTTCCTTTTTTATTCCCTAAAAGAATTTTGAGAGAGTAAAAAAAAGAAGTGATTGGATTCCTTTTTATTTCCTTTATGGTTGGGTTCATTTTATATATTAGGGAGTAAAAAAAATTAGGGTTTTTTTTTTTTTTTTTTTTATTTTAAAAAATAATTATGGAGATGAAAAAAAATCCATTAGAAAAATAATAAAAAAAAAAAAAAATAATAAACCCTTATATGGAGAGTGAACTAAAAAAAAATTATGATTGAAGATTTTTTTTCATAATTTACCCAAAAAAAAATAAAAATCTAAGTGACTTGAGCAAAGTCACTTAGAAGAAAATATTTTTCTTCACAGCGCATCGAATTCGCAAAAAGTATTTTTCTATCGCATTCAAACTGAATCGATAAATTATTTTTTATAAATAAATTTATTTTTCTAATAAGTTTTTTTTTAGCTTTTACAATTCCAGTAAAATATATATCCTAGTGTTTGTCGAGACTACTTCAAGGCTCAAGATAAGATTAAACACCTCACCGCCACGTAGGACTTTAAAAGGACCGAAAGGAAGATAGTATCCGCCCAACAATTCACCTTCGTCTACATTCGACGACTCTAAAAACATGGTCCCTTCTCTATTCAATAATTGCCTGGGTTAACAAGAATGGGAATCCTATTGCGTAACTTTTTTTTCATCAGAAAAGTGGTCAATCGTTGGCCCCACAGACGGCACGAAAAGTAAGGTATTATTTGTAGCGAGAAATTAATTTGCGCCACAACTCTACCTGACAGATGAAACAGCAGCTATCTCGTTGGACACCCGGACCCACATCCAGCCAATAAACAACCGGTAAGGACTGTGTTAATTACTACCGCAAAGCAATCGATTCCTTCCGTTCCTCGTTTCTTCTTCCGCGGCTGCTCTTTTCCAACTCCAGAAAAACAAACGAATAGAGCGAGATTTCTATCCAGTGATTCGAGCAGCGATGGCGGCGAGGGAGCAGAACGTTTACTTGGCGAAGTTGGCGGAGCAGGCGGAGAGGTACGAGGAGATGGTGGAGTACATGGAGAAGGTCGTCGGTGCGGCGGAGGTAGAGGAGCTCACGGTGGAGGAGCGCAACCTGCTCTCGGTCGCTTACAAGAACGTCATCGGAGCTCGACGCGCCTCCTGGAGGATTGTCTCCTCCATCGAGCAGAAGGAGGAGACACGCGGCAATCACGACCACGTCGAAACCATCCGCGGCTACCGTGCCCGGATCGAGTCCGAACTCGCATCGATATGCGGCGGTATTCTGCGTCTTCTGGACTCTAGCCTCATCCCGGCCTCTGGCGCTGCTGACTCCAAGGTTTTCTACTATAAGATGAAGGGCGATTACTACCGATACCTGGCCGAGTTCAAGACCGGACCAGAACGCAAGGACGCCGCCGAGAATACCTTCTCAGCCTACAAGGCCGCCCAGGTTCAGATCCCTCTTGTTCCTGCCCTCGATCTCTTTGATTTGAATCTCATCTAATTTGGACTTTCGTTTGACTGGAAGACCGTCTCATACTTTTAAACTGTTTTTCGGATCCTTAAACACTGTAATCCTTATTTAGATGGACACTGTCATATTATTTCTAAATAGAGTAAGGGTATTGGGGGTTTTGATTGAAGTTGGCTATGGCAGGACATTGCTGTTGCAGAATTAACACCGACACACCCAATTCGGCTTGGTTTGGCTCTAAATTTCTCGGTGTTCTACTATGAGATTTTGAATTCGCCAGACAAGGCTTGTGCTCTCGCCAAGCAGGTAAGCCCATCAGAGTATACTTGCTATTTTCTTTTCTCAGACTGTTGTTTAGGTGGCATTTATCAACGGAAGAAACTTATCTTGGGAGTGTGTGCTTAGTACCATTTCCCTTCGTTTTGTAGCTGAGATATTTAATTTAGTTTACAATATGTAAGTTTCAAACGCTTACATGATAGAGTTGCAAGGAAAAATACTGCATGCAGCATCTTTTCTCAGATTGTTGCTGATATTTTTCAACTCGAGAAACTTAGTTCTTGGGAGTGTGTGCTTAGTTCCAGTTCCCTTCATTTTGTAGTTGAGATATTTAATTTCAGAATATGTAAGTTTCAAACATTTTAAAAGATAGAGTAAGGACAGATACTGCACGCCGCATCTTCTCTCTGATTGTTGTTTAGGTGACATTTATTAACGGGAGAAACTTAGTTCTTGGGAGTGTGTGCTTTAATACCATTTCCCTTCATGTTGTAGCTGAGATATTTAATTTAGTTTTTTCAGAATATGTAAGTTTCAAAGAGCTTACATGATAGAGTTGGAAGGACAAATACTGCATGAGCATCTTTTCTCATATTGTTGTTTAGGTGACATTTATCAACTGGAGAAACTTGGTTAGTACCATTTCCCTTCATTTTATAGTTGAGGCAAATACTTAATGCAGCAACTGTCTAATTATTGTTTTGTTAATTTATTGAGATTTCTTGGAAGGATAAAATCATGCCATGAAAACACCCTTTCCTCTTCACCTTTTGGTATCACAAATATCCAGGGATTTGTATCGGTAGTCTTACTGGTATCTTTGTTTTTTTTTATATGCCAATATACAGTTGTTATCCACTTATCCATCACAAGTAACTCAGGATTTTTCTCGATACTCCTCTCGATATGCGTATTTGTGATATGGAATGACTCTGGTGCTAACCAATTCAAGAATAGCATTGCCTCTCTCAATGGCTATGGTGTTTGTTTCTATGTTTCTTAACACATTTCTTTAGCTTCTTGATTTCATATTCTTGCATGTTCAACACTTTGTACTGAGTTGTAGTTCGCAGACAAAAATGGTGAAATAAGTTATTTTAATAGTCCCATTAACATCCTGCATACAAGTAAAATCCTTTTGATTCCCACTATGCACCATTCTCAGTTGGTTTCGAGTTGTCTTTTTCTTGCTCAACTGCTCGAAGAACAAGTCCTCCTTGTCGAAGCTAGTTGTTTTGAGCAACTTATTCCTAAGTTTTCTTTCATCTTTGGTTAGGCTTTCGATGAGGCAATTTCAGAGCTGGACACACTTGGAGAGGAATCTTACAAAGATAGCACTTTGATTATGCAGCTTCTACGTGATAATCTCACCCTGTGGACTTCAGACATGCAGGTAATATCTCAACCTTAACTTCTACAGACCAATTTGGTCTCCTTGTATGCCAATGTGGGTAGTTTGATAAGACTAAGATAAGTGGTGTTTAAATCCTTCATTCAGCATAAATTTCAGTAGCATAGAGTTTTAGTTTTATTTAATAAATATCATCTCTTGGTAGTTGGATAGTCTGATATATAATAAATTGAAATTTAATTACAATTATTAACTTGAGGTGATTGGTTGGATGGTAACATACCAAATGTGAAATAAGAATCACTGAATGTAATCTATCTTCACTTACCCGTTAGAATTTAATTCACATCTCTACCATTATAGAAAACACTACTGAACTTTACCTTCTTAAAAATGACGTCATTTCAAGCGTTTAATATTATAAAACACGTGTGAGAATTATCAGCCAGCAAGTTTATTGCACATTGATGGTAAACGCAGCACAATAACACGATATTCCAATATTAGCATACTGAATAGCAAATAATTTAACTTTTGTGGCATGCAAATATTCAATTCTGAACGGGGATTTCATAAGTTGACAAGTTCAAATGATTCGATGCTTAAATTGTAAATGGTAGAGGTAGAATGCCGAAGAAAAATCTAATTATGTTAATTAAAAGTGGTTGGATATTAGTATTGATATAATCTTCGATCCAGTTTAATAGAAGGATAAGATTTATGTAGTGGTTTCAATGACAATTTACTTTGTAGTTAAGAATATGTATATTCAAGCCAATTGTTCAACTTTTTTGTTTGGTTAAACTTTTGCAGGAGGATGGTGTAGACGACATCAGAGAAACAAGCAAGCCTGAGGATGGAGATGAGCATTAATTTTAAATGAATGGTGGCTATATATGTGCTTTTATTTAAGATTTATATGGTGCTTTAGCTTGCAGATTGAATTTAATATTGGTACATGAACATGAAGTGTGTAATGAACCACCTGCGTGTTTTTACGCAAACCAT
Organism: Boesenbergia rotunda; assembly: GCA_024364735.1. Taxonomy (NCBI): domain Eukaryota; kingdom Viridiplantae; phylum Streptophyta; class Magnoliopsida; order Zingiberales; family Zingiberaceae; genus Boesenbergia; species Boesenbergia rotunda. The sequence goes on from JAGFNQ010005257.1 coordinate 264,463, forward strand.
TTGCGTGTGTTAAATCTTTGCCAAAATGTCTCTTTTCTTCAATCTTTTATGTCTGTGGTCTTAATGAAATCTAATTTCAGCCTACAGCATTTGCGATACAATTATTTGGCATACACATTGCATTGGGTGGGGAACAATCAATTTGCATAATTTTCTCCCCAAAAAACAAAAGGTGCTATGGAAATAGAAGCTCTGACCGATGATCCACTCACTTTTAACGTTCTCGTAAATATGTTTTAGTGTTAAATACCTAAAATTTGAGGGGCTAAAATGAAAAGTTCCTAGAATTAGGGGCTCTTGTGTGAAGAGCTAAACTTGGAGGGTGTATTTGGCTTGGAACAAAACATCAAGGAGGTAAGTGGATAACAAATCCAAGCATGGGACTAATGTTGCTAATGGTTAAATGGTAGGGGGCGGATTGCAAATGAGTGTCCACTTTAATTCCTCCTCTTCTCTCTTCCGATGTCCATTGTTTTCCCCCTTTTTCATTTCTTCCTCGCACAGATCAATATCAAGGTTTGATTGCCATCGACCTTTTTATTTTCTTCATTCCCTTCTTTCTTCCTCATCAATCTTTTCCACTTCTCGATCACGGCCCAAGCAAGCAAGGGAGTTTATCTTTGGCGCCAGGGCGAGGGCAGCGAGCTTTGAACGAGGATCTCTGCGCTGAGCCACGGATCTGAGGTTACGCGGTTTGTGTCTATGGTCGGCGATCCTTGCTGTCGACAAGGCTGTGACGACGGCGACTCTCGTGGAGGTAAGTCTCCGATCTGGATATCTCCTTCTAGTTCGCGTAGATGGATCCCTGTTGTGATTGATCTGCTATCGGTCACAAGTTCTTCAGGATTTTGAAACCATGATTGGCTGGTTTGGGCAGGATGAGGAATTGCGAGGGAGACAGGGGTTCTGTGCGGATTTCCTTTACGAGACTGCATGCGGACAGATCTGAGCTGGGCTGAGCTCATCGCCTCAATCAAGGTAAGGGTGAGGCGTTCTTAGTTTTCATGTTTTGTTGGTTTTGTCTTAAGGTTGCTACCTTGGGGTTTTACTTCGATTTTGATTTGGAATTACTAAATAAAAGTTGTTTCTCAGCATGAACTAGGGTTCCGTTGTTGTTTTGGTTTAGGGATCTGCTGCTTCGATTGGAAGAGGTCAATGGGTTGAGTTGGTTATTGTGATCTTGGTTCTGTTAAGTGTTCTTGCTATTTTGATCTGATGCAGGTTTGTGAAGGAGTTTTGTTCCGTTTGTTCATGGTGGATTGTAGTTGGTTCTTGATCTGTTTGGGGGACGTGTGTGTGTTCTGTGTAAATCGCTTTGAGTGTGCTGTGATTGAATCCTCGTGATTGTGTGATGGAGAACTTCGGTTGATTTTGTTTCCAGCTGCGTGGGTTTTCTTATGTGAGGAATCTGGGTTTGATCTTGAATTGGAATTCTGTCCAGATTGGGTTTTTCTGGAACTTAGCAGTTCCACGCAGATGAATTGGTTTCGGAGTTGTTGCCATTTGGATGGTAGGAGGGTTGAACAGAATTAGGAGGTTAAGTGGTAGCTGTGTTGGGAGTTGGTAGTTGAAGAGAGGGTTGTCTCAATTAATCTGTATAGACATTGGTAATGGGTGTTTTGATATTATGTCCTGAGCTACTTTTAGCACTAGGGTTAATGTTGGACGTTGGGGTTAGTTTGGGTTAATCCAGATACGTTGTTGTATCTGGTCTAGTGTATCATTTGCAATGATAGTTGGTTATGGTTATCTAAAAATTGGTTTTTGGATGCAGGACTTTGACTTGGTTCACACGATATGGATATTATTTGGACGGGAGTTCTCGTCGCTTGGATTTCGTCATATTGAGGCGGGTACCTCTTTTATGCATAGCTAGACATAGTTAACAGTAGGGATATCTGATATCTGTATCTCTGTGCTCTTGCTCCGGTAGTTGTATCCGTTAGCTTTACTGCTTACTATATCTGTATGGATTGATGATGCACAGTTTACCTTATACCTTACGCTAGGATTTAGGTATTGGTGCATACCGGTTATATGGACTACTGCATATCATGTAGATAACAGCAGGGATAGATAGTGGATGATGCATGGGATAGTGACATGCATCATCGTGCACGTAGCATAGGCGGACGACCTTTGACTCCCTGGAGGTTGAGATGGGTCGTCGGACGTGCTACTGGTGTAGGGGCATATGCAGGCGACCTTTGACTCCCCTAGTGGTTGAAATGGGTCGTCATACCTGCCACTTTACCTGTCGTGTAGTCCCAGTTCCACTCTTCGTTAGTGGATTATAGGCCACGGCGCTCCGACAGGTCCCCTACCTATCCGATGATAGTGAGGGGCAGGGAACGTCACTTTGTCCGATGACATAGTACGTTCAGGGTCTGAGACCCGGCTCATTCGGTGTCGTGTGAGGCACGACGACGGCCGTTTAAGTGGAGGGAGGACCCGGTCAGAGCCCTACCCACTCGGTTTCGCGTAGAGGCGATAGTAGCCGACTGGCGTCAGGGGTGACCCATGCTGCATCATGAGCATACTGTGCATCGATGCATATGATTGTGATTGTTGCACTTGATTGTTGCACTTGGTTGACATGCATACTACCGGGTTTGGATCGACGCAGGTAGGTATGTAGTTCCTTTACTGCTTATAGTTCAGTTCTGCATTTCTTTCTACTGCAGTTATCTTCAGTATTGTGATAGATAGATAGACGATGCCTTACTGCTAGTATTTCTTCCTGTGCATATTAGATTGTATTCGCTGAGTTCTTTGGACTCACCCCGTTGGCTATGTTTTTCTCTTATCAAGATGATCGTCTGGATTGTTCAGCAGCCTGTCCCAGTTCATGTGTCTCCGAGACGATTTCCGCCTGTCTTTTGGTTGAGGTACATGTTGGTACCCTTTTCTTTTATTCAGTGTATTTCTTTTCATTTCCGCTGTTGGTATGTTATACTCTTTTGTGTCGTGTATTGATTCTGTTTTGGTTTTGTCGTAAGTCGTACCGGTACGTAGCTTTGTCGTCGTTTTTGTTGATTTCAGACGGTTGTTCCAGCCCTATAGGCTGTGGTACAATCATCTGAGGTGGCCGTAAAGGTTAGGTTTTTCTGAATTGTCCGTCGGTCGAGGGAGTGGCAGTCCGATCGGTATCGGACGAGCAGCTCCTCGGGCGTGACATTTAGAGTCAATAGAAAAAAATAAATTATGGGAGTTATTAGTATAGATGTTGTGATAGCGGATATGATGGATATTGACTTGGTCAGATTTTAATCCTCAGATTTTAAGATGATAATATCTGTATATGTTAGTTGTTCGTTTATTTGTGGGGATAAATAGAAACACTAATAGGAATTTACTAAAAAGACACCTATAGAGATAGGAAATTTTCAAATTAAATTTTGAGAATCATGAAAGAGTCCTCGTTAATCCGTTTTAAGATCAATACGGAAAAGATAAATTATGGGATTATTATTTTGGATATTGTTATTAGTGGGGATGGTGGATATTGACTTTGTCAAATTTTAACTTTTAGACTTTAAGACGGTAACATCTATATGCTAGTTATTTGTCTATCCGCGGGGACAATAGAAATTCTAATCAGAATTTACTGAAAGAGACGTATAGAGTTGAGAAATTTTCAAATTATCAAATCTTGAGATGGCAAAAGACGATCGCTCACTCTCAAAATCTCTGTCAATCCGTCTCAGGACCAATCCGAAAGAAGTAAATCACGGAGACTACTAATCTAGATGCTACGGTTAATGCATGAGGAGGAAAGGTATATTAACTTTATTAAATTTTAACTCTTAATTTTAAAATGATAATATTTATATCCTAATTATCAGTTAATTTCGGAGATCAAATTATCAAATTTTGAGAAACATTAAAGGGTGTATTAATTTTAGTGACTATTTTTTTTATCTATCCTTGCCGATATCAGTGTTTCACATGCCGATTTCTAATATATTTGAGTTACATTTTAAAAGAATCTAGTATGAAAATAATTTTTATATTTCGGATATACGTGACCGCATTTTCTCTCTCTGTCATGTGATATTAAGCTTCGTATTTAGTTATAATGAACGGGAATCTGGAATAAGTAACAGAGAGTATATTGAATTCTTTCTAATTTTAAAAATTTATGCATGATCTGGAATAGTCAGATCTAATCAAATTTATCAGATCGATCAAAAAATTTTAATCGAAATTTACGGATTGACCTAGATAGGTTGGACTAATTTCAAATTTGATAGATTTTTAAAGTTATAAGGAATTCAATGATGTCCTCATTGTTTATTCGGTCTCTTCGGATGTATTACAAGTTAACTTCTAGTTAAAACATGATCTTGGTCAATGTAAAATATGGTTTTAAAAAAAAATTATATATATATATATATATATAGTAAATAAGAGTTTAAAAATGAAAATAATTTTATGAAAAATTCTAAAATAATTCTTTGAAAATTTTGATAATGTTTGCGAAAATAAATATGTGTAAGATAGACTAATTTCGAATTAGTTAAGAAAAGATTTAATTTTAGATTATATATATATATATATATATATATATATATATATATATATATATATATATATATATATATATATATATATATATATATATATATACTATTCCTTTGGTTTTCTCCTATGCCAAGCCCTAAAACCACCGCGCTATCATGGTAAGGGATCGGTTGATTGTCATAAAGGTCTTGAGTTTGAGCCACGATGTTGGTGGGGCGTAAATTCCTATACCCTGTGTAAAAAGTCTATCCCCCCCCACCCTGACCTCTTGCCTTCTTAGTCATCGTGATTTATCTCCTCCGTGTTGGTCCTGAGGCGGGTTGACGGGGGCGCTGAGGGCGAGTGTTTCGCCTTTTTGCCACCTAAAACCACCGCGCCGACTCACCACATATCAGTAAGGTGAGTAGTGATGACAGAGTACGGACGGGAGTCACATCTCTACGTCGGAGGGTGGCCTCTGTTCAGTTTCCTCCCGTACATAGGTGACAATGTCTGACCGACGACAGAGGTGACCATGTCATTGCACCATGCACATATGCATAATTTTGCATTTGTCATGCTTGTTGTACTTGGATGCTGCATATGATTGACATGCACATACAGGAGACCTTTATGTCTGGTTTTGGCGACCCCGCCACATTGGTATGGTGTTTGTCTACTCCTCCTTTCAGTTGTACTTATCACTGCCTTTACATGTGTTATTTTGATAGTCTGTTACTACTATTGCTAGCTTAGACTATCTTGCATATCTGATGAGATATCCGCTGAGTACTGTGGTCTCACCCCGTTAGCTCCCTGAGTACTGGAGTGCCCTGCAGCCTGTCCCTCTACGCGTGTCGAGACTATCTTTCATTTGCTGTTCCGCTGCGGTATTTTCGATATGGTTGTACTTTTGTGTGCCAAGGAGGCCCTTGTTTCATTTTGTTTTGTCGTAAGTCATATCGGTACGCAGCTTTTATCGTCGTTTTCATTTTCATTTATTTCAGACGGTTGTTCCAGCCCTATAGGCTGTGGTACAATCGGCTGAGGCAGTCGTAGGTGTTAGGTTTCTGAGTTGTCCGCCTGGTCGAGGGAATGGCAGACCGGTTATTATCGGACGGGCAGCTCCTCGGGCATGACAAATGGCTAGGAAGATTATTCTAGTCAGATATTTCTGGCCCACGTTACAAGCAGACGCTAACAAGTTTGTCACTGGATGTGAAGCTTGTCAAAAGCATCAACATATTGCTCATCGCCCAACAGAACTACTTCGAGCCTCTACAATCTCTTGCCCCTTCGATCAGTGGGGGATGGACATAGAAGTCCTTTTCCAGCAGGACCATAGCAAAAGAAGTTCCTATTGGTACTGGTGGATTACTTCACCAAATAGGTCGAAGCCCAGCCACTCGCCTAGATTACTGTGGCTGCCGTGATGAAGATCCTCTGGAAGGATATTGTCTACAGATATAGAATTCCATACAAACTAGTATCAGACAATGGTAGATAATTTACAGGTCGCAAACTCAAAGAATTGTGTGAAGGTTGGGTATTCGACAAGTCTTTACTTCAGTCGCTTTCACAAAGCAACGGTTAGGCTGAAGTTGTACATAGAGAAATAATCAGAGGACTCAAGATAAAGCTAGAATATGTCTGGGGGAGTTGGGTCGAAGAACTCCCAAGCGTTCTATAATCCTATCGAATAACTCCCAAAGAGGAAACTAGGCAAAATCCTTTTCATCTGGTCTATGGTGCAGAGGTCGTGATCCCTATTGAGATAGGTGACGAATCAACTCAGCGACAACTCTACACCAAGGAGAATAACGACCAGGAGCGACTACTCGATTTAGGGAGTGTTTGGGAGAGCTTCTGCTAGCTGCTTTTTAGCTTTTAGCCATGCAAAAGTGCTTTTGAGTGTTTGGGAATGTCAGATTCTGCTTTAACTTCTGCAACTTTTACTCAAAAGTTAGAAGCAACAATTTGATGCTTTTTTCTGCTTTTGCTTTTTTGCTTATGGTGTAGAATTAAAAGTTGACATTTATACCCTTAATAAATTTATTACTTTACATAATTACCATCCTATTTTTAAATAAAATCTTATATTTTTATATAATTTATATTTTCAAAAAATTTTATACATATTTGTATAAATTTATATAAATTTTATTATTTTATTATTTTTTATATTTTTATTAACTTTATATTTTTTTAAAATATATATATTATTAAAAAAATAATTTTGATATAATATTTAAAATATAATATTAAATATATAAAATATTATAGATCATGTATCAAAATTATATTTAAATAATTGAAAAAAATTAATTTTGATAGTTTAAGGATATTATTGTCATTTAATTAAAAATTAAGCTTAAAAGTGATTATTCACCAAACACTCAAACTTTATCTTGTATCAGCTTTTGACTTCTATTTCCAAACACTGTATGCTTTAGCTTCTTACTACTTCAAGATAATCACTACAAGAATCACTTTTCAAGAAGTAAAAGCTCTCCCAAACACTCCCTTAGACTTGGTGACAGAAGTGCGTGACAATGTGGCCACCCGACTAGCTGCATACCGCCAACGCATGTGACAGGTCTACAACCGGTGAGTGATCCCCCACAATTTCTAGGTCGAAGATTGGTGTGGAAAAGGATCAAGTCGGTCGACGATATTAGAAAGATCTACCTCAATGGAGTGGACTTTACACGATCATCGAAAAACTCATGGGTGACAGTTATTATTTGCAGGTGTTGGGGTAATCTATGGTCCGGAGTGACCGTGTGTTTTGATGTTTGGGCAAATGGTTTAAGTTAGGTTCACCCTTGTATTTTGATATGTGTATTTGAGTGTGCAGGTTTGTAGGATACACATAGACTTAGCTGGATGACTTCGGGTACGGTGAAGGATGACATGGAGGCAAGCCGTGAGCTTGTGTGCGCATCCGAGGGACCATGGATATAGCAGGGACGATGAGCCGAGGGAAGCGGACTTCGAGGTGTACGTGAAGGATGGCATGAAAGCAAGTCGAGGGCTTGTGTGCATCTGAGGGACAAGGGCCAAAGTTGAAGAGGGTTTGAAGGCAACAGATCGAGGCTGCTGGAGCAGGAACGATGAGCCGAGGGACGCGGATTTCGAGGCATGCGTGAAGGATGGCATGGAGGCAAGCCAAGGGCTTGTGTGCGCATCTGAGGGATGGGAGCCGAAGACGAAGAGGGCGCGAAGGCAACAGATTGAGGCTACTGGATGAAGAGTCAGCCGAATTGTGAGGGTTCGAGTGCTGAGTGAATTGTACTAGGGAAATCCTAGGGTTCGAGTGCTGAGGGAAATGTACTCGGGAAGGAGAAACCTTAGGTTTGGGAGTGAAACAGTCGACTGGTCCTCGGGCAGTTGACTGGTGTATGTCACAGAAAGATCAGTCGACTGCTAATGGGGCAGTCGATTGATGGTGGCTGGAAATTCGAACGTTGGACTTGCAACGGTCGAATTTAGGTGGGACCAGTCGACTGGTAGCAGTCTTCTCAGCCTAGAGCACTATTTAAAGGGGCTCGGTTTTGGCTGAGACTTCTTGACGAAATTGACTTTGATTAAAGGTCAATTAGTAGTCTAAGAGCTCAGGAGTGTTGTCTGGATTGTGGCGAGATTTCTCCACCCACAAGGAGCTACATGAGCTAGCTGGAGGTCTTCCAGGGAGTCATCCACCGACGGATCGGGATCGTCCACCTTACGGACAACCATGGAGTAGGAGCTCTATCTCCGAACTATGTAAAAGTGACATGTTAGCATTGTTTGATTGTGTTATTGTTATTTCCTCTTGCGCATGCTAACGTTGTAGGTAGAAAATCGAACGAAAGTTATTCACCCCCTCTAGCTTAACGGTAAGATCCTAACAAGTGGTATCAGAGCGAAGGTTCGGTCATCTACGGACTAACCGCCGAGAGAGCAAAAAGCTAGAGGAGATGACGACTGAAGAAAAGTTGGGCGATGACATCAACGTTCCACCTCCCTATGATCGCGAGGATTTCGACTATTGGAGGATGCGGACAAAGACTTGGTTCGACATGGATTGGAACTACATGATTGCGCTTGAAGAACCATTTGAAGTTCCAAAGGATAAGCATGAGAAAAAGCTCCGACTAAGATATTGGAATAAGGAGCAACAAGCACAAGCAAAGGCAAATGAAATGATAATTTCAATTTTAGTTAATATTTTACCTAATAATATAATTAGTGGTGTAGGTGAATATCAAAGTGTACATGAGTTATGGAATAAGGTGATAGCATTCCATGAAAACCTTACACAAGCTAAATTAGTGGAAGATCCCAAGGAAGTAAGCTTAATGGTCTAAGAAGAGGAGAAGGGTTAATCGGATGAGGAAAGAAGCTCAACATCCGAAGAGAAGGAGGAAGGAGAAAAAGATTCATCCATCTCATCAAGTGAAGTGGCATAAGAAAGCGAAAGGTCATCCACTTCATCAAGGGAAGAAGAAGAGGTCTCCACTTCAAAGATTGAGGGGGAGGAGAGACCACCCTTGATACCGGAGCAAGAAGAAGGTCCCATCTCCACCCAAGCGAAGGAGGGAAAGTCCAAGAATGACAAGGGTAGCATATAACTATAGCAAGGAGGGAAAGTCCAAGAATGACAAGGGGATACCATTTAAAAGCAAGAAGAAGGTCTTAACTAAGGACAAGAGGTCCAAGGTTAAGAAGGTTAGGGTTGTAGACCAAGAGTCATCAGAGGTACTCCGATGTGGTCTAGCTTTTGTTGAGTCACCTAGGGAGGTGGCTAAGGCTAAAAGCTTAAGGGGGAGCTCTAGGAGCCAAGTTGGGACCCATGAGTTATGGATCCCGGGAGGATTCCTCTCGGAAGTCTAGATGGGTATGGAGTGTGCTAAAGGATGTGGAGATGGGTTTGGAGTCTCAATCCTAGGGTTTTGGCACAATGGATTTGAGTTTCATGCATGAAAATATGACATTGAGAGGATGGTCAAAAGCTAATGGATTTAAGATCAAGGTTCAATTGAACTATTTAGCTAGTTTTGGATTTTGTGTCAATCTTGGGATTGATGATAGATCCATGGTTGGATGTATTTTTTCCAAGTAGATATGGGTACCACAAACCTCTCCACAAAATTTGAAAATTTTTGGAGATTTGTGGAATTTCTGGTGCATTTCTGAATTTGGGTCAGAAATGCTGAAATTGGGGTTTTCAGGGTGCCAGTCGACTGGTAATTGTCCCAGTCGACTGGTAAAGGCTGAAAAATGGGTTTTAGCAATTGGAAGGTATCCAAATGATGTAAAACAAGTGTGTAATCTTATGGGGGGCTTAATACACTGTATTTATGATCATTAGAAGATAAAGGATCCAATAAGAGGAAAATTGTTGGAGTTTTTTTGATGTATGGTAAAGGAGGAGAAGTGTTGGGTTTAAGTGGGAAACCAAACACGACTTTGTAAGAAATCCTAAGTCCAGAGGGAGCTTAGGTAAAGGGGGAGCATTGTTGCTCATTTGGTGGCGTAAGGGGAACCTTGGAAAGGTTCTTAAAAAGCCTTTGTAAGTTCAATGTCGGGGGAGCCTTGGAAAGGTTTTAAAAAACCCGTTTTGGTAAAAGTCCTAAACTCGTGGGAAGGTTAGGTGTGAGGATGCCTTGTGATAGGATCCATGTTACATTGCATATGCATTGGCGGTGTAAATCCAAGGTGAAGCCTTGGCAACGTAAGTCCAAATGGTTGTTAGCATTGTTTTTGCTATTTATTTTCCCTAACTTAAACGTATTGCCAAACATCAAAAAGGGGGAGATTGTTGGGGCAATCTATGGTCCGGAGTGACCATGTGTTTTGATGTTTGGGCAAAGGGTTTAAGTTAGGTTCACCCTTGTATTTTGATATGTGTATTTGAGTGTGCATGTTTGCAGAATACACATGGACTTAGCTAGACGGCTTCAGGTACGGTGAAGGATGGCATGGAGGCAATCCGTGGGCTTGTGTGCACATTCGAGGGACCATGGATATAGTAGGGACGATGAACCGAGGGAAGCGGACTTCGAGACGTACGTGAAGGATGACATGAAGGCAAGCCGAGGGCTTGTGTGCATCTGAGGGATGAGGGCTAAAGTCGAAGAAGGCTTGAAGGCAACAGATCGAGGCTGCTGGAGCAGGAACGATGAGTCGAGGGATGTGGACTTCGAGGCATGCGTGAAGGATGGCATGGAGGTAAGCCGAGGGCTTGTGTGCGCATATAAGGGACGGGAGCCGAAGATGAAGAGGGAGCAAAGGCAACAGATCGAGGCTGCTGGATGAAGAGTCAGCTGAGTCGTGAGGGTTCGAGTGCTGAGTGAATTGTACTCAGAAAATCCTAGGGTTCGAGTGCTAAGGGAAATGTACTCGGGAAAGGGAAACCTTAGGTTTGGGAGTAAACCAGTCGACTGGCCCTGGGGCAATCGACTGGTGTATGCCACAGAAAGATCATTCGACTGCTAATGGGGCAGTCGACTGGTGGTGGCTAGAAATTCGAACGTTGGGCTTGTTAGGTGGGACCAGTCAACTGACAGTAGTCTTCTCAGCCTAGAGCACTATTTAAAGGGGCTCAGTTTTGGCTGAGAGTTCTTGACGAAATTGGCTTTGGTTAAAGGTCAATTAATAGTCTAAGAGCTCAAGAGTGTTGTCTGGATTATGGCGAGGTTTATCCACCCACAAGGAGTTACACGAGCTAGCCAGAGGTCTTCCGGGGAGTCATCCACCAACGGATCGGGATCATCCACCATACGGACAACCGTGGAGTAGGAGCTCTATCTCCGAACCACGTAAAGGTGACGTGTTAGCATTGTTTGATTGTGTTATTATTATTTCCGCTTGCGCATGCTAACGTTGTAGGTAGAAAATCAAACGAAAGCTATTCACCCCCCTCTAGTTTAACGGTAAGATCCTAACAGCAGGATGTTGATAGCAAAAGACTAGAAAGACCATGAAACGTAAGTCACCTCCAATCTTATGGCGCCCAATAATCCGGACGACTGATATAATTTTTTGAACTTAAATCGAGGATATGCACAAGTATAAAATATTATCTTACTTTTTATTTTTAATTTAAATAAGCACACATTATCATAATGCCTAATTTTAAATTAAAGAATAATGTGGTAAAATATTATATTAAATTATATATTATTATCACTAAATATATAAGATTTTATTTGATAATTTAAATTGAATCAAATAATATTAAATTATATTTTATTTTCTATAATTTTTATTATATGATAATTTGATAATTAAATAATTAAGATTATATATAATCAAAAATATTAGAATCAAACGGACCTTACGAATTTTAAATTAGTATAAAATGAATAACTATTTTATTTGTAATATCTGTCCACATTAATTTAAGCTAACAGGTTGTTGTCCTCAAGCGGGCCCAGCTCGCCTCCAATTGAAAGGAGGATAGCTAAATGAATGCAACAATATACAATGTGAGAGGCCAAAGTCTTAGGCCGGCCATTACGCGGTTTCGACTTTCTTAAACGAAAGGTGTGCCGGCCCTACCATCAGCTCACCATAGCAGTGGGGGCCCACTGATGCCTCTGGGGTAGGTGACGGGTATGATGTCGAAATTGCCGGGACGTAATCCGAACCAGACGATGGGCCACGTGGCTTTTGTGGGTGCTGCGGCGGAACGCCCGAATCATTGACCTCCCCGATCGGAAACCAACGCCTTCTCTTTTCTATCGGCGATGCCGACCGAGCAGTTCTCCGGTCATCATCCGCCCTCTGAGCGTGCGTGAGATCCAGTCCCGATGGCTCTCTACCTTCGGATCCTTTCCGATGAGACTGAGGCCGAGGCGGAGCTGGAAGTCCCTCCTCCTCCTCTCCCTTCACTTTCCAGATTCGAGTATCAGCACAACCGCCGCGTGTCCAACGTCCTCCTGATCGGTGCCGCCTTATTTGCTGCGGCTCTCCTCCTTTCCATCATCTACTACGCCGTACTCCGCCGCCGCCGCCGCCGTCCCTCACTCGCTGCCGCCGACTTAAGCGTCGGAGGCAATCAAGATGATGGATCGTCGTCGGAAGAAGGGGATCCGCTCCATCACGTGTGGTACATCCGGACAGTAGGCCTCGAGGAGTCCACCATCAGCTCAATATCCGTGGCGGAGTACCGCGCCGGCGACGGCCACCTTGAAAGCACCTCCACTTGCTCCGTATGCCTTGGCGAGTTCTGCGACGGGGATCTTGTCCGCCTGCTCCCTAAGTGCGCCCACGCGTTCCACGTCCCCTGCATCGACACCTGGCTCCGGGCTCACGTCAATTGTCCCCTCTGCCGGGCTCTCATAGTAGATCCCCAGGGCGAGCCTGCGCTCGCTGGCCTGGACCCCTCTACCACTACTTCGGGGGGCTCGATGGACTCCGTCTCAGTATCCTCCGGTGTTGCGGGTCGCCAAATGGGAAACCCTCTACTTGATGAACAACAAAACGGAGGATCACAGACATCGATTGACGTCGTGATTCCCGTCAACCCTTTTGGAGAATTTGAATCACTCCCTGAGAGTTCGTCGTCGCAAGAGAAAATTGACATGGGTGCTAATAGTCTGCAGCCAGCTACGCGATCCGTCTCAATGGACGCACCATTAATGAATTCTGTCGTTGTTAGAATCGAGCCCGGACAAAGGATCTTTGATAAGGATGGGAAAGATGCAAACTTTTTTGGAGAGAGTGCAGGAAAGGGTACTTCCTCCAAAGAGCTTGCGAATCAGAAGGATCGTTCTGATATGGAAAGATCGGTTTCTACCAATGGAAGAGGGTTCTTTTTCTCAAGACATGGACGGGTTGCCAGAATACACAGTATGCATATGTAACATTGGCATCTGTTAGTTTTCAGGCTGCGGTATATGCAGATCATGGATACAAGGAGCAGTCAGCCAATTAGTTTCTCATATCTCTGTTTTATATATGATTTTATTAGGAGGAAGGTTCAAAAATATTTTTCCATGGCCGAGGACTTTGTTGGCAGTGAACTAAACAACTAAAACTTTGTCGAGGGTGAGTTATTGGATGCATAGCTTCATCAACTTTCTGCTCAGCAGAGCAATGCCTGTGCAGTCATTGGATGTGTTGCAGAATAAACATTCTGTTTGCTTCTCTAACCTACTTTGTGTTTTATTTCATAGATTGCTAGCTCATAAGGTATAATTGTGCTTGAGATTCTGTGTATTAGCAGAGTTTATTTGCACAGTGATACTGTCCTTTTGTTGATCAACATCACGTGTTCTTTCCTCTCTGGAACCACACATGCATCCTAAATATGCTTCTTTTTGTTTGCATAATTGCATTAGCAATCCAGTCTGTCTATGTTAGTCTTCAAGACACTGCTTTGCCTGAACATTTTAGGTCTCCCGCTAATCAATCGGCATCGTTTTAGTCGGTCTTGCAGTAGCACTGGACTTATTCTTACACATCATCATACATTCAGTTTGATTTACTTAATAGTTTACAGAATTCTACTAGGCTTTGCTTGTTGCAGGTTACTTAATAGAATTCTACTAGAATTTTCAATTGAGTTCATTTTATTTCCTTTGCAAATCCAAAGCTTTCACAGATACATTCTTGTTAGCTTTTGCTCATAATTGCAGAATCGCCTAATTTGCCTACACTTTTATTTATTTTCAAGATATATCCAATTAAACTTCTTATATTGGAATATGCTGCCTAGTAGTTTTATTTATTTATTTTCTGTTGTGCTGCAACTGCAATACAATGTTCTTTTTTTTCTCTCTCTTTCTGAAACTATGATGTGGTGCTGCTTTAGTGATTTCCATTGATTATATATTTTCTCTAGATATATCATTAGGAAGTTTTTTCTCTCTTTGGTTATTGAGTCCTATTTGGTTAATCCATGAATGAAGTGAGCCATTACTCTTGACGTTCTAATCAGATCAAATTGCATCACCTTAGTAATAGCCAACAGGTGCTTTCGCTATGTACCTCCTCTTGAATTGCTCCCAACAAGATGATGAGCTGCTGTTGAAATCTCGTCCATCGATCTCAGCTGGCAATCGTCTTCTATCTACACTCGATCAAATGAAACAAGTAGGGTAAAGTTATGATCATGCATCCTCATTCATCACTCATTTCATAATGCTATATATGTGTCTATGTACATATCATCTACCTTGAGGCTAAAAGATAAGAAGATCATTTGGGTAAGGGTGGTCATGTTGAGATGGAGCATGTTCAAGCGTAGATTTTGCAACCCCGAGACCATCTTTACCATGAATGTCGTCTGCCTCCATGAGACCACCTTGAGGATCTACCATACGCACCTCCGTCACCGGCACTATTACTCCTTGGTTGACGCCTTCAGTAGTAGCATCTTTCTTATTGCACAAACAAGAGTCTATTGAGTATTGAGGAAATACAAAGAAATCTATGAACCCATGAGATGCAATTGTACTTTGCTTGGATATCCACTTTTGCACCTCTAGGGATTGAACTGACTGTTCAAGATCTTTCACGAAATTAATTACACCTCCGACAATTTTTGATTGCCCTGACAAAGTCCTCACGGGATGAATTGATGGTTAATGCATGAGTGTTGCTACCATGAGGTTTGGGGGTCAAAACTTAGCAAAGTTTGCGTGCCAGCCCTTCCCACGTATTAGCCACAACATCCGGGCTAGTAGCCCTCGTAATTTATCTCTTCCGTGTTGATTCTGAGACGGATTGGCGGGGACGCTGGGACGAGCGAATCGTCTTTTGCCACCTTGATCGCCCTGACAACATATGCAAAAAGTTATATTCATGTATGGATATAGTTCGTTGTGTCGGGCTTTCAATATACCAAAAATTAGCTTTGATTGTTTTGAAAACTAATCAAGGACAATTTTTATTAAAGCACTAATCATTGTGTCATGAGTTTTTGCTCGCCATTTTGGGAATTGAGGCCAGAGGGCTTGAACAATAGTAAGCATACACTTGGTCAGTCAGCAAAAAAGAGAAAGAAGATGGACCTTTTGAAGATACGATCGGATCACAGCAAGGTACTCATTCATCAGCTTTCTACCTGCCATTGTGGTCACCACCACTTCATCTCCTATGATAACTTTGTCATTCTCTTGGACTCCATTGATATTGTTTTCATAGGCTACCACATCCACCAGCACTGCTATGATAATCACCAAAAGCATAGCCCCAAGCTCGTGTTGTACAACTCCATCATGGTGCAATTGCGTAGGTCTTGAGTGAACACTCAGAGGCCAAGCTCAGTTGTGTAACTTAGAGGGAAAGCTAGCGAACAGATTGTAGAGCGAGAATACCTCTGAGGCTTCACTGAAAACATGAGCAACACGAGACTTTTAAGAGAGGCCAGTCAGGTCTATTACAGAAGCCACTTGAAATTGTTGAACCTTACCCAGGAAATAAGACACAAGCCTGAAGGCGAATGAAGGGGAATAAGTGATTGAGCAAAGGCCTTGGGAAAAAATGGAAATTAACCCTTGGATACAGGAGCACATGATCCAGATGATAGATACACCAATAGCAAATATACATGTTCTTGGGGACATCGAGCAATCCGAATTCTTCAAATTCTTGAACTAACTTAGTCATTTGAAGCCGTTGTAACAGATTGTGAGTTTTGTATATCACGCAAAGCTTCCTGAAAACTCTTTACAGCACTATCATAGTGCATAAATCCCATGAACCAAAATTCGTCGTTGTCAATGGAGACATCCTGGATATACTTTTCTGCGGGATTCATTTTGCTTGTCTAGCTGTCCTCACAGATGGACAGATGGTTTGCATGTAGATATTATCATCATAAGATTTGGAAGTTAAAATCGGACAAAGTTAGTGTGTCGGCTCTCCCCACGAGTTAGCATAGTATTCGGGCTAGTAGCCCTCTTGATTTATCTCCGTATTGACTCTGTGATAAGTTCGCGGGAGCACTGGGGCGAGCGAATTACCTTTTATCACCCGAAAACAAATCTATAAATTATCATTTTAGTACATTCAATTCAAAAATTGATCATAAAAGATTAAAGAGTTTTTTTTTAAAATAGCAAATTACTCATGGTAGAAATAAGTATAGCTCAAAAAGGAAAAGAAAAAGATTAAATGATACGTGGAAGTACTACAAGTTTGCATTCAGTATAAGCTCTAAACGTTTTGGCTATTGGTAAATATAATAACTGGGTTTCATGTGCATTTTATTAATGAAATTTATACCTGGAATTAGTACACTGTGCTTATGAATTGTTTCTGATTATTTCAATTATACATTAATGGATACAATTAGTGAATCTTAACAATCACTGGATATGCATACACAGCTCATTTAGTCCTACATCCCCTACATAATTTTAAACCTCGCTCTGTAGAGTCATACCATTAGTAATACCTTTATTCATACTTCGTATTCTGATCAAATTACATGTAAACTAAGATTGCTCATCTTGTCTTATAATTTAGTACTAGACATTACAAAATGAGCAAATAAACTAGCTTGATATGAATGAACCAATTAAAAAATAGATAATATGAGATGTGAACACATATGACCATTTAAACTTCATTTTAATTATATTGTTCTGGTAGAATCTCAATGCGAAAACATCATATACACGCACTGAAAAATAAAATAGAATTTCTTGAGTGATCCATGCGAAAATAATGCAAGAGTATTCTATGAATTTTTTTTATTAATTTTAGTAAATAGTCTTTTTTATAATTTTTAAGTTTTTTATATTTTAAATATATTTGATAATTTTTATTTTTTATAATTTTAGAATTTTTAGTACTTTTAAAATTTTTAAAATTAATTTATTTTCTAAAATTAACTTAGATTTTATCCTTTTATAAGATTTGTTTTTTAAACTTTTTTTTTCTTTTTTCTTTTTTTTTTTCGGTTACGACTTTTTCTTATTTCTTAGACTATTTAAACACATACTAGGGTTGATACAAATAAAAGAGAAGAGAAGTTTTTATTAATAATATTTTCGGCAGTGTCGTTTATTTTCCTATTTCTTGGTATTCTTCTTCGAATTAACAAGTTCTAAAAGATTGTTTCTGATATTCATGCACGGATCAACGGATTCAATAGCCCACAGGATAATCGTCATCCTGCCCGGTGTCAATTGGTATCAGAGTCTTAGATCCATGGATGATCTTCGTGGTAGTGGTCATGCTTGTGAAAGACAGGTTCCAACTGAGGAAGTCTTGCACCAGGATAGAAGCATACCGTACGAGCTCATCGAAGATCTACAGAGACAAGTTACGGAGTTATCCCAGCGTATAGCGGCATAAGATCTTGAAGATCGTGAGGTACGTAGTCGAGATTGTAACAGGCAGGTTCCGACTGCGGGAGCCTCACACTGTGATTGCAGTTTCCGAGATCTTAAAGGTCGTAAGTTCTTTTATTTAAATTTGGATAAAAATTTTCTTGAGAAAGATATGGACGACAAAATTGAAATTGTCGGCGATCCAATTTATGACGAAGACAATATCGAGTCAATTAGCAAGCTAGTATATGATGAGAAAGAAATTCACATGGTACTTTATGACAATGTTAATTCTCATGATACGGTCATCTCTGGGGATGCTAATTCTCATAGTACATCAACCCATATGCATTCGTGATCTTGCCAAACAATCTCATCATCAAATCTACATTTGGTGCATGCCACCAGCTAGTTCAGCAAACCCGTCAAAGCATACCTTTGTAACTTCTTGGACCTGTTGAGTATGATAATCCTCCAGAACTCAGTTCTGAAATTAAATATTTATCATATGAAAGTAGCAATCATTTGGAAGAAAGATCTCCATTATTTTCTCTACTAGTTAGAAAGAAGTTGCTCTCTTTGCATTCAACATTGGAAGCTACGAGATATGCACAAGCACTAGAGTCCTACAAATAGGAGTATCTTGCTCGAGATGAAGCAGATGAATTTGAGGACACAAGCAAAGTTTGCAATGTCATGCTCATCTACGGATCATTGAGGATTACAAAAGTTCAGCAACTGCTAGTGGATTTTGCCTATTTGATACCAAATGATCTTCCTCTCGAACAACCACCTGACACTACCTGAACTCGAGAACGAGTTCTTTTTAACCCGGGACGCCTGATGCAGGAGTATTCTATGGATTTTTTTCATTAATTTTAATAAATTAGTCTTTTTATAATTTTTTAATTTTGTTTATATTTTTTATATTTTAGATAACTTTTATCTTTTATAATTTTAGGATTTTCAATCCTTTTAAAATTTTTTGAATTAATTTTATTTTCTAAAAATTAGTTTACATTTTAACTTTTTATATGATTTGTTCTTATTTAATTATATTATTTCTGTTGCGACTTTTTTTTATTTCTTAGGCTATTTAAACATAAGTTAGGATTGATGTAAATAGAAGAGAAGAAAAGTTTTTAATTAATAATATTTACAATAGTACCATTTATTTCCCTATTTCCTGGTATTCATTTTCGAATTAATAGGTTCTAGAAGATTGTTTCCAATATTCATGCAAGGATCAACGGATTCAATAGCCTGCAGGATAATTGCCATTATGTCCGGCGTCAGAAAAACTCATACAAAATTTCTATCTACGGGTTATACCTTTGATGTATGATCTTCAGTTATCTCGTTAGTCCTTTAGTTCGATGGATCTCTTGCATATTCAGAATGTTCGTGCCTCTAGTAGTATCCACACGAACATGATCCACGCATTAGAGAAGAATCACTTTAGGTGTGCTAGCAACTTGTGATTGTTCACAAAATATCAAAAATATCAAATGAAGGTTTCCGCTAAGAGGGAGAGGAGGAAGAGGATGATTGAAGAACACTTCTTCTTGTCTTTCACTTGTCCAAATCCGAAAATATGCAAGAGGAGATCTTTTATATTCACCTCATAAATGTTGATGCAGTCTGACCTGATTGTTGTTTTGGTATTGACACCAATTTAAGTTTAGGTGAGTAAGATAAGTTTGGCTTAAGTCCTAGTCGGGGACTGGGCACAAATCCCGATAAGTGAAGCCGGGTGACGGAAACCCCAGTGAGTGAAGCCGGGTCCTGGTGAGTGAAGTCGGGTGACGGAACCCCCGGTGAGTGAAGAAGTCGGGTGACGGAACCCCCGGTGAGTGAAGGCGGGTCCTGGTGAGTGAAGTCGGGTGACGGAAACCCCGGTGAGTGAAGCCGGGTCCTAGCGAGTGAAGCTGGGTGAAGGAAATCCCGGTGAGTGAAGTCGGGTCCTAGCGAGTGAAGCTAGGTGATGGAAACCCCGGTGAGTGAAGCCGGGTCCTAGCGAGTGAAGCTAGGTGATGGAAACCCCGGTGAGTGAAATCGGATCCTAGCGAGTGAAGGTAGGTGACGGAAATCCCGGTGAGTGAAGCCGGGTCCTAGCGAGTGAAGCTAGGTGAAGGAAATCCTGGTGAGTGAAGCCGGGTCCTAGTGAGTGATGCTAGGTTGAACAAAGTCCCGGTGAGTGAAGCTGGGCACGAAGTCTTGGTCCGAGGGACTGAGCATAAGTTGGAGAATAGCTGGATCGGTCTGGAGTCCGATCAGGGAGTTGGCACGAACTCCCTTGATAATAGATCGGTCTGGAGACCGATCCAGGGTGTCTGATCATTCTGATGAATGATCAGAAAGAGAACAGAAACATTCTGTGTGGTTTTTGATCGTTCTGGTGAACGATCAGAGAGAGATCAGAAAGGGTATGGAGAAAATCCTAATCGGTCTGAGAAACCGATCAGGATCCTCCTGGACCGATCAGGATGGCTCCTGATCGGTCCAGAGGTGACCTGATCAGTCACTTTGACCGATCAGGGCATAACCTGATCGGTCAAGTGACCGATCAAGTTAGGGAGCTGGTGGGAGCTGGCGGAAATCCTAGTGAGCTGGTGGATCGGTCTGGTGACCGATCCCCGATCTCTGATCGGTCAGTGAGACCGATCAGATCCTTACTGGATCGATCAGAGGCGAGTCTGATCAGTCAGAAGGGTAACTGATCGGTCAGGGTGACCGATCAGTGTCTGATAAGTTTAATTTGAATCACTGTCAGATTACCTGATCGTTTCTGATTTCTTCTGATACGCTTTGATTTGCTGTGCTAATCCTTCTGATGAGTGTGTAGGGATACAGAGATGACACAAACCAAGAAGGAGGGTCAATTGGCGACTTTCGCTTCGGCAGGTTTGTCTGTTTTCTGTTCACAGGTTTCAACGGCTTCTGGCGCGGCTGGCGACTGACCGAGGCTCAGCTGAAGAGGTCTTCAGTGGACTGAGCGCTCTGTGAAGGTCAATGGGTCAGCGATGATGAAGCGTTGGTTTAGTGGGTGCAGACGTGCCTGGTGATGAGCAAAAGCTTAAGAAGAAGCTGGGAAGCAGACGAGCGTAAGACCAACAGACGGAAAACAAGCAAAGGGTTTGCTGATGGTTGTGCTGGGTTGTTGTGCTCTCTGTAGTGTTCTCGCTTGAGCGTTTCTGCTACATCTATTGTGTGAGCTTCCCTCTTGAGTCTCCAGTGTTCCATCTGTATATTTCTGAGACGATTGTGGAGAGGTTACTCCACCGAGAAGGAGAAGCTATTATCCGGAGTTCCGGGGCTTGATCTGCCGACGATCAAGGGATCGCCTACCTCACGGGCACGCCAAAGAGTAGGGGCAAGTTATTCCCGAACCTTGTACATCTCTGAGTTAGCGTTTGTTCTTCTTTCTGTATTTCTGTTGTGTTTCTGTTCTGTGTTTTCTTCCGCTACTAACCTCAAGTGCAGAAACGAAAAGAAGCCAAAGTTTAAGTGTCTGGCTATTCACACCCCCCCCCTCTCTAGCCATCTAAGGTCCAACAAGTGGTATCAGAGCCTGGGGCTCTTTCAAACGGACTAACACCCGAAGAGCATGAAGATGGCGTTGGGAGGAGAAGGCTTCAGCACAAACAGACCCCCGTTCTTTTATGGAACTGATTTCCCGTACTGGAGATTCCGAATGGAATATTATTTGAAGACCAACATCAGCATGTGGTTCTCAGTCAAGGAGGGTTTCTCTCCTCCAAAGGATGCTGAGGGTAAAGAACTTGAGTTCTCAAGATGGTCAGCCGTTCAGATAAGAAAAGGTGAGGCGGATGCCAAGGCTGTGGTCACCCTACAGTGTGGGATGACCAAGGAGCAACTGATTAAGGTTGGCCCTTTCACAAGTGCTAAGGATCTATGGAACAAATTCATTGAGCTTCATGAAGGCACTAGAGATTCCCGAATAGCAAAGAGAGACCTCCTCCTCAATCAACTTTAGAACTTTTCAATGAAAGAAAATGAAACAGTAAGTATGCTTCATGGTCGGTTCAAGGAGATTTTCAATGGCTTGCATTCCATCAATAAGAAGGCCGAGATTCGCGACCTCGTAAGGTATGTCCTCAAATCTTTCCCTAGGAATGCCTTGTGGTCATCCATGGTGGATGCTTACAAGGTTTCCAAGGATCTTTCCATTATAAAGCTAGATGATTTATTCTGTGAAATGGAGCTACATGAGATTGCTAACAAAGGCCCAAAGGAGAAGGGTGTGACTTTTGTGGCAGGGGACAGAAGAAGGAGAAGAAGAAGAAGAAAGAAAGAAAAGGAGGAGGAGAAGAACACCCGTCACATGGCTTTCATGGCGCACGAAGATTCAAATGAAGTAAGTAGTGACGAATCAAGGGACTCTTCAACCGCGGCTTCATCATCTTCGGATGATGAAGAGGTAATCTCTCCCGAGTTAGATAAATGTTATAGAACCATTGCATGTTTAACTATCTTGCTTAAAAAATGTAAGAACAAGGTAAAATCATTAAAATTGGGAGTAGAAAAATTAAAAACTTCTAAGGATGATAACATAGATGATTTGCATGTTAAGGTTCTTAAGGATGAGAACAAGTGCCTAAAGAGTGAAATTGAAAAACTCGAGAATCTTCTTGAGAAATTTTCAAATAGCTCTAAAACCTTGGATATGATCCTCAACTCCCAAAGAGTTGTCTACAACAAGATTGGTTTAGGTTACCGACATAAGGAACCAAGTTTTGTGTCATTAATGTCTAGAACTCATGTTAGATTATCAAAGGTTTCTAGGGTTCAAAAGAAAATGACCAAGGCATGAGTGCCAAAATCTTGCGTTGAAGGTGCAGTAGGTCCCAAAGTTTGGGTACCTAAAGCATCTATTTTTCGAATTGTATAGGCATTGATTGAGGGGGAGCATCTATCAACATGTGTTGTTGATAATTGGTGCTCCAAACACATGGTCATTCCTAGTTGGGGATGTGCTTACCATTTCCTCCGCTTAATGGATAACCATTTACTACCTATGGGGAATGGTTTTTCATCTAAAATTTAGATGATTGGAGTTAAACCAATGAAAATCATAAACTCCATACACAATACAGATACATGGAAAATTTTCCCATTTACTCTATTTATTGGTGTCACTGGAAAATTTTCTCATTTGTATTTTATACATTTGGGACTATGATTTATCAAGATTACTCCAATCTAATTAGGTCTATAGATAAGACAAATGAAGTTGATATAAACTTGGGACCATGGAATATCAAAATTGGTGTGATACAGTCTGACCTGGAACGTATCAGAGTTTCAGAAATGTTTCTGAAATCTGATCGGTCCACAGACCGATCTAAAATCGCTTTGTATCAAGCATCATCTCTGTATCCAACCTGATCGGTTCGTAGACCAATCAGGATACTCCCTGATCGGTCAAGCAGACCGATCAGGACTTTTCCTGATCGGTCAAGGAGACCGATCAGGGCTTATGGACACTGATATATCTTTGATGCAGTAGTTAATGCAGTAGCATTGATTTGTGACTATGGTTGATATTGTCGTTGACTGATAACATTATGCGTTACTCAGTATCAATGATGCATCAGCTATATTCTGATACTCAGTGTCATATGAAGCATATACGTGTTTTACCATGATATAATTCTGTATATGCTTTCCGTATGCAATCCAACACTTACCTTTCGTTACTTTGGTTTTGTGGAGAGACCCTTGTTTAAGGGGGAGTTTTTTAAACTTAATAACTAGACCCTTTTCAGTGTTTGACAAAGGGGGAGAGAATGGTTGATTAAGTTTAGGTCTTATTACAAATTTAATTATTGTAGGGGGAGGACTTTGATTCCCTTGCAATAGTGAAATTTGATTTCATTTGACTTCTGATACCTAAACTTAGAATCGGATTGTCAAACAATAAAAAGGGGGAGATTGTTGATGCAGTCTGACTTGATTGTTGTTTTGGTGTTGACACCGATTTAAGTTTAGGTGAGTAAGATAAGTTCAGCTTAAGTCCTGATCGGGGACTGGGCACGAATCCCGGTAAGTGAAGTCGGGTGACAGAAACCCCGGTGATTGAAGTCGAGTCCTGGTGAGTGAAGCCGGGTGACGGAAACCCCGGTGAGTGAAGTCGGGTCCTGGTGAGTGAAGTCGGGTGACGGAACCCCCGGTGAGTGAAGTCGGGTCTAGGTGAGTGAAGTCGGGTGACGGAAACCCCGGTGAGTGAAGTCGGGTCCTAGCGAGTGAAGCTGGGTGAAGGAAATCCTGGTGAGTTAAGCCGGGTCCTAGCGAGTGAAGCTAGGTGATGGAAACCTCAGTTAATGAAGCCGGGTCCTAGCGAATGATGCTAGGTGATGGAAACCCCGGTGAGTGAAGCCGGGTCCTAGCGATTGAAGCTAGGTGAAGGAAATCCTGGTGAGTGAAGTCGGGGCCTAGCGCGTGAAGCTAGGTGAAGGAAATCCTAGTGAGTGAATTCGGGTACTAGTGAGTGATCCTAGGTTGAACAAAGTCCCGGTGAATGAAGCTGGGCACGAAGTCTTGGTCCGGGGGACTGAGAATAAGTTGGAGAATGGTTGGATCGGTCTGGAGTCCGATCAGGGAGTTGGCACGAACTCCCTTGATAATAGATCGGTCTGGTGACCGATCCAGGGTGTCTGATCGTTCTGGTGAACGATCAGAAAGAGAACAGAAACATTCTGTGTGGTTTTTGATCGTTCTGGTGAACGATCAGAGAGAGATCAGAAAGGGCCTGGAGAAAACCCTGATCGATCTGAGAGACCGATCAGGGTCTTCCTGGACCGATCAGGATGGCTCCTGATCGGTCCAGAGGTGACCTGATCGGTCACTTTGACCGATCAGGGCATAACCTGATCGGTCAAGTGACCGATCAGGTTAGGGAGCTGGTGGGAGCTGGCAGAAATCTCAGTGAGTTGGTGGATCGGTCTGGTGACCGATCCCCGATCTCTGATCGGTCAGTGAGACCGATCAGATCCTTAATGGATCGATCATAGGTGAGTTTGATCGGTCAGAAGGGTAACTAATCGGTCAGGGTGACCGATCAGTGTCTGATAACTTTAATTTGAATCACTGTCAGATTACCTGATCGCTTTTGATTTCTTCTGATACGCTTTGATTTGCTGTGCTAATCCTTCTGATGAGTGTGCAGGGATACAGAGATGACACAAACCAAGAAGGAGGGTCAATTGGCGACTTTCGCTTCGGCAAGCTTGTCTGTTTTTTGTTCGCAGGTTTCAACGGCTTCTGGCGCGGCTGGCAACTGACCGAGGCTCAGCTGAAGAGGTCTTCAGTGGACTGAGCGCTCTGTGAAGGTCAGTGGGTCAGCAATGATGAAGCGTTGGTTCAGTGGGTGCAGACGCGCCTGGTGATGAGCAAAAGTTTAAGAAGAAGCTGGGAAGCAGAGGAGCGTAAGAGCAACAGACAGAAAACAAGCAAAGGGTTTGCTGTGGGTTGTGTTGGGTTGTTGTGCTCTCTGTAGTGTTCTCGCTTGAGCGTTTCTGCTATATCTATTGTGTGAGCTTCCCTCTCGAGTCTCCAGTTCTCCATCTGTTTATTTCTGAGATGATTGTGGAGAGGTTACTCCACCGAGAAGGAGAAGCTATTATCCGGAGTTCCGGGGCTTGATCTGCCGACGATCAAGGGATCGCCCACCTCATGGGCATGCCAAGGAGTAGGGGCAAGTTATCCCCGAACCTTGTACATCTCTGAGTTAGTGTTTGTTCTTCTTTCTGTATTTCTGTTGTGTTTCTATTTTGTATTAAGTGCAGAAACGAAAAGAAGCCAAAGTTTAAGTGTCTGGCTATTCACACCCCCCCTATCTAGCCATCCAAGGTCCGACAATAAATATGAAGAGTTTTTGCTCTTGAGCTTCGTTCATCTTAATGCTAATAAAACTTACCAAGCCTTTTGGTATCCTTTTGACTTTTAATATTCTATTCATCTAACGAATAAAATGCCCTTTTGTAACGACCCGGCCCGTCGACCCGACCCCTCAGCCCCTTGGGCGGCCAAATTCCATTTTTGGCGGCCCAACAACCTGGCCCCTTTGGTCGTCGACCGTCAGCCGTGCCGTTACTCACGAGGACTTCCCACCCCTGGCCAGTGGATTTTTGTCTTCCCCAGGCTGACGGTCGACGACCAAAGGGGCCAGGTTGTTGGGTCGCCAAAAATGGAATTTGGCCGCCCAAGGGGCCGAGGGGTCGGGTCGACGGGCCGGGTCGTTACAAAAAAAAGGCGCGCTCACTTGGCTACCAGATTCAAGGAACTTTAGTACTTGCCCTGGAGGTCTAGGGTTCGAATCTGGGGAAGGTAAAAACCCACCGTCGGGTGTGGGAAGACCGTAGGGCACGGCCTAGAGAGCCGCTTGATAGGGCTAGAGGGGCTGTGTCACTACATAAAATGGTGCCTTTTTATATAGCGACACAGCCCCTCTAGCCCCATCAGGCGGCTCTCTAGGTCGTGTCTTACGGTCTTCTCACTCCCGACAGTGGATTTTTGCCTTCCCCAGATTCAAACCCTAGACCTCCAGGACAAGTACTAAAGTTCCTTGAATCTGGTAGCCAAGTGAGCCGCGCGCACTTGCCTACCAGATTCAAGGAACTTTAGTACTTGTCCTAGAGGTCTAGGGTTCGAATCTGGGGAAGGCAAAAATCCACTACCGGGAGTGGAAAGGCCGTAGGGCACGGCCTAGAGAGCCGTCTGATGGGGCTAGAGGGGTTGTGTCGCTATACCTTTGGTCTTCCTCTTCAATAATATTTCATTAAACCTTTTAATGAATATTATCCATAATTAAGTAGTTGAGTAGAATCTAAATGAGTCTAACTCGGATTAGACTCAAACTCTCAATCCAATTGGATTTACTTGAGTATAACTTAAATAATTCAATTCGGATCACAATTTAATCAAACTAAAATCAACTTATCTCCAAGATATCATGTTCTTTGTGTGCGACCCAATAGGTTCTCGTAACGTTGGTAATGTATCTAAACTACTTTAGATACATAAACAATAAGCGACATCTAGCAATGCATTATTGCTATCCAAGTGATGAGAAATTTGAGATATGACCTAACATTTTCATGACTATTATAATATATGACTTTGTCTTTCTATTTTTGATATCTAGATTGATCAATAAGGCATAGACCGTGTCATCTTCTAATCAATTTTTATATTTCTTGATCCCTAGTGGACTCACTCAACTAAATGAGCTCAATATCTCATATTGACTCATTTGAGCATGACCTTGCATTTTTGTAATCCTATTCGATCAAAGGGCCCACATATATCACTCCCGTCATATGGGAGGGATAGATCCCATCTATATCACTCATATCCCTCCGTATAATTTGTTACATACTTAGTGATCGCCTTTATAGTCCACCCAGTTACGGGTGACATTTGATGATACCAAAGTATATAACTCCTTATGTAGGGAACCATAGTGACTTTAGGTCTAGAGACTATTCATATCAATAGTCACTATTAGAAAATTTATGACACTCATATAATGATCCATGAAACTTTCTCATGGCAGGTCAATTCAGTATATATTCTCTAATATATACCCATGTGTCAACGTGATATCTCATATCCATAATTTATGAGTTCAAGTCATCAATTGATCTACATGCTAGTCTTAACACATTAATATGATCCTTGAATATTAATGCTTGACTAGGAATAGTTAAGAATAATTTTCTCTACGTAATCTCACTATCAATTCAACTAATTCATATAATGTAGATTAGAACCTACTACCCAGAATATTATGATAATTATTTATTTGGTACACTTATGAAGTAAATATAATAACCAAAATTATGCTTTTATTAATAAAATATGATACAAAATGTTCCCTAGTCAATCATCTTATAATTGACTCCAGGGCTAATATTAACAATCTCCCACTAGCACTAGTGTCAATCACTGAAATATCTAATATCCAATAGCCTAGTGTGACCATCATGCTTCTTCTATGCCAAAGCCTTGGTCAAAGGATCTGCAATGTTAGAACCCGTCGGTACTCTGCATACTCTCACATCTCCTCTATCGATGATCTCTCGAATGAGATGGAAACGCCATAGTATGTGTTTGGACCGCTGATGAGAGTGATATTCCTTAGCCTGTGCAATAGCCCCATTGTTATCACAATAGAGGTCTATTAGGTTGGTTATGCTAGGAACCACACCAAGCTCGGTAATGAACTTCCGGATCCAAACAGCCTCCTTTGTTGCATCAGCGGTAGCAATGTACTCGACTTCTGTTGTAGAATCTACGACCGTGTCTTGTTTCGAACTCTTTCAACTCACAACATCACCATTCAAGCAACATTTTCAAGCAACATACATACTCTGATTGCGATCTGAAATCATCCTTATCAGTTTGGAAGTCTATATCATTGTAACCCTTTACTACGAGCTCCTCATTGCCTCCAAATATCAAAATATATTTTTTCGTCCTACGCAAGTACTTCAGAATATTCTTGACAACTGTCCAGTGACTTTCACTTGGATCTGACTGGTATTTGCTCGTCACGCTTAAAGCATACGAGACATCGGGACGAGTATAAAGCGTAGTGTACATGATAGACCCTATAGCAGATGTATAAGGGATCTGATCCATGCAGTCTCTCTTCTTATTAGAAGAGGAATATTGAATCTTCAAAAGACACACACCATGTGACATTAGTAGGAATCCCTTCTTAGAATTCTACATGGCAAAATAATTGAGCACTTTGTCAATATATGTACTTTGACTTAGGTCAAGCAATCTCTTAGATCTATCACTATAGATCTTGAAGCCTAGAATGTAGGTTGTTTCACCTAAGACCTTCATTGAGAAACAATTCCCCAACCATGTCTTCACAAACTGTAATGAAGGAATATCATTTTCAATGAGTAGTATGTCATCTACATACAAGATCAGGAAGATAACTATGCTACCACTAATCCTTTTATAGACACAAGGTTCATTTTCATTCTTGATGAAACCAAACATTTTGCTTGCATCATCGAATTGAAGATTCCAGTTTCAAGAAGTTTGCTTTAGTCCATAATGGACTTTTGCATCTTACATACTTTTTCAGCATTCTTTAGATTTACAAAACCCTCAGATTGTGTCACGTACACATCCTTAAGTAGATTCTCATTCAGGAATACAATTTTGACATTCATCTGCCAGATCTGATAATCATGGTAAGCTGCAATAGCAAACATGATCCAAATAAACTTAAGCATCACAACTGGTGAAAAGGTTTCATCATATTCTATACCATGAATCTGCTTGAACCCTTTGGCTACCAGTCACCCTTTATTGGTATGCATAAGACTATCTATGTCAATCTTTCTCTTAAAGAACCATACACCCAATGGGTTTGATCTTCTCAGGTGGATCAACCAAAGTCCATACTTGGTTAGTATACATGGATTTCATTTCTCAAAATCTAGGCTCATCATGGCCTCCTGATAGGATCATTCAACTCAACAAGCACAACGTCATCATGGTCAGACAAGAGAAATGAGTATTTTTCAGGCTGACGATGTATCATATCAGATTTGCGAAGAGGTTGTTCTACTTGAATAGGTTGTTGTTCCACAACTTCTTGTGCAACAAACTCATGATCCACAACACTTTGTGGTGCCAATTCAATTTCCATCGAAGCCTCAGTGTTATTTTCTGCATCTTGAACTTCTTTAATATGGATTTTACTCCCACTCGTTCTTCTAGAAATGAACTCTCACTCTAGAAAAACCTCATTTCTAGCGACAAACACTCTACCTTGTGTGGGATTGTGAAAGTAATATCCCTTCGTTTCCTTGAGATATCCTACAAAATAACACTTATCTGATTTTGGTCCTAGTTTGTCTGAGACTTAACGTCGATCGTAAGTCTCACAACCCTAAATCTTCATAAAGGACATCTTGGGACTCTTCCCAGTCCATATCGTATATGGTGTCTGTTAGGTCTTGATCGGATGGCTAGAGGGGGGTTGAATAGCTTTTCTTCGAGCTATCGTTGATTCTTTCTACAAGTGTTAGGTTTGCACAAGCAAAAACAAGATAAAACAATGAAAATAATGATAACACAAAACCTTTACGTTGTTTGAAGATTGCTTGATCATACTCCACGGCATGTCCTTAAGGTGGACGACCCCTTAATCCTTCAGTGGATCAGTCTCCGACAATTTTAGGCAATAGCTTTCTCCTTCTCGGTGGAGAACAACCTCTCACAATGTTCTCTTCCTCTTTACAAGTTGAGAGTTAGGGTTAGGAGGAAGAGACGAGCTTTGGAGGTTTGAGCACTTAATCAAGAAGATTTCTCACTTAAGAGCTAACCCTTCTCAAGTCTCAACCTCCTCTTTAAATAGAGGAGGGAGTTGTTAAACAAAATAGCTCAGCCCCGATACCAGTTGATTGCTACCAGGACCAGTCGACTAGTGCTCAGCCAACGGTTAGTTTTCGAACAGACTAGTCGACTGCCACCTAGACCAATCGACTGATTTTATTGATCGGACCTCACAGAAGGTTTAGTCGACTGGTGTCCCTACCAGTCGATTGATCCTTTTACACAATTACACTCATCCTCTCCGGAGTCACCCTTTAAAGCTCTCTTCTTTTAGCTCTCGTCTCTCGGATGCATCCAAGCCCTCGGCTCGTCCCGATATCATCCTTCGCGTATGCCTTGAAGTCTATTTCCCTCCGCTCCACTCCGTTGCTCCTTGTCCGGCGGTCCCTCAGATGCGCCATCATTCACTAACTCAAGAATCCAAGTATCAGAATGAGATCTCCCATATGTGAGTTCCATACTTGGCCGCACTAAGCTCCTCATGTGTGTTCCACTAAGTCCTGCATGACTCAAACATACATATCAAACCAATATGAAATCCTAACTTAATCATATTAACACACACATCCAAACCCATGATTGTACCAATCAAACTTGGGTCGATTGCATCAACAATCTCCCCCTTTTTGATGTGTGACAATATGTTTAAGTTAGGCATAAAGCAATTTTTAAAATACAAAGCATAGTATAACATGAAGCATTAAAAATGCAACCTCCCCTTTAACCTATGCCCTATCACTTGATTTTTAAATTTTGCACAAATATGAAAAAATAAGTTAAGTTCTAACTTAAACCCTTCAATTCTCTCCCTTTAACACCATCAAAAGGATTGCACAA
Source organism: Boesenbergia rotunda (assembly GCA_024364735.1). Classification (NCBI taxonomy): domain Eukaryota; kingdom Viridiplantae; phylum Streptophyta; class Magnoliopsida; order Zingiberales; family Zingiberaceae; genus Boesenbergia; species Boesenbergia rotunda. The sequence continues at coordinate 295,461 of JAGFNQ010005257.1, forward strand.
ATTGATTTTAACTTGGCATTGAAGTAAAACAAGATCTTAACTTTTGAAAACACTTAGAATTCAGAAACTCAGGGTACTAGTCGACTGATATTTGTCTCAGTCGACTGACCTTATCGAAATCATTTCCATAGAATTATCAGTCGATTGATCCTCTGCACCAGTCGACTGGCACTAAGCTGTTCCAAATTTTAGCCTTTTGAGCTGAAATTAAAAAATACATCAAAAATTCTAAAAAAATAAAAAAAACATGAAATTTTACAATATATTCTTGAAGTGTACTTCAATAAGAAAAAATAAGTTTGCATGAAAAATCAAAGTATTTTTTAATTTTTGACCAAAACTCAAAAACTTAAAAAACATTTAACTTTGTTTCAATCTTAAGCTCTAGTTTTGAAATCATATATTTTTCAAATTTATACCATAGTAAGTAAAACACAAAATTATTTTCAAAATATTTAAAATATTCAACTATGATCTTGAGTAAGATGCTCATTAATTAAACATTTACTTTCCCCATAGTTGGTATATTGTTGCTAAAATGATACATTTCATAACCATTAAAATGTCATAAGCACATATGAATTATGAGTATCATCCTAACAATTCATATGTATAAGCAAAACCATAAATCAAATCATTATGAGATGTACTAAAGGTAATCTCTACTTAGCCCATTTGATCATAAATGCATTTAGGCTAAGTGCTCCTCCTTAAGGTCTCAAGTCAACCATTTTTAAAAAAAATAAATTTTATCATACATGGTTGACTCATCCTTAAATCCTCTAACCCTTGAGTATTGACTTTGGCACCTAATAGCAATTCTTTCTAATTGAGTTAACTAAATACTCCTTAGGGATTCATTTCCTATCTTAGGTCTTAGTTTTTAATTGTCCCATAGCTAGTAAGCAATGATAGACCTTTCCATGATTTGGTTTATAATACCCTAGCTCAGTTCTCTTGAAGCTTGCTCTTTGACTCCTAATGATCATGTCTAGAGTGTTGGATCCAAATTCAAATTTCCTAAGGGCTTTAGTAAGGTAATCTACCTTTTCCCTTAAGTTTTTATTTTCCTCTTCTAAGCAAGAACCATTTGAAGTTGTTCTAGAGGAAGCGTGCATATCATTCTAAAGAGAAATGAATTGTAATTTTTCATTAAGCATGCAAATCTCATTTTTCAAATATTTAATTTTCTTTCTAGCCTTAAATAAGTCATCATTAGTGCGAGAAATAATTTTAACTAAAGTCGTAATGGGTAGATTGTATACCTCACTTACCGAGACGTCCGAATTCGAAGATTAACCTCCCCCTTCACTTGAACTCCTTTCTTTATCTTCACTTGAGTTCTTTTCATCTTCGGATGATATGAAGGTCATGTCTTCAATTCCCATTAGGGTAAAATGGGACACATGGTGTTTTTCTTCTTCCGATGATGAAGGATCATCCCATGTCGCCTTTAAATTTTGAACCTTCTTATCTTTTTCTTTTGTTTTCTTCTTTTCTTCCTTCTTTTTCTCTTCTTTCTTCTTCAAGAGAGGTTAATCATCCCTTATGTGTCTTTTCTCATGAAAATTATAGCATATGATCTTGATTGTCTTACTCTTATTTCTTAAACTTTTCCTACCATGAGATTTATTAGAAGAAAAACTTTTAAATGTTTTCCTCATCTTCCTTACCATATATGTATCTTGATCACTATCCATTGAGGCACTTGATTCTTCCGAATCGAAGGATGATGAGTATGAAGCCTTCTTCTTGTCCTTCTTTTTCTTCCTCTTTTTTTCTACAATAAGAGTTATATTCTTTTCTTTTGAAGATACGTTAGCTTGTTCATGTAATTCAAATTCACAAAATAATTCATCAAACTTTACTAAAGAAAGATCCCTAGAGACTTTATAAGCATCAACCATTGAAGCCCGTGAGGTGGTTCTAGGGAAGGATTGAAACACATACCTTACAAGATCCCTATTTTTAATTTTCTCACTTATTACATTAAGTTTATTGACAATTTCTTTGAATATACCGTGTAATTGACTCACAATCTCATTTGTCTTCATGGTAAAGGATTGGAGTTGAGCTATCAAGAGGTCCTTCTTAGCTTTTCTTGATTCTTTTGATCCTTCATTTAACTCAATGAGCTTTCCCCAAAGCTCTTTGGCGGAGTTGAATGACCTAACTTTATTCAATTGCTCCTTGGAGATGCCACATTGTAGAGTTATTGTGGCCTTTGCGTTTGCTTGAGCTTTCTTCATTATTTCTTTTGTTCAATTTTTTGTTGGAAGAGGCGCTCCTCTCTCATCCTTCGGCATCTCAAAACCATCTACAACACTCAACTAATTTTCAATATTATTCATTAGATAATACTTCATTCTACCTTTCCAATAAGCAAAGTTGTTGCCGTCGAAGAATGGTGGTCGTGCGATGTTATATCCCTCTTAAAATGTCATCTTGATGATTCGATTGACGATGAGTTCTCCCGAAAAAAACCTTGCTCTGATACCACTTGTTAGGTCTTGATCAGATGGCTAGAGGGGGGTGAATAATTTTTCTTCGAGCTTTCGTTGATTCTTTCTACAAGTGTTAGTTTAGCATAAGCGAAAATAAGATAAAATAATGATAACACAAAACCTTTACGCAGTTCGGAAATTGCTTGCTCCTACTCCATGACATGTCCTTGAGGTGGACTACCCCTTAATCCTTCGGTGGATCAGTCCCCGATAATTTTCGGCTATAGCTTTCTCCTTCTCGATGGAGAACAACCTTTCACAAGATTCTCTTCCTCTTTACAAGTTGAGAGTTAGAGTTAGGAGGAAGAGATGAGCTTTGGAGGCTTGAGCTCTTGATCAAGAAGATTTCTCACTTAAGAGCTAACCCTTCTCATGTCTCAATCTCTTCTTTAAATAGAGGAGAGAGTTGTTAAACAAAACAGCTCAGCCCCGACACCAGTCGACTGCCACCATGACCAGTCGACTGGTGCTCAGCCAACAACTAATTTTCGAACAGGCCAGTAGACTGCCACCTAAACCAGTTGACTGATCTTACTATTCGAACCTCACAGAAGGTTCAGTCGGCTGATGTCCCTACCAGTCGACTGATCCTTTTACACACTCATACTTATCCTCTCCAGAGTCGCCCTTTGAAGCTCTCTTCCTTTGGCTCTCGTCACTCGGATGCATCCAAGCCCTCGGCTCATCCCGATACTATCCTTCGTGTATGCCTTAAAGTCTGCTTCCCTCGGCTCCACTCTGTTGCTCCTCGTCCGCGATCCCTCGGATCCGCCATCCTTCATAGACTCAAGGACCCGAGTACCAGGATGAGATATCCCATATGTGAGTTCCATACTTGGCCGCACCAAGCTTCTCATGTGTGTTCCACTAAGTCCTGCATGACTCAAACACATACATCAAACCAATATGAAATCCTAACTTAATCATATTGGCACACATATCAAAACTCATGATCATACCGATCAAACTTGGGTTGATTGTACCAACAGAGTCTTTATGACGGCTTTAGATGGAACTCAGTTAACTGTGAAAATAGTCGTCTCTAGAGTGAATCCCTAAAAAGAAGTAGGAACATCTGTGTGACTCATCATTGATTGTACCATATCTAATAAAGTGTGATTTCTCCACTCGGATACACCATTCCACTATGGTGTTCCAAATGGAGTGAGTTGAGATATAATCCCATACTCGGCTAGATGGTCACGAAACTCTTGCCTAAGGTATTCACCACCTTGATTTGATCGAAGCATCTTAATACTTTTGTCAAGTTAATTTTGTACTTCATTATTGAATTCTTTGAACATTTTAAAGGATTCTGACTTGTGTTTCATGAGATACACATATCCGTATCTACTAACATCATTAGCAAACATAATGAAGTACTGATAGCCTCTTCTAGCTGCTATATTGAAAGGGCCACAAACATCAGTATGTATGAGTCATAACAACTCAATAGCTCTTTCGCCGTGTCCACTAAAAGGAGTCTTGGTCATCTTGCCTAGAAGACAAATTTGCATACCTCATATGATTTAAAATCAAATGAGTCTAGAAGTTCATCCTTATGGAGCCGTGATATACGACTCTCATTAATATGACCCAAGCGACAATGCCAAATATATGTTTGGTTCAAATTATTAGGTTTGAATCGCTTGGTATTTATATTAGAGATTGAGTTTTCGAAGTCTAGAACATAACGTCCATTCATCAAAGGTGCACTATAATATAACATATTATTTAAAATTATAGAATAATATTTGTTCTTTATTATAAATGAAAAACTTTTCTTGTCCAAATAAGAAATAGATATGATATTCTTAGTCAAAGAAGACACAAAATAATATTCCTCAAGTTTTAATACAAGCCTAGTAGGCAAAGATAAGGAATATGTTTCTACAACTATAGTAATAACTCTTGCACTATTACCTACTAGTTAGTCCACTTCGCCCTTTGTCAACGCTCTAGTCCTTCATAGGCCCTGCACATTGGTATAAATGTGAAATGCACAACTAGTATCTAATACTCATGAAGAAGAAATAGATAAATTGACTTCTATAACATATATACCTAAGGCAGATGTTTCTCTTCTTTTGTTCTTAACTTCCTCTAATTAGAGTTTGCAGTTTCTGTTCCAATGTCCAGTCTCACCATAGTGGAACTAGGTCCCTTCCTTAGGTACCTCGCCTTTGGGTTTTAGTGCAGTAGTCTTGGCCTTACCTTTGGCTTGGGTCTTACCCTTACCTTTGGACTTCCATTTGCATTTGCTCTTTTATACCATCAATACGATACTAGACTTAGTTTTTTTTTAGATTAGGCTAAGCAGTTCTTAACATACCGAGCATCTCAGGTAATGACTTGTCAATTTCATTCATGTTGTAGTTCATGATAAATTGATTATACCCTTCTGACAATGATTGTAGAATAAGGTCAATGGCTAATTCTTGGCCTAGTGGAAATCATAGTCTTTCAAGATTCTTGCGACTCCTCAGCCTTGTAGGTTCTCAGTACTTTGAGCTCCACCTGAGACGATTCTGGCTCGGATAGCTGAGCGCGGAGCCGGTTAATTTCCTCAGCCCGAGAGTTCAACTCTTGATCTTGGGCCGCCTGTCAGGAGGATAAGGAACTCAAAGTTTCGGCATGGATGACCAACTCCCAGTCCTTGGCCGCTAGCACAGCTTTCACTGAATCATGGGCGGTCGAAAGCTGGGTCCGCTCGGCCTGCTTCTTGTTGGCGTCTTCTTGGGCTCGAGCGTAAAAGACCTAGACCTTCCGTTCGACATACTCCAAGGTGGAGATCTGACTCTGGGCATGTGCCACAGCAGCATCAGTAGAGCCCACTTGAGTCTGAACCACCTTGAGTTGATCCTTCGAGGCTGACAGCTTCCTTGTAAGTCGATGACCTCGACTCGGAGACCGTTCAAGCTAGCCTCGTTGAAAATCAACCAAGTATGGCGCAGTCGGACCTCTAGCTCCTCCACTCGACGCTCGACTACAGCTCTAGCCCAAGCATGAGCCACCACGGCCATGGAGAGGCTGTGACAAGAACCCCAGAACTAAACCCAAAGTGTTAGTGCATCAAGAAACAAAGGGAAGCTCTGTCAAGGAAGGGGCGTAGAAAGTATACCTGACTCGCTTCCAAGAAGAAGGCGTTAGCCTTGCTGTTAGGGCCCCGATAGTAGGATTCCTTAACTCCTTGGAGGTAATGATCCGCCACGGGGTTGTACAGCTTCAGCTCTTGCATCTGCTTGAGCAGATCCTCGAGCGGCAGATCCAAGTGAGGATCCTCCAGGGAGGGGATGAGCACGTGGAGGGTTGGCGAAGCGAAGCGGATATCTATCGGGGAGGAAGGTGAGCTGAGGGGCAACGGGAGGTCGGGTGCGCTGAGCGAGGGATCGAGGCGTGAGGCGCTTGACCCGGACGCAACTCAGCTGGAACCTTCTGGGATGTCGGGGGAGGCAAGGCGAAGCTTTTTCTTCTTCTTCTTCTTCTGGCGACGACCGGCCTGCTCGGCAAGAGGTGTGGTCGGGGTGCAAGCTCGGCGGCGTCTCCTTATAAAGAGAGGCTGGCCCTCATCTGTTGTCGCCCCTGCCAGAGGCTATTTCACCGGAGGTTCGACACTCGGGCTTGGTTGGACACCGGTCATCTCCCCCTCGGGTAGCTCGGGAAGAGGGACCGAGCAGAGTGGATCTATTGCTCACTTCTCCAGCTCCGCAGCCACTCGCGACTCCAACTCGGCATCGTCGAGACCAAAATCATCCTCCAGGGAGGCCACGAACATCATGGTGGCTACAAAATAACAGAAAGCTTAGTTAGCTAAAAGGGCTCAATATCAAAATAGGAAGGCTTACCGAGTGATGCAGGTCGTGGAGATGGCGTTTGGCTCAGGCCGAACGTGTAGAGGATCCTCTCCCGAAGAAAGTTCACACCATGGAAATGTCGACCGCCGATCTTGGATACAGCGAGCTGGTAGGCGGGCAAGGAGCGGTAAGACTTGGGGAGAGAAGGAGGCTGGGGTTGATCCTCGATCCAAGAAGTCGACCAATTGGGGGTCGTGGTTGTATTTACAAAGAAAAAAATGATCCTTCCAACCTTTGTTGGAAGTCGGGAGTTTGGCAAGAAAGGAGAACTTGGCTTGGGCTTGGAAGAAGAAATCACCCAGCTCTTATTTTTTAGGGTAATAAAAATAGTGAAAAATTTTCAATCAGAGAGGGATTTGATACAAGGAGAAGATAATGGCTGACCCGCAGAGGAGGCGTATGGCGTTCGGAGACAGCTGGGACAAGGGAAGTTGGAAATACCGGCATACTTCCGAGATGAAGGGATGGAGGGGAAAGCGGAGGCCGACCTGGAGGTGGTCTTTGGAGAGAGTTATGTAACTTAGAGGGGGTCGGTCGACCTGGTCGGAGGAAGTGGGAAGTGTGAGGCATGGTCGGAGGGAATTCGATACTCGGCTCGAAGGCGGTCGAGGTATCGACGGTGTAGCTCGGAGACGGCAGTGGTATACCATGGGTTGGGGGTCGAATTGGATGAAGCCATGGAAGGGATGCGATATGAAAAAAAGAAAGAAAGAGAGGAGAAGAGCGGCCTCACTAACTAAGGGAGGAGGGTGGTAGTCTGCCAGAGAGAGTGAAGACCGCTGGAAACCGTCGTTCGCCGGAGTGAAGCTCGTCAGAACCCTAGGGGAGCGCAGAGACAGGAGGAAGACACGGTGAAAAATGGGGCCGCAGGGTGAAAAGGAGAGGGTAATTAAAGGGTGGTGCGGTGTACGCGAACCGTCCGATGGCAATTTGTGGAGAAGACGGGATCAAATCTGGACCGTTCATCTCCCGCCATAACGTGCCTCGAGAAACCGCCCTGCGGATGCGCGTGGGCTTTCACACCGGACACTTCGTTACTCAGAGAAGGCAATGAGCAAGGGGCGCATGGCACCACACAATTAATGTCGGCATATGAATCAATGCTCCACTGACCCAAAGACAACACGTGGAGTGCCACAATGGGAAAAGAACAGCATCATGCCTTGCACTAGACCGTCGAGGGGACAGTCCAGTCAGTCGGACTCGTCTCCTCCTTCGACTAGACTCGAGGGGGATGCTTATGACCCCGCCCTGGCTGACGAAGAGGTTGTCTGGCTGGCACGACTGACAGGGATGATAGGTCGGATGTAGAATCCTCGACCAGAGCTAGGCATAAGGAATAACACAGGCCATAAGCCCTCACTCAGGTCAGATTCGCCCGACCAATCTAACTCCAAGGTGACTCGGCTCACAAGAAAGCCAAGTTGGTCCAGCGGGCTGAAAGTAAAACCAAGCAGGCGGTCGGGTATACCGATTGGCGAAAACCCGACCGAGAATAGCCCCGTTCGAGCCTCCTAATCGGGATAGATCCCGGCCGGGGTTTCCCAGCTTACGGAGTTTCTTATTTCTCCCCCAGGTGGAAATGTGCCATTCGGAGGTCCTAACGACGCTACTCCAGGGACGCCGATTGGCAACCTCTTGGGTGGTCTATGACTCGGCGCGCTGTATTCTGGGAGGTTTCTCTTGTCAATACTCGTACCAATTCTCTGACATCTAGAGTGTAGCAGTCAAGTTTCTGAAAACCAGACTGGACATTGAATCGGTCGGGGCAAAGGTTCAGAGGTTCAACCGGTTTAACCGGGGGTTCAACCAGAATATAACCGGTATATAATAAAACATATATTTATATAAATATATGGAATTAACAACTAACCCAACTACATTCTTCAAGATTAAATCAACTAAGTCGAGCATGTTATATGTTTTTGTCAGTATGATATTCTTGAAAAAAGAATTAGTTTCAAAGAAAAATTCGAGTTTAAAATCATTGGATTCAAGAAATCTAAAGATGAATAGAAGAATCTTATTAGAAGTTAAAAATATATCACGATAGCATTTGTTCACCAATAAACACTTAAATAAAGAACACTAGCAAAACACACACAAAATCACTTTTCCAAATTGCCTTCGTATGCCATCAGTCAAATGTTCAACTTCAAAACATAACAATAAGTCAAAACATAAGGAAAACATTAAAGGTTCAAACTTTTAAATTCATGAATCAAATAGGATCATCAAAATCAGCATTAATTTGTTGAATATCTCCATCATCAAATGCTTCGTGTCTATCTTCATCTTCATCTCCATCATCACCAAATGAACCATATCCACGAGGCATAGTAGCATCAAATAGATCAGTCTCATGTCTCTCATCATCATTTAAAAAGTAAAAACATGAAAATGATATAGAATATGTTAAAAATATATACAAACATCTATAAAAATATATTCTATAACAAAGAAAACTACAAAACTCACGAGCATGATATGAAGGTATAGAATTTTCTTGATATATTAGCTCTTGAAGATCATTAGGAAGTTCTGGCTCTTCTTCTTCTTCCATCACCCAAAAATCTACTAGATCAATACTTTCATAGTCAATTGGATCATAAGATCTTTTCTTTTGTTGTAACCTAATATGCAAACTCAAAATATTAAAATAACTTCTAAAGTTTACTATCCTAAAGTTGCAAAAAGAACATAAATTAACAAATATTAAATAGTTTAATAATGTAAATCATAAGACCTAGATTTAAGGCTTATGTTATAGGTCACATAAACAAGATCATTCAGTCTTTGATGCCCCAACCTATTTCTTCTTTAGTATGAATTTGTTCAAAAACACTCCAATTTCAATCACACCCTGAGGAAGAAGATGTTTGACTAAGAAGACGAATTGTTATCTTTTGCAAAATTGGGGTACTGGCACCAAAATATCTCCACCATTCACCTACAAAAATTATATATAAATGCTTAATCATCAACATTTACTATTTAGTATTTATTTCAAAACATTCAAACAAATGAAACTACTAGATAAAATTTCTTACTAGGTTGGAGTTCCTTGGCTGCTTGTACAACTTTTGGCCTATCAAAGCTTCCTGTGCGATTCCGATATATTTGCACTTCTTTCAATGCTTTAATTGTGTCACTACAAAGGCTTTTTACATCAAACATATCAAGTACGTCTCGCATAACTTGATTCTTCTCAATGAATTTCTCATCATAAAAGAAAGCAGGGTTTAGAAAGTAGGTTGCTGCATGGAGACTTTGTTTCAAATGCTTATCCCATCTTGCCTTAATGATTTCAATGTATGGTTCATATAATGTCATCTTGTTCATAAGCATCTCCTTGATAGCATTTTTAGCCCTTTGAATACCTTCATATACATATCCCAATGAAGGTTTTTCATCAGAATCTACAATTCTCAACAATCTAATCAAAGGGCTTATAAGCTTACATGTGGTATGACAACCGTCCCAAAACTTATTGTCCAACACAATAGCACTAACAGCTTTCCCATTAACACTCCTACCTAACTTGTGCCCAGTGAAATGTGTGTCAACAACCAAAGCTTGCAAATCTACCTTGTGTTCATATATATTTTTCAATGTAAGAAAGACAGTTGCAAAACGAGTAGCTCCTAGACGAACAATTTCCTTCCAACCAAACCTTTTTCTTAACCAAGATAAGAACACCATATGATTGTAAATAAAGATAGTTATCTTTGAAGCTCGAGATGCAAGGCTAGTAATATGGGGCATAGTACCTATATCTTTCAAAATAAGATTTAAGCAGTGGGCAGCACAAGGAGACCAAAAAATGCTTTCATATTTTTCATGAATGAGTTTCCCAGCCGCTATATAATTGGCCGCATTATCAGTTACCACATGCACAACATTACTAGGCCCTACCCATTCAATAACTTCATAAAATAATTTGCACAATATAGAGGCATTTTTTACCACATCTGAAGTATCAACAGACTTCACAAAGCACATACCAATTGGGTAATATACCAAAAAATTGATCAAAGTTCTTTGTCTTTGAGCTGTCCAACCATCAGTCATAAGTGTGTAATCACTTTCTTTCAATTTATTCCGATAAGTATCCACAAGTAGTTGGCATTCTTTCTTAAGATCTCCTAATAAATGAACCCTCATTTTGTCATAAGAAGGATCTTTATAACCAGATCCAATACCAGCAATACCATCCAGTGCATCTTTAATGAAAGGTGACTGAATTGCATTAAAAGGAATCCTTGCATGAATAAGCCATCTAGCAACTCTCAAATCAACTTCATGTACTGCCTCCTTGCTTTGAAATGCACTTTTCAAACTTAGTTGACCTCCCTGAGTTTATCTTGCTGCAAAGTAACTACTAACTTTTATCTTTTGCTTGCCTTTGTCTCCAACAACTTACACTTTAGATGGTGGATGCCTAAGATTAATCTCTTGTTCAAATGTTTCCTCAGTCTCATCACCAAAGCTCAGAGAATCATCATTACTTTTAGATTTCTTGATTTCTTCCAAACTTGCCAACATTTCCTCTTTCACATCACGAGAAGCTTTCATGCATTTAGTTATGTTTCCTGTTTTTTCTGCAAGATGTTGCTTCATCCTATTAATCCCTCCACCTTTGTATTGCTTTAAACAAAGCAAGCATGTATATAATGGTCTCCCTTTCTTAATTATCAAATTAAAATACTTCCATGCCGGATCAGTTTTCCCACGATAAAAAATTGAGGAAGATTGGTTGTCAGGATTGGCAGCTGCAGCTTCATGTACGATATTACTGTTTACTTCTATAGATTGATTTGGAGTTGGAGCATTCATATCTAAATCTACAAATTGAATTTACATTTCACATAATGAAACAAATAAAAAAGAAAGACATCAACAATGAAAAAAAAATGAAAAAAAGACTGGCATCAGCAAAAGGCTGTGATTAATCATTAATCATTAATCAGCTATGTTACGGTTACCTTCAACCACAAAAGCAAAAGGCTGGGCCGAGGCTAGTGGAGGCGACGCGATGAGGCGACGTTGGTAGAGGCGCGGCAACTGGCGACGCTGGCGGAGGCACAACGACGTTAGCAAGGCGGGGCGATGCGGAGAGAAGGCGGAGCGACGCAGGCGAGAAGACGAGGCGACGCAAACTCGCGAGAGATTACGTGATAATGGCAAAATTACGTTTTTGAAAACTAGGTTTTACTGTTTTAGACAGTGGCGTAGCCACGTTAGTAGCAGGGGGTGCGGTCGCACCCCCTGACACTTATATATATATATATATATATATATATATATATATATATATATATATATATCTATAAAGTGAGAATAGTTAAATTAAAATTGGATCGGATTCGAAATAAATCTAATAAATCTAACAGGTGGGTGTGGAGATAAGGATTACATTGGTTCAAACTGGGATTAATTTGAAGTTGATTTGATCAAATTATAGTCGAACCAAATTTATATAAGTATCCCAGAAGTTTTGTTGTTGATCAACCGAATTAAGTTAGATCCTATGTATGTTTGATGTCTTGTATCTAAGGATTATCTTGGTTCAAACCAGAATTGATTTGGAGTTGATTTGTTCAAATTATGATCAAATCAAATTTATGTAAGTACCTCGGATAGTTTTGATGTCGATCAATTGAGTTAAATTAAGTCCTATGTATATTTGATGTCTCGTGTCTAAATTTTGATGTTGATTAATTTACACTAGGATTTGAAATTTTTGAAAATTATTTCTCTTGATAGAAAATCGCTCCTCCTGATCAATAATCCTAGCTACGCCACTGGTTTTAGCTAGACTTTTAGTGTTTTACGTTTTTGGCCATTTTTTTAAATTTTTTTAAATAAGAATGCAAACTGCAAACGGTAAAAACTAAAAAAAAATCAAACTGGGTTAACCGGGTTGACCGGTTCATCGGTTCCCGCCCGGTTCAAAACGGTTCACATCTGATTCTTGGGCAGCTAGTTTTTAGAGCCAACTCGGACCGGAAATCCGGCCGATTCCCGGTTCAACCGGTCCGACCAGCCAGTCCGGTTCGATTTTCTAAACACTGGTAGCAGTAGTGACCGTGCCAACATCCGCCGACTCAAGCCTGACACTACTTGTGTAAGGAATCGCAAGAATCTCGCTGGCTTCATACGGTTTCTGACAGTGACAGCGAATAAGAGCAGGTCGTACCACGGAGCCACCCATGATTCCCAGAAATCGCAGCGTTGGTCGGCTGACTGACACTGTTCCCTAACTTTGTTTTCGCAAGAGACAAAGATGGAGACAAAGTTGGTCGGCTCCCCCGGGTATATATAGGACCCCCCCCCCCCCACTTCTCGCGCAAAGGTACGCAACTGAAGGAGCTATAGTGTTCTTCATTTTTTTCTTCTTCTTCTCCACCGTGTTTTTTACTTGACCGTCTGAGGGCCTTTGTCGGGAACTTTTCCGGTGAGTCTCTAACGATCCTTTTCTTGCAGGTGGTGAGTCAGTCGCCCTTCGGGGTATCTAACTCAGCCACCTATCCCCTACACATTAATTCCCTCCATTGACCGATTGGGGCATGTTGTTCAGTTGGGAGTCCGGCTCACGCATCGACAGAATCATAGGGTACGGAGGTCATTGGATTTTGGAAGACCCACCTGCGGCGACGGGGGAGGTGAAGCGCCATCCTCGAATTGGTTATTCGCATGCGGGTTAGCGTGCGGAGCATGACATCCGTTGGATGCAGGCTTGATGACGCGTACCATGGCTGGATCCATGGCGAGGGAGTAGGAAAGTAGCTTAGAGCAGCGATGGTTCGCTCCCTTCCTTGCGGCGCCGCCCTTCCGTGTCACAATCCGTGCCTTGGCTCGTTCGCTGGTCTGAGTTCTCTATACCCGAACCTGAATCTGATTAGTGATTCCGACATACAGAAATAACGACGTGATAACTGGTACCGTTTTGAGGCGGGAGCAGCGCCGAAACGGAAACGTGAATGTAATAGAAAATGCAATAGAGTTGGAATTTTTGTCCGTTACTAATAAATAACTCGATATATGAATGACAAACGTGTTTGATAGTCTCTACGTGATAGGTGATAGGATGGACTGATAATTCATATATATGAGTATTACTATTTTAAGATTTAAAAATTAAAATCTGTCAAAGTTAATGTGTCTGTTCTTTCCACGTATTAATCATAATATCCAAATTAGTAATCTTTATGATTTATTTTTTCCATATTAATTTTAAAATAAATTAATAGAAATATTGAGACGAATGAATCGTTATTTATCTTTTATCTTTAATTCATTGCTTGATAGCATTTGTGAATAATTTCATCATCTATAAAGAAAAGGTCCATCGAAAATAAAAAAAGAATTAAATTAAAACGGTTAAGGCTAATTACAACAAGTCAGTGGTCGGTTTTAAATCATAATAAAAATGGTGGCCAACGAAACACGATAATTGCACTAACTGCTGCAGACAGACTATCACGTGCCGTTATCTTTGATTGCGGGAGAAAAATATGCACGTTTGAAAGCTGTCCTTGGACCAATTAGATTGCGTTGGCTTTTGACTGGATATGTCCAGGGATTCATGTCAGATCTTTCGAACGGATGACTTTGTCAGCTGTACCAATGGTATAGGTTGATTCATTCATTTTTAATTTTTTTATCAATTTATTTTAAAATTAATTTGGAAGAGGTAATCCATAAAGACTATTAAGTCTTGATATTATGAAAAAGACAGAGCCAATGATTTTATCCAATTTTAATTTTTAAATTTTAAAATCATAATATTTATGACTTAATCATGAATCTAACTTGTCAGATTGTACAAGTTCTATGACAGAGAGGCAGATACCATTACAAATTAGAATAATAATTGGGAGAGTAAAAATCATAATAAATGATGTGGCATCTTGTATGCATGATCTCCGACGAGTTCACCGTGCCCCCCAGGATATAGTTTGATTCGGGGCGGCGGGCGAAGACCGTCGATGGTGTCCAAGCGATAATCGAACGTGTGCATGTAAAGTGACACGTCATGCCACGTTATGCCACATCATTCACTATGATTTTCACTCTCTCATTTTTACTCTCTCTATCATTGCTCTACAAATTAATAGATGCACCAGCGAGATACCAAAATTTTTTCTATTGTTCCTCGCACTTGTAGTAAAAGATGATGTAGCTGACATGATTGTTCTTCACACTTATTCTTTCTAGAAAAATGATAGAGAGAATGAAAATGGAAGAGTGGAAGGCAAAGTGAATGACATCTCACTTTGTATGCAGCGATCTCCGACTAGTTCACCGTGCCCCCAGGATATAGTTTGATTCGGAATGACAACCGAAAGCCGCCGATGATAATCAAGCGATAATCGAATATGTACATATAAAATATCACATCAATCATTCTCTTTTCATTCTCTTATTTTTACTCTCTCTCCGATTACTCTTCTTATAAGTGAACTCGTCAAATTAGTAAAACAATTCTGTTCATTGACGCTGAAAAAAAAAAAGTCTTTTTCACCCATTGTAACTTGACAATCATGCGGGGCCCATGAGTTGGTTGGACGAAATCGGGTGGGCGAAGAGTTAATTAGCAAGTTGGGGGCCCGTCGATTAGAAGAACTCGCCGGTGGCTAATTAACAGGGATCCTCCGCCCACTCCGGCGAGTCTTCCCCTCTGGTGCCTTCTCTCTTCTCTTCCTGTCCATCTTACTACACACTCTCTAGATTTCACTCAATCTTCTCAATTCGCCACCTATCAGTTCGCGAGGGAATGAGGCTTTCCGTCATCGCCTGCTGCAGCGTGCCGCGTCGATGGGAGGAAGAGGAAGAGGAGGAGGAAGCGGGGAGAGAGAAAAAATACAGGGTGTTTACGTACGAGGAGATCGAGGTCGCCACCTCTGGCTTCGCTGATTCCTCCCTTCTTGGCCGTGGCAGCCACGGCGCTGTCTTCCTCGCATCTCTCGACGGCGGCCACCTCCTCTCCGCCGCCAAGGTCCCCTACGAGTCCTCTCTCCTGTTGGACTCTCGCTTCCCCACTGACGCTGAGATCGACCTCCTTTCGTACCTCCCCTGCAGTCCTCTGTTCGTGAACCTCGTTGGCGCCACCTCCTTCGCCCCCCGCATTGCTGTCGTCGAATTCATGCCGCGCGGCTCCCTCCATGATCTCCTCCATAGCCCTCTGCATCCACCTCCGCCCTTCCCCTACCGTCTCCTCCTCGCTCGCTTCTCCGCAGCCGCCCTTTCCTGGCTCCACTCCCTCCGCGTCGTCCATCGCGACGTCAAGCCAGCCAACCTCCTGCTCGGCGCCGATGGCTTGCCTCGCCTGGCAGACTTCGGCCTTGCTGTCCGCCTCCTCGCCCATGGCTGCGGCGGCGAATGTTCTTTGCCTCCGCCGGCCGGCACCATGGGCTACCTCGATCCCGCCTACCTCCGCCCGGAGGATGTCAGCGACAGGAACGACGTGTACAGCTTCGGGGTCGTCCTCCTCGAGGTGCTCAGCCGGAGGGAGGCGATCAACATGGAGCACAGCCCCCCGTCGCTGGTGGACTGGGCCGCTCCTCTGGTGGCGGAGGGGCGGTTCCGGGAGCTGTGGGATCCGCTAGCGGCCCCGGAAGGGAAGAGGGAGGAGGAGGCTGCCAAAGCCGTGGCGGAGGTGGCGGCTAAATGCGTGGCGAAGGACGCCTGGAGCAGGCCGTCGATGGCGGAGGTGGTGGCGGCGCTCAAGGCGGCGGAATCGCGGGCGGTGCCGCGGCGGCGGCGCCTAGCAGGGTGGGGCCGGAGGAGTAGAGAAGACAGGTCGCCCGGGCCCGGCAAGAGGGCGTCCGACGTGGCGAAGCCGCAGCGATTCCTGTATCATTCCATCCTCCGGGATTGGTGACGTGGCAGTCACGTGACAGATAACTGTCTTATCCGGGGATATCACAACCGTCGAGTCGTCTCTGTTTCGGATCTGTCAAATTTTGTCATTTTGTCCTGCACGCAGACAAAATCAAGTTCGAGTCATTCCGAACAAAGGCTAACCGTTAATTAAGTCAGTTAGAACTACGGCGGAGTTGGACTGATCGGGAAAAAAAAAATCTTTCATGTATTGTTTGCCTTTTCTTCCTGCACTAATCTAATTTTTTTTACTAATCTATGTTCCTCCTTTTTCTTCACGGACTATACCCTCCTTTTTCATCCGGAATCCAACAACTCCTTAATGTCATCAGCATTGGTCCCCCAACAACAACTCGAGTAAGTTATCATCTCCTTTTGATCTTGAAATGAATTGACTAAGACGTTGAATATGAACGAATCGTTTTTTTATGATTATGAGTAAGTCATCACCTAGCTCTGTCTTGGAAACTAGACAGAGTGAGCCCAGACGGCTTTATGTAAGGGCTGAGTGTGCTATAGTCCAGCCAAGACATATTGGTAAACGTAATTTACTTTTCTAATCAAGATTCTATTCATGTAAATTTTGAAATGATTATAATTCATTTTCTTACATGTTAGTTGCTCGATTATATATCATCAAATTAAAAAAAATAACTTTTAATTATTTTTTCAATTTTAAATATTCTTTTAAATCATTACTTAACAAAAAAAAATATCCATCTACATGTTTAAATCATATACTAATTTTATTGTGTAAATTATAAAACACACACAAATGATTAACGAAGTTTTTCCAACCTCGGATGATCGATCTGGTCTCACGGAAGTTTTCCACCGATCGCCACGGTAAATCGGGAAGCGCTCACGATGGACGATCTAGAAGCCGAACGTTCTAAGGTTAGTGTTCTATTTGAAAAAAAAAAAATTCTAAAAAATATTGTAACTGAGATCAAACATAAAACACACACAAATATCACATAGGATGAACGATAACATTCGTAATTAATAAATTAGGCTCGTTGTCCTTCGCGTGCTTGTACACCCCACGATTTCACCTCTCTTTTTCTACCTCACTTACTTAGTCTCATGTCTTTTTCCTATCACCATTCATGATTATGGCCACATCCTCAGTGGCCAGGTTCTCACCGCCGGAGGCGAAGCCATTAACAGAGTCACCCTCGTCGCGACTGCTAGAACAAAATCGATGTATCCGCTACGCGCCTACGCGTGACATACTCTTACGTCAACATCAGAGGCGATCAATTATATATTGAAATATTGTGTGAAACGCTCGAGCATGCACGGCCTCATGCCACCCCCGTCGAGCTGACTTTCTAACGTCGGTGAGTCGGTGTCAACGATCAAGCTTCTGTTGTTGCCTTCAAAATTTCAACTTAGGTATCATTACTAGTAAATTAATTTAATAATTTCGTATATAATAAAAAAATTCATTTAATAAAAATTTAAAATCTTATAAAATATAAGAAAAATGCGAATATTAACTTGCTCGTGCAAAGTAAACTTAAACCTTTTCTATCGCATCCTTGACCGACTTAACCAACTCCAGATCAGTTCAACCCATAGTTAATTCCTAAATTTGTCTGAGCCAAATGGTAATATAAAATATCATTTACCATAATATATTAATAAAGAGACAATAAATTGACTGACAATATTTCTATGAATTAAGACTGCGTTTGGTAGGCTGTAATCTACCCTGTAATGTAATCCAGATTACATTACAAGTTGGATTCGTTTGTTTGGAATAACTTTAAAGTTCTAATGTAATGTAATCTCGATTACAAAAGAGGTTGATACTTTGTAATCTGGATTACAAACCAAAACCTCTGTAATCTGGATTACATTACGGCTTGTAAAGTTGTCGGTCGGGTGACGACGGTCGTCGGTCGCCAGCGGTTCGCCGGTCGCCGCCCGGTCGTCGCTCGGTCGACGCCCGGCCGCCGGTCACCGGCCGACCGCCGGTCGGTCGACGGCCGGCCGCCGCCGGTCGGTCGCCGGCCGGCCGCCGCCGGTCGGTCGCCGGCCGGCCGCCGCCGGTCGGTCGCCGGCCGGCCGCCGCCGGTCGGTCGCCGGCCGGTCGCCGCCGGTCGGTCGCCGGCCGGCCGCCGGTCGGTCGTCGGCCGGCCGCCGCCGGTCGGTCGCCGGCCGGCCGCCGTCGGTCGCCGGCCGGCGGTCCCCGGCCGGTCGATGGTCACCGGCCGGTCGGCGACGGTCGTCGGTCGTCAATCTTGATTACATTACAGGATGGATTACCCCTCACCAAACAAAGGAATCCAACTTGTAATGGTTATCAAAGATTACATACAACTCATTACCAAATATAACAATGTAATTAAGATTACATTACATTATATTACAAACTTGATTACATTACAGACCCGATTACATTACCTCCTACCAAACGTAAAACATTAAATGAAAACTACGAAGAGTTAGGAGAATTAAGATGGTTTGTTATTAGCCCCCTAATTCGTTGGTAATGTTGGGCATAAAAATTGATCCGTTACTCCCGTTGCCACCTAATTTATTGGGTATGTGTGTAAGGCATATCAAGCAATGGAAGAATTCGTAGTAGCGCACAGGGATTGTCCAAGCACAAATTAAGTAGGAGATCGACTTGGATTGTGGCAAATAGATGTGAATATTGGATGTGCGGAGTTTGAGCATTTAACTAAGCATGGCTTGCAGGAAATATGAGCCACGATATGCGGCGGGCACATGCAATGCTGCTCAACAAATGAAGCAGCAAGTGAGGCCACTATAACAAATATAACTTTTCACAGTGCACAATTTTATGACCCGCAACACGCATTACACGCTGCACAACTACAAGATGTTAAAAATCATAAAACATCAACAGTCGCGCTCTGCGATTAATGCTATTCGTAACGCATGACGAATGCTCCAGTTAAGAGCAATCACTAGCATTCACAATGCGCACTGCATACTACGATTAACAGCATTCGCAACACGTGCTGATTACGATGATTCAAATGCCATATATAAATACCATACAAATTATAACACTATATACATATGCCACATTCAATTATAATACCACACACAAATTACAATACCACATATATATATACCACATATACAATTATAAAATCAAAACTCAAACAATTAATTATATTAACACATTCAACCATAAATATCACACTTAAGTAAAACAATCCAAATTAATAGCAAAAAAAACACTTAGTAATATAATTTTTTTTCTAAAAAAGAATATATAACTTTAAAATAAGTAAAATCTATATCAATCATATAAAACTATAAACTTAAATAATCAAGCGACCATACTTCCTATTGCATCCTCAAGAAAAACTATTTTTTCATTTAGTCAAATTAAGTCCACCTCCACAAAAACTTTATCAATTCAAACTTTTCAACAAAATCCACTAAGAAGAACATAATGCACTTTTACTTTTGAATATGTTGATACAATTCAATCTTCTGCAACAACTCTTGATACGCATCAATGATATAACTTACATTTAGTATTATCGTCGATATCTCCATGACTCATATTCTTCATTTTTGACGGTATAATAATACAAAGTTATTAATTTTGACATACTTATTTTTATAACAAATATTTAATTTAGAAAATACAATTTCAAAATAATTACCTGAGTTATAGTTTGAGGTTGATTATTATTACCAACATTACCACTTTTTTCCACTACCACTTACCACTAGCCACCTAATTTTACAAACAAATTATTTCATATGATATCACCATAAAATAATTTTACTAATCAGAATATAAAAACTCGAAATAATTAAAATAAATAATGGCAAATTACAAATGATGACAAAGCCTTCTATATTTTATCTTATGCTTGTTCCTGTTTTTTCAAGCAGCTCTTGAACAACTTTCAGAATTAAAGGGCGCAAAAATCTGTCGATCCTTAATGAAGTAGTTGCGGATTTCTGTGGTGGTGGAACTGCATGATTTATATCAGCATTCAGTTAAATAAGATTATTCAAAATGTGAAATAAAACTAGGTAATACAAATAAACTAATCTCACCAATCCGTTCTAGCTATCTGAGAATCTCCAGATGGCTTTAAATCAGATTTAATAAATGCACGTCTAGGAGTAGTTTCAAATGTATTCTTAGGTGTACTTGATGTATTGAGGTTAGATAAACTTGGATCATATTTGAAACACAAAATATGTGAGCATACTTGATGTACACACAGCAGCAAACAAAATAATGACCCAAAAGACTAATATAAAGTAGAATATTAAAACGGTCTAGTCTACTAAACATGGATCATATTTGAAACACCAAAAACAAAAGGAATATTGTGAGCATTATATAAAAAGAAGCAAGTAACGAATACAAAATAGTAATTTGGCCATAACATAAAATGTTAGTTGATAAGCAAAGTAGATACTACTACGATTAGATGAGAAATAGCAGGACAAACACAGCTAAAACTCCAATGTAGCACATTGCATTACAAAGTGATCCTATCGGAAAGCGAGGTGGACGCCCCTACAGTTGGATGGGCTTCCGGGGAGCGTGAGGTCGCTGAGGTGATCTACTGAGCTGGATCGTCTCTAGCCTGCAAGACAGAGACCGTTAGAACCCGTCGGGAAAAGTCCCCGGCCAGACACTCCGACGATCAAGTCAGTACTCGACGGTGCGCAATGGAATGCAATAGAACAGTGTGAAATTGCACTATTGCGCGTACCTGAGAGATATAGAGTGTGGAGGCTTATATAGCCGGGGAAGCTGACAGCTCCTGCCCCGCCTGCCACCTGCTGCCATATAGCGAGGACAAGGTGATGCATGCCCAGAAGTGGCAGGATAAAGTGGTGCATACTGGGTTAAGGAAGGGGGCACTGCCAACTTAATGGCTGGCCTCTTTTGGCGCCGCTCAGCTTGACACCAGTGTAGGTGGTCGTGGTACGGGGGGACAGGATATGGCAGGAAGATCAATACCTCAACGCGATATCCGTCGTTTGAGACCAGGATGGCTCCAGTCCTGCGCCGACCCCGTACATCTTTTGGTAGTCTGGTGTCAGGGAGTGCTTGTGTTGCTTGCCAGGACCGACTGAGGACCCATGAGGGTGCCGACTAGGGCACTGAACGATGAGGCCGGCTGAGGGCCTATAAGGGTGCCGACTGGGACACTGAACGATGAGGACGGCTGAGGGCCTATAAGGGTATCGACTGAACGACGAGGTGTCGAGTAACGCCTCCTCTGGTTCGGGCTTACCCCAGGAGCGTGGGCCGCAACGCGTCGGCTGAGAGCCAAACCAAGAGGGGTATCTGGGCATGAGCGTCTACGCCTGGGTCGGACCAATCCTGAGGGGCGTGAGCCGCCACGCGTCCTACCGGAGACCTTGACCCGTGTGACACCTATCCAACGGGCCTTTCCAGCCCACTAACCACTTTCCTTCTGACTAGGCGCCAGGCTGCCGGGCTAGGCTACATGCAAGCTGGCCCGGGATCACAAAGAATTTAAAGTAGCTGCACAAACTTCTATTTAAAATAGCTAGCTGCATTACAAAGAAAAAAAGGTGGATTAGTTATATGACCAATGATTGTGATTCTCTAATCTTTTGTGTGATTGAAGAACTTGAAAACCAGAAGATATGAGCACATGAAATTGGCAGTTTGTTTATGGAAAGCTTTCAATATTTCTTGTAGGGGTCACCGGACTCAGAAACAACCTCAACCTACTAAGAAGAACCTATCGAAAAAAAATGATGAATCAGGCAGCAGATAAATTGAATTTGGGATGTTCCCGGGGCTATGATGCAGCGGTAAGGTCACTAGTTGTTAACCCAGATATCCGTGGTTCGATCCCTAGCTACGGCGTATTTTGTAGGAATTTTTCTTCCAAATGGGGCGCGAACCCTGAGACGCTGGGCTTCTAGACTGGTCACGCGAGCGCTTCCCGATTTACCCTGGTGACCGGTGGGAAATTTCCGTAAGGCCGGGCCGGTCATCCCAGGTTCAATTTGTTTGCTGCCTGGTTCATCATTTTTTTTAAAAGAAGAACCTATCGAGACAAAAGAACAACAGGATCATCACAATCTTGTTCTCAAATTCATCTTGATACATTTAAAAAGTAATTACCTCGATAGGGATTGTGGCAAGATACTATAGTACACATGAAAATCTCCTCTCTTTTTTGCCCTTTTGGTACATTTTCCATGTATCACTTATTGAAAATTTCCTTCTTAACCATCTGCAAACCCTAGAGCACGACAAACAGCCCTCAACCACATTGCTAATTGCCTCATTCTTTTTCAACACATTGTATCTCTAAAATCACAAACAACATTGTTCTAGCAATCATCTCAAACATAAAGACATTACCACATAATCAATGTCCTCTGGCATCATCCAACAGTAGTGGTCGTTTGGCTTCGATCCTCCCGAAGCTGAACCTTGCCCAACCAGCAAAAACTAAAGATTTCATAGCACCATTTAGGGTTTCTTTCTTTAACATCCTGTTTGAAAACCTTTTATGTAAGGAATTGGAATTCAATTCCGGTCGGAATTGAATTCCATCCAGAATTGAATTCAAATTCTCATGTTTGGAATGAATTGTAAAAACAGAATTGAATTCAATTGTTATACTTTTACGATTGTATCCTACGAGCATGGAACCGGAGCAACTTTAATTTGTTTTGTGAGGGGGCGATTTGGTAATTTAATTCATTTAAGTGAATTTCTTTCACAAATCACATGTGTTTAGGTGTGATTTGTTTTGAGGGGTTTGAAAGGAATTAGAATTCAATTCCTTAGCAATTCCTTTCTGAAAATTGCTACCAAAGGATGGAATTGAATTCCAATTCCTTCCTTTTCAAACAGGATGTAAAAAAATATCTTTTTTTTTTTACTTTCTTTGACCTCTGCAACGATGTTATCGATTGCATCGGTGGAAGAATTGAAGGTTTTCAGTAGCCAATCAACGCCCCACCTTATGATCTCCTTGAAGTGGTGGAGCTCTCCGGCAGCTCGTATTTGGCACAGTACTGGATAACGCTCCAACTGAGAAGGAAGCAAGGGAGGTGAACTTGATGGCGTCACCGGCGTCGTAGAATCCACCACCGAGACTCTTCCCGTACGATTGAACAGAGAGATCATCCCTTAAGCCGGAGTTGCCCCTCCACGATACATTGTTGTGTTTGGCAGTTTGGGAATCAGCCCCGTTGCAAAAGAAATCAGGGGTAAAAGAAATGTTTTGCAGGAGGATATATTTCGGAGAGTTCAAAAAAATAAGTTAAAATTATAAAAGTTACAATTTAGCTATTGAGTGGTTCGAGCTATCTTTTATGTAGAATACAGACTCTTGAGCTGGAATTCTCGACCTGGAATTTCCGACCCGAATTCTGCTCGGGAATTCTAGCTCGGGAGATTCTGCTCAGGAAATTCTGCTCGGGAAGTACAGTTCGGGAGTCCGGGTCGGGAGATTCGGGTCGGAAGATTCGAGTCGGGAATTCCAGCTCGAGAATCCAGGTCGGAATTCCAGCTCGGGAGTCTGCATTCTACATAAAAGATAGCCCGGGTCACTCAACAGCTAAGTTGTAATTTTTGTAATTTCAACTTATTTTTTGAACTCTAGGAGGGTATATTGTTGGATACAAGTGAATGGAAAGGGAAATAAAGAGACTTTATTGTGAATTAGACTTTAGTCCTACATTAGGAGTTTCAAGTGAATGGAAAGGGAGGTGGAGAATAAAGAGGCTCCATTGTGAATAGGACTTTAGTCCCACGTTGGGGGTATCAAGACATATTGGTTGGTTTATATTGTTTTACAAGCATTTTAGTTGTGAACAAATGTATGGGGAGAGACTCTCTCTCTCTCTCTCACGCGCGGGTGCGCAGGGGAGTACAAATCTAGAGCCCAAATTTGTACTGAACCAAGTAGATTTGTGCGTGTGCACGACCTGCGCGCGTTGAATGCCAGACCGGACGGGGAAAAACCAACGTTTTGCCACCTGCGAAATTTTTTGCTCAAATGTAACAGATGCATTAACTGTTGTTGATTAATACAAAATCAGTAACCCCCAGACGTTTGGATCTGGATGGTTAATTGACAGTAAATGATGTTAATTCGGTCATTGATTGTTACGGAGTGCGAGCCCTATATAAAGAGGTTGTGACCGAGAGCAAAAGGAGATAGAGGAAGAGCAACAATTGTCTTCCACCTAGTTCTAATTTTCCCTGGTAGCATTCGGGTACTTCTTCAGTTCGTCACGTGCAACTAGTGCTTCGTTGTGCCCGTGGTCCCGCTATTGTATCCTGAGGAACAGACGCCCATCGAAACCTCAAAGCACAACCGGAGGAAGACACATCTGTTTCAAGGAAATTGCATTCCGCAGGCCTCAGCAACTTTTCCTCTTCGGTTCGGGGAAATCGGGTCGGGAAGTCCGGTTCAGGAAGACCGGTTCGGGAAAACCGGATCGGGAGATTCTGCTCGGGAAATTCTACTTGGGAATTCCAGCTCGGGAGATTCTGCTCGGGAAATTCTGCTTAAGAGATTTTGCTCGGGAAATTCTGCTCGGGAAGTATAGCTCAGGAGTCCGGGTCGGGAGATTCGGGTCAGAAGATTCGAGTCGAAAATTCTAGCTCGGGAATCCGGTTCGGGAATTCCATATCGAGAATTCCAGCTCGAGAGTCTGCATTCTACATAAAAGATAGCTCGGATTACTCAACAGCTAAGTTGTAATTTTTATAATTTCAACTTATTTTTTTAACTCTCCGAAAAGTATATCCTCTTACATGTTTTTTATCCTGTCATAACCCTTTTCTCCGAAGAGGCCATCAATGAGGACTCACATCGCTAGGCGTTGAAGAACATAAGGGCCTTGTGGAGTGCAAGGGTGTAGTTATCTCGCGGCGACTCTGGCCAGCGATGAAGGCGAAGCGCGGCATAGATGAAAGCGGAGTGCAGAGGCAGAGAGGGAGGCGGAGCGCGGAAGGTTTAAGAAGAGAGGAAGGGTTTCGAGCAGAGGGGAGTAATGTTTGCGGCGGAAATTTTGGCGAAGAGGGAGTCGCGGTGCGAGTGAATGTCTTAGGATTATGGCAGGAAAGAAGTTTGGCCACACGGACTTGGCACAAAGAATTTGGCTAAGGATTCATAAGTCGGGAGAGGAGGTTTAAGAATTAAAAATAAAAAAATAAAGATTATTAACCGCATATTTTTGAACGTTGTTAATATTTTTCTTTTAATAGTATATTTTATACATCATGAATAATATTTATTGATAAGATATATTTTTATATGTCATTATTTATATATGTATAATAATATTACACTGCACTCTGTGCATCGTTAATATTAAATTTTAATAATACATTGTACACACCATATAAAAATTTATTGACAACACATTTTTTCTGTATGCCATTATTTGTATAAATATTATATTATTTACAGCGCACATAATTGGACATGCTGTAAAAATTATTATTAACGGCATACTCTAATCACACGTCGTTGATGATTCACTATGAAAAATCATGTTTGTTGTAGGGTGCAGATTGACATTTGGTACCAAAACAGTAAATGATGTGAACAAGAGCAGTATAGGACATGTAGGATGACAATTGGCAAAACTGTCATGCAATCACTTGTAACCGCTAAGTCAATTTTTGCCTATGCATTATAAATAAGTAATGTTGGGGCAATGGCAAGACAGAAAGTGAGAAATATGTGAGCAATATATAAATAGTTCACTTTGTAATTCTTTATCATTGTGAATATAAAAGCTAGGAGTTTTTCCTATACATTGGGGCTTTTCTTCCTTGTGGTCGTGTTGTTTATTCAGCTTGTACATCCTCTTGCACTTTGGTAGTGTGTTTGTGGGCTAAATCAAGTGCGGGACTTGGTGACTACACAGAAAAATTTCTAAGGCAAAATTGACCTTGTGACAATTGGTATCAGAGTCTAGAAAGATGGTTGGAGACAACCACTAAATCAGAAAAATAATTACATCTCTTAAAGCCTTAATCGGTTCGGTCACTAAGCGAGAAAATACTTGCAATTTGATAGCAAATATTCTCAATCATGAGGTGAATATGGAGCAATTTCAAGAGTTTTTATGAAGCAAATGGTCCCGATTTGGAAGGATAATGAGGATCTACGTTTTGAAATGGTTATTCTATGATGAGCATGTAAGTATCCTAGGTTGATTTTGATGTGGTCAATCGAGTCAAGTTAGGTACTGTTAGTTTTTAATCCTTGTGTCTAAGTGTGCAGGAGCTTAGAAACGCAGGAAATCGAGCGAAAGACGCAGCGGTCGAAAAGGATGACATGGGAAGGGAGCCGACGAGCTCGGTGTATCCGAGGGACGCGGAGGCCTGCGGAAGAGTACGTCAGTGGAGCAAGAAGGACGCGTGCGGTGTTCGAGAGATGAGAAGCCGAGAGGAAGCTCGCTCGAGTAGAAAGCCGAAAGAGAGTTCAGGTGAGCCCAACTCTGGAAGGCCCGAAAATCACCCAAGAATACCCGCTGGAGATTGGTCAGTAAATTGCTGACCAAAAGTCAAGCACCCCTATGCATAGGAGCGCCCGGGCTTTCGGGTGCTCGAGTGCTCGAGCGCCCCTTTGCATAACCTATCCGAGAGCCAATTTTTATCCACGAACTAGCCGGTTGCAAACGTTGCACTTTGGATAACCCTTAAGCCACGTATCAGGCACCCTCAAGCACTCGGGCGTCCCTATAGTGCCACATCAGCATTCGAATAGAATTGGTCGGGGCTATAAATAGGCCCTCAGAGCTCAGTTCCAAATCACTCATTCAACTGATTCATAGCAAATAATTTTCTTTTTAGTTTTCAATTCTTTTTCTAAGCTTTCATTTTGTAAGAGGCTTATCCGCCCGAAGGAGTTTATTCAGGAAATCTACGCTATACTTGCCTTGGATTAGCAACCATCCTGGTTGCAATTAAGTAAATATCTGTGTGCCTCTTTTTGTTTGCTTTATTTGAACTAATCAACATCTTTGCTTAAGATAAACGAAAGATAATAATTTTTAATTTCAGGGGCAATTCACCCCTCTTGCCGACCAACGATCATCGTCAGAGCAATGACTACTTATATTGAAAGGGAGTCTAATCGTCCTGTGGTAATAGTTCCTGAACCCAAATCCTTTGGAGGCACATGGAGTGCCAAAGAACACGAAAATTTCTTGTGGGATATGGAGTAGTACTTCTCGGCTGCTCAAGTGTCTGAAATTGAGAAAGTGACAATATCTAGCATGTACCTTGTGTAGGGATCGGTCAGCTGCAAGAGGGGGGTGAATTGCCCTATAAGAATAAATTAATTTTTTTGTTTTCTTTAAAGAAAGATAGAGTTAGTTGTAGCAAAATCAATCAATAACATAAGCAAAAGAAAGATGCACAGAATATATTTGGTTTGCAATCTGAGTCGTTGCTAATCCAAAGTAAATTAAAGCACAATCTCCAAATCAACTCCTTGTGGGCAGAGAAGCTTCTTAGTAGAATGATTATAATTTGAATTGATGATTTGGTCTGAGTTCAGGGGTCTATTTATAGACCCTGGAAAAACTTATCGACGTGCTGACATGGCACATCACGGGTGCCTGAGTTCACATGGGAGCAAACTTCCTCCCTGGTTTCTCGTCCCTAAGAAGTCACGTGTGTCCTTCTCCCTCCATCGGTGTATTCTCCCAGAGCCTTCACATCCCTCGAATGCGCCGAGCCTGTCGGCTCCCTTCCCACACCATCTTTCTCGTCTACTACGTCTTCCTCATAACTATCTGTGCTCCTAAGCTCTTGCACACTTAGACACATGGATCAAATACCAACAGGACCTAACTTGACTCAGTTAACCACATCAAAACCATCTCAGGGTACTTATACCTTGTTGGTGGTGCAAAGTTATGGTGGAAGATACACATGATGGATGATGCAAATGTGGGTTGATAGAAGATTGACACTTGGGATTGGTTGAAGAAGGAAATGAATGAGAAATTCTTTCCGGGCAATACCTCATGGATTGCACGATGAGTTAAAACGTCTCAAATAGAATCGTTCTATGAGGGACTATGTCAAAGTATTTAGTTCTTTAATGCTGGATATTCAAAATATGTCTAAGGAGGACAAGTTGTATAATTTCTTATATGATTTGCAGACTTGAGCACAAATAGAACTTTAGAGGCAAAATGTGAAGGACTTGCCTAATGCACTTGTTGTTGTCGATGCCTTGGTGGAGCTCTGAATGAACAAAGACAATCTAAATATTTCTTCATCTTCCGTGTCCTATAATATCTGAAAGGATAAGAAAGGAGAATGGAAGAAGGATACGGGAAACAACCAATGGAAAGGGAGGACTAATCATCTAGTGGCCTAGGGAAAGGATAACTTGAAGAGTCATGGTTGCTTCTTGTGCAATGTCCTTGATTTTGCCAAAGATTGTCCCAAATGTGAGAAGTTGAATGCCCTCTTGGTGGGGGAGAATGGGGAAGTTCTAGAATAGAAACAGTTTACTCTTGTTAATCCCATATAATTGTTAAATCCAATTGTTGATTTTAATTGAATTATTAATTAATATATCAGAAGACATGGTGTGGACGCATTCTCTACTCTTACACATTTTTGTGGAAATGAAGGAGGAAAATGCGCATGCATGGTTAACAAGGGGGCCACTCATACCTTTGTGTCTGCCAAACTAGTGAAGGAATATCGGTTATTGTTAAGCAAATGCCCAAGCTATATCAAATTGGTGAATGCAAAAGCACAAGCAGTTGTGGGTATGTCGTATAATGTTCCTTTAATGGTTGGTACTTGGGTTGGAAAGGCAAATATGATGGTAATTTCACTCGAGGGCTTTCAATTAATTTTTGATATTGATTTCTTATGGAAGACAAAAATAGTATCAATGTCGCACTTGGACGGAGTAATGGTGATGCAATAGTCAAATCCTTGTTTCGTTCATTGTGTACACCCTTATAGTAAGGACCAAAAAAGGAGAAGATGGACATCATCTCAACAGTGTCACTTGAGAAAGGCTTGAAACAAGGCGAATCAACTTACTTGGCTGCCTTGATTGACATCAAACCTGACAAGGATGGTGAGTTTCTTGATTGTGTTAAAAACATGATAAAGTTTGTTAATGTGATTCCACAAGAATTGCTGAAAAAGTTGCCACCAAGAAGAAACATCGATCGTAAATTCAAGTTGATTCCTGTTGATGTCCCTCCCGCAAGGCCCCTATATTGGATGTCTCCTTTAGAATTTGTCGAATTACGGAGTCAATTGAATGAATTGTTGGAGGCAGCCGGTAGGATATGTCCGCTCATCCAAGGCTCCATTTGGTGCATCAGTGTTATTCCAGAAAAAATTGAGATGGTGACTTGAGAATCTGCGTGGTTATAGAGCCTTGAATAAGGTGACAATGAAGAATAAGTATCTAGTTCCTTTGGTGCAAGATCTGTCGAATAGATTGAGCAAGACATCATGGTTCACAAAGCTTGACTTAAGATCAAGCTATTGGCAAGTTAGAGTTGCGGAAGGGGATAAGTCAAAAACAACTTGTGTGACTCATTATGGTTCATATGAGTTTCTTGTCATGCCATTTGGTTGGACAAATGTCTTTGCTACCTTTTGCAATTTGATGAATGAGATGTTGTATGACTTGACAAATTTATTTTACTTTATTTGAATGATATTGTAATCTACAACAAGTCATTGAAGGAGCACTTGGAAATGGTATTGGTTCAGCTAAGGAAGTATCAACTCTATGTGAAGAAGGAAAAGTACGAGTTTGCTAGCAAAGAAATAATATTCTTGGGACATTTGGTTAGCAATTACCACATTCGGATGGATATATCCAAAGAAGGTGCATGCTATTGTTGATTAGCAAACACCTTCAACGATTTCTGGACTATGGTCATTCTTGGGCTTACCAAACTACTATCGCAAATTCATTCTAGGTTATTCAAAGAAGGTTTTCCCATTGACAAACTTGTTGAAGAAGAATGTGCAGTGAGAATGGTCATATGCATGCAAAGAAGGCTTTGAGAAATTGAAGACTGATATAGCATTTGAACTAGTTTTGCGCTTGCCCGACTTTGAGTTGCCCTTTGAAGTGCATACTGATGCTTCAGATAAAGCAATTGGCGATGTGTTGGTACAAGAAGGTCATCTAGTTGTCTTTAAATGTAGAAAATTTAACACGACTGAACAAAAATATTCTAAACATGAGAAAGAAATGGTTGCGGTTGCCCATTGCTTGTAAATCTAGAGAGTCTATTTGTTGGAAACAAAATTTCTTGTCTGAACTGATAATGTGGCTAACACTTTCTTTACCACTCAGAAGAAGTTGTCCCCTAATCAAGTTCGCTAGCAAGAGTTCTTGACAAAATATGACTTTGTTTGGGAGCACAAACCTGGCTAGCACAACCATGTTGTTGATGCATTGAGTTAGAAAGAAGTTTTTGCTACTTTCTACTCTACCACAAGAGTAGAGTCGGATATACGAGGAAGAATAAAGGTTGTTGTGGTAAATGATATAGCTTATGGGAAGTTGGTGTAGCAAGTAAGAGATAAGATAATACGACAGTACCGGATCGAGAACGATCCCCTAATTTATAAAGGGAGGAGAATCTTTGTATTTGCGAAAAGAGTTGCTGAATGAAATCCATGACCCCCAATGGGTTGGTTATCCCAATGTCAAAAGGATGCTTTCTCTCTTAGCTGGCCCATTCTTGCATTTGGCATAAGATGGAAAATGATGTGGAGGGTTATGTGAAAACTTATCTTGGGTGCCAACAAGACAAGACTGAGCTAAAGAAGGAAGCGGGATTAATTCAATGCCTATTCCAGAAAAATCATAGGTTTCGATTTCTATGGACTTTATTAGTGGGTTTCCAAAGGTTGATGACATGTCTGCTATCACGTTGATAGCGGGCAGATTCTCAAAATATGTTGTGTTTATTGTGACTCCTTCGGCTTGCCCTTCTGATGTTCTTGCGGAACTCTTCTATAATAATGAGGTAAAGTTTTTCGGTTTGCCTAATGACATTGTGAGTGACAGGGATATAATGTTCACTGTGAGATTTTGGACTTCTTTGTTCAATATAATGAAGACTGAACTAAAATTATCTTGCCCACAAACTGATGGCAAACCAAAAAAATCAACCATGTACTTGAAGAGTATTTTCGGCACTATGTTACAACAAATCGGAAAATTTTGTTAGAGTTGTTAGATAGTGCATAATTCTGCTACAATCTACACAAGTCTTCAGCCACCAAAAGGAGTCCCTTTGAGTTAGTATTGGGGGAGCAACCAACAATTCCTATGGAGATAGCCAAGCAAAAATCTAGAGGAAAATGTTTGGCAACATATAGATATACGAAGGGAAAGCAAAAATTGCTTGAGTAATCCCAAGACAGTTTGAGAAGGCCGTAAAAAGAGTGAAAAAGTATGTTGATCAAAGAAGAAAACCCTTAGATTTCTTTGTTGGGGATAAAGTGTTGTTTAAACTTACTCCTCAATTCTGGAAGAGAATTAGTAGCAACAAATGTTCACAAGCGATTAATTACAAATGATGGACCATTTGAGATTGTGGAGAAAATTGGCAATGTGGCTTATAGGTTGAGTCTACCTAAAAGGCTAAAGTTACATCCTACATTCTATGTGAGTTTTTTTGAAAAAGTTTCATGAAGATGATACAGATCCATCGAGAAGCAGTGTCAAAAGAGCTCCACCAATTGTGAGGAAGCAACTCACCGATGATGTTGAGGAAATCTTGGACCATAGAATCATTGAAATGAGCAAGAAAAATAGAAGGACGGATTCTTGGTTCTTTTGATGGGAAAACCTGAATCAGAGGCTACTTGAGAAAGGAATGTTACACTTTGGCAATTTGAAAAGCAAATTATAGCATACATGCAGAAGCGTTCGACGAGGATGTCAAATTCTTCTGGTGGGGGTGGTTTATTAGCCCCTTAACTCGATGGCAAGGTTGGGCATAAGGATCGATCCATTGCTCCTTTGATCCAGCCGATTAGGCATGTGCACAAGGCATGCCAAGCAGCGGTAGGAATTATGGCAACGCGTAGTTCCAAGCATAAGTTGAGCCGGAGGTCTACTTGGATTATCGCAAACAAATGCAAAGATTGGGCATGCCGATTTTGAGCATTTAGCCAAACATGACATGCAGGAAATGTGAGACACGACATGTGGCGAGTGCATGCAATGCTGCTCGACGGATAAAGTAGCAAATGATGTTATTTTGCCTCAAGTTCATGGAGCTACGCTTAGGCCAAGCACAAGGGTGCAACCTAACCTTTGACATGGTGTCAAAGCAGCAAATGATATGGACAAACAGTTTGGGACATGTAGAATAATAGTTAACAAAAGTGTCATGCAACTACTTGTAACTATCAAGCCAACTTTTGCCTGTGCATTATATATAGGCAATGTTGGGGCAATGACAAGGTAGAGAGTGAGGAATGCGTGAGTAATCTGTAAAGAGTCTACTTTGTCATTGTGAATATAAAGGTTGGGAGTTTTTTCCTATACATTGGGGTGTTTCTTCCTTGTGGTTGTGTTGTGCATTTGGCTTATGTCATTCTCTTGCACTTTGGTGGTGTGTTTGTGAGCTTAATCAAGTGCGGGAGTTGGTAGCTATGGAGGGAAATTTCTAAGGCAAAAATTTGTTGGTGTAGTTTGCACTTATAGTCAAACTCAAGTTTTTGATAAATGACAAATAGTCTAAAGTTAGGTTTGTGGTTATCTAACCTTGTTACCAAGTGTACAGGATTGAAGACTTAGAATCTGTTACCAGGCCGAAGTCCAGGGTAGTGGAGTCCTGGCAAGAAGTCTAAGGTGGTGGAATCTTGACAAAATTCCAGTTAGGTCTGAGAGGCTGGCTGCTAGCCGAAGTCTAGGGTGGTTAAGTCCTGGCAAAAGTCCAAGTTGGTAGAGACTTGGTAAAGGTCCTGGTGGGTTAAGAAGTTGAGTACATCTGCACAAGGTAAGTGAGGTAAGTCACTAGAGGAGTGAATTCTGATGAGTACGAGCCTTAGTTAGGGATTTTAGGCGTGGTCTAATTTAGAACCATTTCGGATCTCTTAGTTGAGGCCTCTACCAAGATTCTGATCTTAGGAAGACAAGGTCTATTTAATACTCATTAAATTTAGTCCATGCTATATATTTACTAATCTTGTTTTGCAGGGTATATTTATTTTTGGACTAACTTGATTTTGTAGGGGTGTTTCTATAAAAGTTTTCTCGGATGAACAATACCTGAGGCGCCTTTGTTTGGACTAGAGGCGCCTCAAGTGGATGAGAGCGGCTCGAGAAGTCTTCGCTGAAGATAGAGCTTCAGCAAACTGAGATGCCTCAGTAATCCGAGGCGCCTCAGAAGGGATCCAAGGCGCCCTTGAGTGGATAAGCAGCGAGCGTGATGGCTATTGATCGTGGATAAAATCTGCTTTGTCCAAGGCACCTCAGTTAGGAACTAAGGCACATCAGATGCCCTATATAAGGGCAGTGCTACTATTCACTTGAATATCACTTGCCTCTATATTCATCAAGTTCATGTGCTCATCCAAGTCTTCCTGCCGCGGACCCACTTCGACAAGAATACGTCCAACCGTTGCTGGAAGATCTACACCAACACACGAACTGATTCAGATCTTACTTGAGTGTTGGTAATGAGTCTATTTTCTTGTATCTAATTTATATCAAGTAGGAAGTATAGGGTTGTTACACTTAATATTCAGATCTTGTACTCGATCACTCTATCGGGAGTTTACAAGTAGAGGGTTTTTAGTGGATTGTCCGTCGAAAAAGACCAAGAGACCTGGGCCTTCGAGTAGGAGTTGCCGAAGACTCCGAACGAAGTAAAACTGAACTGCATCGATTTTTCTATGCTTGCTTTTTCGTTAGTTTCCCCTGCGTACTCAAGTTTTATTTAAGTTTGAAAAAGCAATATTTTTTCTTAAAGTCACGTGATTCATCCCCCCCCCCTCACGTGCAACGATCCTACATGTGGTATCAGAGCAAGTACGCTCTGAATCGGTGCAACCACCGTAAGAGATGAGGGTAATTGAATGAATCTGTTCTTCTATCGATTTTTAGTTTTTCGTGTACAGTCTAGATTTGGTATTATCACCTATCTTTAGACAATTTATTTTTTCTCCGTTCGGATTTACTCGAAGTCAATACAACACCACTCAAGTCGTTTTTATTGTTTACTATCTCCCAAACTACTAATCCAAGACCTAGTCTTGACACCTTTTCCCCTTATTTTTATTATGTGACAGATTTGATGACTCAAGGTGAAGGCTACAACATAGCTCGTCCTCCAATGTTCAGTGGGGAAGATTTGCCCTACTCGAAGAAGAGAATGGAGGTCTATTTGAAAACTGACATGGACTAGTGGTTTGCTGTCTTGAGTGGATACTCACCACCAATGGATGAAGGAGGAAATGCTCCACTCAAACCAGACAAGTGGAATACCGAGATGAAGAAGAAGGCACAAATTGAATTCAAAGCACAAAATACTCTCCAATGCGGGTTGACTAAAGAGGAGCTGAACAGAATTGGTTCCACTGCAAGCTCCAAAGAACACTGGAATAAGCTGATTGAACTGCATGAAGGGACTAGTTATGCAAAGAAGACAAAGCGTGTCCTGCTATTAAATAAATTGTTTAACATTAAAATGCAGGAAGGAGAGCCTGCGAGCCAACTCCACTATTATATATGGAATTTTGAGAGGGCTTAAAAGGATAACTCAAACTGTGAGGGCCTTTTTGCATATATGCCTAAACTTATAAACTTACCCAATTTTTTTTAGGTCGGATCCTCTGTCCCATAGAGGATACATGTCCCTTTGTCCCACTCGTTGACGATGGCCGATGAGTCGCCCGATCGTTGATCAGACACTACTGGCGGTCTCCGGCCGCTGCCCCGAACATTATTATATCCTGGGGGTACGGTGAACCCGTCGGGTATCGTCGCAATTACGATCTTGCCGTATTCATCGTCGAATCCGATGAGATTGTAATACGGCAATTCCAATTGATTCACCATTATCCCAGGATATCGTTTGATTCGGAACGACGATAAAAAATTATCAATAGTGTCTGATCGTCGATTGGACGACTCGCCGACCATCGCCGGTGAGTGTGGGACAGATGGGACAGGGATCCTATGGGATAGAGATCCCGTCTGTTTTTTTCCCCATCACACAATTTCTTCCTCTTCTTCTTCGCGAACCGTCACCCGCCGCAACCCCTCTCCTTGTGGTTCCTTTCCACGTGCGAGCAAACCCATCGAAGCTGGCTCCCCTCTTCTCCTTTCTGTAGCGATCGAAGCTCCGACCGTGATCTTCACATCTTTGTTCTCTCGATTATCGGCGACCGCCTCATCATCCAGAGCGATCTTGTAGCAGAGCACTCGGCTGGACGACCACAAATATCTCACCGGCTCACCTTCATTCCATCACCATTCGCCGTTGCCGCTGCTATTTGGTCATGAACAATCGACGATTACACCATTCTGAAGTTGCGATCTCGACCCTCAGCGCCTGCCTTCTGATGCGGGAAGCGAGCTCCTTTTATCTCCCGAGATCGAGCAGCCATTGGTTTTTCCCCCTCTTCGAAGGTGTGATGGCATCACGCCTCTTCTATAGAAACAATAAGCGAAAGGTGTTTTTCATATGTTGATGGCATGCGGGATTTCTTGTTCGAGTTACCATCTCTTGTTCAGTTCTGGAGAGACTTATTGATAGGTAGGAAGTGTCTTTCTAGCCCGTTTCCAGGAACAAATTTTCTGTCTACTAGTATATGTTTTGGCCATGGGCTACAAGTGAGTTTTTGCATCATGGAAATCTGAAAAGAAATTGAGAAAAGATGGAAAATCTTCCAAGACTTTTCTAAGAAAGGAGCTGTCTCTGAAAGAACTTAAGAGAATACCAAATGAGGTACCTTCAGATGTGAGATGACGAAGCAAATTTTAACTCCAGCACTGAAGTGTCTGGAATATAGAATTGAATTATCATTTGATTTTGAGATGTGGCATCTGGAATTGATCTTCGGACTTGTGATACTGAGATCATCTGGCCGATATATTCTATTGAAGACATGGCCAGACTTTTCAAAATCAAGTGAAGCTGCGAATCAGCAAATCCGCAGTTCGCTTGAGCCTTTGGATTATGTTCTGGTGGCATTTTTGCCTGGAATTAGTGAGGAGCTCCTTTTCCGTGGGGCATTGCTGCCACTGCTTGGGCATAACTGGATGAGTTCTTTTCTAGTTGGAGCTATTTTTGGAGTTCTTCATGTAGTTAGATATCCATATGCAATCTGGACATTTGTTGCAAATATTAGATGAGAGGTTCTCTTCATTTCGAGCATTTACTTACAGGCGAGTATCTTCCGATTTATCTCTATAGATATTTCAGGTTTCTATGGATGATTTAGTTTATGGATAGTAGTAGGATTTACCTTATCTGCTTCTTGTTTATCCTGCTTGATACTTACTGTTTGACTCTTGGACATACTCAAATTTATTTTCAATACAGTCTCCATACTTGATACTCTAATTCTAGAGAGTACATACGTTTATTGATACCTAGCATTATTGCATGCCTAATAGATTAATTATATGTTATGATTTATGCATCAGACCTGTGCATATCATTTGAGGTTTGTTTGATGGGTGTTAGCGTCATGCACCATCGTTGCATTATTGCATAACTAGCGATCCCCGGGCTCCCTTGTTGTTGAGACGGATCGTCAGTCATATTAGGATCTGAACACACTGTCACTCATGGGTTAGTAGTACTATTAGGAGAGTGTGTATTGTTGCCCTATCAAGGCTCCGCTCGACTGCTCATGGGTAGTAGTATCCGCAACGTGGTAGCAGACAAGGATCTCTTTTCTTTCCCGTGATACGAGGAGATGAGAGCCGTGCTCCCCCATATGACTTGAGGTAGGAGGGTGTCCTCCGCCAACATTCTGTCCACTCGGTCGCTCATGAGTAGTGACGGTAGAGTGCGGACAATTGTCATAGCCCTACCCACTTGACCTTACCCATGACTGGTGACGATGGCTGACTGGAGTCAGGGGTGACCATGTTATTACATCATGTGCACGATTGCATAGGTTGCATTTGTTTGTGTTTGTTGTACTTGTTTGAACTATGATTGCTACATTTGGATGACTTGCACATACATGAGGTATTTAGTTTGCTTATGGTCTGGTGATCATTCAGGTTCGAAGATTTATGACCTACATACCCCGCAGATGAGGTTGCTATGGATATATATTTGCATGTAGTGTACCGATCATGTATTCTGATTTTTCCTTTGAGACTGTATCTGCATACTTTTGTACTACTATTGTATGATTTTTTTACAACCATGCATATAATACTGGTATGCAACTTTTATGTATTATGTTTGTTGTTCATTTTTTTTATGTTTAATTTTTAGCCGTGTTGGCTGAGGATGATGAGACAGTCGTATCCTTATATCGAGGATTCATATTGTCTACCGTATAAGAGAGGTTGTCTGATTTTATAGGACAAGTGGCCCCTCGGGGCATGACATCCACGCCCGAATCAAAGATATCATGAATGAACTTCACATGATCGGACATCAGCCAAAGAATCGAGATGTGATAAAGTATGCCCTAAATGTATTTCCTCGAAACTCATTGTGAGCATCTATTATAGATGCCTACAAAATTTTGAGAAATCTTTCTAAACTAAAATTAGATGAATTATTTTGTGAATTAGAGCTCCATGAACAGACTAACCCCAAAACAACCGAGAAGGGTATTGCTTTGATTGCAATGTCCTCAAAAGAAGCAAAGTCGAAAAGCAAAACCTAGGAGGAATCTGAAAGCGAGTCAGGCTCAATCTCGGATGATAAAGAACACTTTGTGAACTTGGTAAGAAAGATGTTCACCAGGAAGAAAAAAATTTCTCAAAGAAGGACATTCAGAAGATGATGAAGCCACCTATCATAGAATCCAAAAGCAACACCACCTTCTTTGGCTATAATAAGAAAGGGCACTTCAAATATGAATGCCCATTCAAGAAGGAGGACCGACCCAAGAGAACAAAGAAGAAAAAGGCGCTACAAGCAACTTGAGGCGAGACCTCTTTTGACAACTCAGATGGAGAACTCTCAAAGAATTCCAGCTACCTGGCACTGATATCAATCGGACCTGAGTCAGAATCAGAACAAGATGAAGAGTCCGAATATGAGTTGAGCCACTAGTCCACACTCTTTCTTGACGGCTCGACCAAGGTATAGGAATTATTAAACACAAAGTTTTTTAAAATTATTTCCTGTTTAGATAGAAAATTGACTGCATCTGAATCTAGGATTGATCAACTCTTTAAGGAAAATCAAAATCTTAAGGAGCAAATTATTAACAATAAATCAATTGATCAAAAGCAATCTGAAAAGTCTACTAAACTTGAAAAAGAAAACTCCAAGAACCTTATTAGAAACTTTAACAACTAGATCCAAGAACCTTGACCTAATTCTTGAATCTCAGAAGGGTGTTTATAATAAATCTGGGATAGGATACAAAATAAGATTGGCTCAGAGATCTTTTGTTTCCTTTACCCACTCACACAAGAACCTAAGAAAAGCGTGAGTCCTGAAAGCTTACCTAACAAAGCAAGCAGGACAAAATCAATATTATGTCCCTAAAATGGACACTCAGTATATTGACCCAAAACACCTTACCTACAATTCTGAGGTGGCACCAAATTAGTTGGCACCTCAAAATTAGCCCTTACCCATTAAAGTAATCAGGACTAGACTTGAAGGTCAATTTAGCACTTGATTTACTTAGCACCAGGGTGGAGCGACATGATAGTATGCTAGGGAAGTCGGTCTAAGAAGTTAGGTAGGATAAGACATACCCTATTTATTCTTTTTAGCTCGGTGGAACTAGCTGAAGCTATCTCGCCACATCCTAGACTAGTTAGACTGGGGTTTTTCAAAGAGTAAGTTGAAAGTATAATTTCTTTAAAATGCTTTGTCTAAGAAATGGTTGTTGCTCCGATAACCAAGAAGGCCCTTGTGCCTCTCCAAGACTTGAAAGCTAATTTTAAAAATGTACTTTTAAATTACTACTTGTTAAACCTGAATCTTACAAAAAGTCAAATCAACTTTCCTAAATATACTCAATTTATCTCACATAATTATATGATTACTCTAGTGGATAAATTTAAACTGGATGAGATGATCAAAGACAACAACAACAATATTTGAATTCTGATTATTTTTTGTAATTTAATTTTAACTTAATTAAAATTTACCCTAATGTAATTTTAACTTAATTAAAAGTTACATTAATTAAACTTTAACTTAATTAAAAATTACATTAATTTAACTTTAACTTAATTAAAATTTATATTAATTAAACTTTAACTGGATTATAATTTACTTTAATTAAAATTTAACTTTAACTTTAATTAAAACCTAATTAATAAACTTAACCCAAACTTAATTTTGTAACAACTAAACTAAAATTTTCATTTTATCTTAGCCTAAATTTTCCTTTTTAAGCTGTAAGAAATCAAATGGATATTGGACAGTGGGTACTCCAAACACATGACTAGGGATCCCACCAAATTTATCGAGTTAAAATACAAAATCCTAGGAACCGTTGTGTTTGAAAATAACGGTAAATTTAAGGTAATTGGCATAGGTAATATTGAACTTTCTGATTTTATTGTTAAAAGAGTACTACTTGTTGAGAATTTTCAATTTAATCTGCTCAGTATTAGTTAATTGTGTGATACCGATTATAAGATTAAATTTTGATAACTGAATGTGTAATTAAACACGCTAACAACCCTAATATAATGTTGGGGTTGCAAGGTTGCAAACATAGTCCCACATCGAAAACACATGAGAAAGATCATAGACTTATAAGGAAAAAAAATATTTCCATTGGAATGAGGCCTTTTGGGAGAGCCTAAGAGCAAAACCATGAGGGGTTAGGCCCAAAATGGATAATATCATACAATTATGGAGATATATAAATTCCTTTCAGTCCTAACAATTGGTATCAGAGGCAGGTCGCTCTTCACCAGACTAACCGCCGAAAGAAGCACGAGCTAGAGCCATGATCCAGATCTAACCATGTGGGTTAAGCCTTGAATAAAGGATGTGTGGGCTCTCGTGTCTTGATCATGAGGACCAGACACCAGGCAGTGAAGTCCTAGTTGCGGCTAGGCGGTAAAGTCCTAGTAGGTCGGGTGGACAGAGGGGCAGAAAGTCCTAGTTGCGGCTAGGCGGTAAAGTCCTAGTAGGTCGAGTGGATAGAGGGGCAGAAAGTCCTGGTGGGTTGAGGATCGGACATCAAACGGAAAGGATTTCCACTTGAAGGGGGGCTTGTGGTCCTCTATTTGAGGGGGGATTGTTGGGGTTGTAATGTTGCAAACATAGTCCTATATCGAAAACACATGAGAAAGATCATAGACTTATAAGGAAAAAAAATATTTCCATTGGAATGAGGCCTTTTGGGAGAGCCTAAGAGCAAAACCATGAGGGGTTAGGCCCAAAATGGATAATATCATACAATTATGGAGATATCTAAATT
Organism: Boesenbergia rotunda; assembly: GCA_024364735.1. Taxonomy (NCBI): domain Eukaryota; kingdom Viridiplantae; phylum Streptophyta; class Magnoliopsida; order Zingiberales; family Zingiberaceae; genus Boesenbergia; species Boesenbergia rotunda. The sequence continues at coordinate 336,305 of JAGFNQ010005257.1, forward strand.
CCTTTCAGTCCTAACAATTGGTATCAGAGGCAGGTCGCTCTTCACCAGACTAACCGCCGAAAGAAGCACGAGCTAGAGCCATGATCCAGATCTAACCATGTGGGTTAAGCCTTGAATAAAGGATGTGTGGGCTCTCGTGTCTTGATCATGAGGACCAGACACCAGGCAGTGAAGTCCTAGTTGCGGCTAGGCGGTAAAGTCCTAGTAGGTCGGGTGGACAGAGGGGCAGAAAGTCCTAGTTGCGGCTAGGCGGTAAAGTCCTAGTAGGTCGAGTGGATAGAGGGGCAGAAAGTCCTGGTGGGTTGAGGATCGGACATCAAACGGAAAGGATTTCCACTTGAAGGGGGGCTTGTGGTCCTCTATTTGAGGGGGGATTGTTGGGGTTGTAATGTTGCAAACATAGTCCTATATCGAAAACACATGAGAAAGATCATAGACTTATAAGGAAAAAAAATATCTCCATTGGAATGAGGCCTTTTGGGAGAGCCCAAGAGCAAAACCATGAGGGCTTAGGCCCAAAGTAGCTCCATTGGAATGAGGCCTTTTGGGAGAGCCCAAGAGCAAAACCATGAGGGCTTAGGCCCAAAGTGGACAATATCATACCATTGTGGAGATATCTAAATTCCTTTCAGGCCTAACATATAACACTTAAGAGACTTAGACACAATAATATTTATGAAATTAAGTTTACCAGACTCCTAGGAAATTGCGTCTTAACCCAAAATGAGCAAACCTGGCTTTGACATAGAAGACTTGCACATACACATTTTAGAAGGTTAGCCGACTTAAATGGCTTAGGGAGTGTTTGGGAGAGCTTTTACTTCTTGAAAAGTGATTCATGTAGTGATTATCTTGAAGTTAGTAAGAAGCTAAAGTAAGCAGTGTTTGAAAATAGAAGCCAAAAGCTGATACAAGATAAAGTTTGAGTGTTTGGGAGAATAATTGCTTCCAAGCTTAATTTTTAAATAAATGACAATAATATCCTTAAACTATATAAATTAATCATTTTTTAATTATTTAAATATGAATTTCGATACTATCAATAATTTGTTCACGTAATTATTATTATATTTTAAATAGTGATATAATTATTATTATATTTTAAATATAGTATTAAAATTAATTTTTTTATAATTTGAATATTTGAAAAATATATAAAATTAATAAAAAATAAAAAATAATATAATTTATATAAATATAATATATATATATAATTCTGAAAATGTACAATATGATTGAAATTTTATAAAAATATAAAATTTAGGTCAATTGGCAATCAGGTAAAATGTTATATTATTTAAGGATATAAATATTATTTTTTAATGTTATATCATAAATAAAAAAGCAGAAGCAGGTAGAAGCATCAAATTCTTGCTTCTAACTTCTGAGCAAAAGTAACAGAAGCTAAAGCAGAATCTAGCCTTCCCAAATACTCAAAAGTGATTCTGTGTAGCTAGAATCTAAAAAACAGGTAGCAGAAGCTCTCCCAAACACTCCCTTAGTTAGAGGCATACCAAAACTGCCTAATCTTGAGTAAATAATTTGTAATGCTTGTCAACAAGGAAAACAAACCAAATCAAGTCACAATCAACTAATCAAATACAAACTAATTCAATACTTGAACTAATTGACTTAGACCTATTTGACTCACACCGAATTAAGTCTATTAATGGAAGTCTCTATTGTCTAGTAATTATTGATGATTATTCAAGAGTCACTTGGGTTAAATTCCTAAAAAGTAAAAAATGAAACTTTTAAAATTTTTTACCACTTCTACAAACAAACAAAAATTAAAAGGGATTAAAAATTAAAAGAATTAGGAGTGATAATAGAAGTGAATTTAAAAATTAAAAATTCAACCAATTTTGCCTAGAAAATGGATATCGTAATGAATTCTCTTGCCCTAAAACACCACAATAAAAATAGAATCGTCGAAAGGAAAAAATAGAACCCTACAAGAAGCAACAAGAACGATACTTAACGAATATAGCTCACCAAAATATCTCTGGGCTAAGGCTGTTAGCACAGCTTGCTATGTTCAAAATAGAACAATAATTAATAAAACCTCAGAAAAATATCTTTTGAAATTTAGTACAATAAATTACCCAATATTAAATATTTTAAAGTTTTTGGGTGTAAGGTTTATATCCTAAATGCAAGAGAATACCTAAGAAAATTCACTTCTAAAGTTGAAATGAAATTTTTGTAGGATACTCACTTACTAGTAAAACCTATAGAGTTTATAATAACACCACTTTAAGAATTGAAGAAACAACAAATGTTAAATTTGATGAATCTAAGGATTCTAATTAAACCCAATATAAACCGATTAATTTTGTGAGGTCTAATACTGATGATTTAGAACCAAGTCAAATAGAAAATCAAGAGGATGATTTAATTGAGTTAGATCAAAACCAACAAAGACAAAAAAAACCACTAGTATCAATTCAGCTCACCCAACCGATCAAATAATAGGTGACCTAGACCTAAGGGTTCAAGCTAGATATGCTTTTAGGAACCTAAGTCAAGTTGCTTTAATTTCTAAAATTGAACCCAAAGCTATAGAAGAGTCCTTACTTGACCATGATTGGATTATAGCTATATAAGAAAAATTAGCTCAATTTGAACTTAGTGGTGTTTGGGAATTAGTACCTCTACCCAAAGACAAAAAATTTCTTGAAACAAAATGGGTATTTAGGAATAAATTAAATGAACAAGGTGAAACAGTAAGGAATAAGGCCAGATTAGTAGCTAAAGGTTAGCCAAATAGAATGTCTTGACTATGATGAAACCTATGTCCCAATAGTTAGTTAGACTTAAATCCATTAGAATGTTTTTAAGTTATGCAGTCCACAAGAGATTCAAACTCTATCAAATGAATGTTAAGTCAGCCTTCCTAAATGACCTAATTAAGGAAGAAGTCTATGTAGGACAACCACCTAGCTTTGAAAATCTAGAACACCCTAACTATGTTTATAAACTTAAAAAGGCATTATACGGACTAAAACAAGCTCCTAAAGCCTGGTATGAAAGATTAACCCAATACCTAGTATCAATAGGATTTAACCAAGGCCGAGTTGACCCAACCTTATTTGTTAAAACCTTAAAATCTGACATTTTTATAGCACAAGTTTATGTAGATGACATAGTTTTTGGATCTACTAACTCATATTTTCTACAAGAATTTACAAGTTTAATGGAACAAGAATTCGAAATGAGTCTAGTAGGACAACTAACCTTTTTCTTAGGCTTTCAAATTAAACAAACACATGAAGGTGCTTTTATCTTTCAACAAAAATAAACTAAGGAATTACTTAGAAAGTTTAAAATGGAAAACTCTAAAGAAATTAAAACACTTATGACCATAAATTAAACTCTAGATAGTGACCCAAATGACAAATCAGTTGACCTCAAATACTATAGAACTGTCATAGGTAGCCTACTATATCTAACTACAAGCAAACCTGATATTTTATTTGAAGTTAGCATGTGTGCTAGATTTCAAATCTGTGCAATGAATCTCACTTAACCCATGTTAAAAGATTTTTAAGATATCTTAAAGACACACTTAATATAGGAATGTGGTACCGTAGTACAACTCACTTTGACCTTATTGGATTCTCTGACTCGGATTATGTTGGATGTAAGTTAGATAGAAAAAGTACAAGTAATGGATCCTAACTCTTAGGAGCATCACTTGTCAGCTGTTTTAGTAAAAAATAACACTGTGTTGCCCTATCTACTACTGAAGCAGAATACATAGCCATGGGTGAATGTGTAGCTCAACTATTGTGGATGATGCACACCTTAAAAGATTTTATCCTAGACATTAATAAATAAAAATCTTTATTGATAATTTAAGCTCAATTAACTTAACAAAAAAAATCCAGTGCATCATTTAAGGACAAAACATATTGAATACTTGAAATCAAGCATCACTTTGTTAGAGATGATGTAACTAAAGGTGAAATTGAGCTTAATCATATTGAATCTAAATCTGACCTAGCAAATATATTCACTAAATCACTTCCAGAATCTAAATTTAGTAACTTAAGAAAACAAATTGGAATGTGTTTTATAGACTAGGATTCCAGTGCTTACTTGAGACTCTTAGTTTGCATTTTAACTTCCTTTCTATTTTTTTTATTCTTCAATTCAATTAGTTTTGTTTTTAAATTTTTTACTTAAAAAATTGATTGGGCAGACCTATCCTAAGCTTGACCCCTAGAACAGCATGAGCCTATAGCTCTAGGTAGCCTGCATCTCACAAAGTACATTAAGGTTAACTTTATTGTGATTGCAAAAATATAGAATAGTGTGAGATGCATAGGACTTTGTCTGGACTTTAGAATGCTTATGTCAGTGCAACACAATAAGTCTGGGCACTAAATACCAAATTACAGTAATCAAGTTAAGCATTTCTGAAGAGTAAAACACTTAACTTGACCAATCGAGTAAACACTACTATCCTTTAATAGTTAGTTAGTAACTAATGGTTGGACATGCAGTTAAGGATATGCAATCAATTGGTTCAAGGGGAGCAAATCTATTTTATTCTTACTTACTTTTTTATTGTTTTGAAAATTTTCTTTATAATTTGCTAACTAAATGAAACATCTTTTTGTAAATTTTCTTTTGAAATTAAGATTAAATGAGTTGATTGATTCAGGGGAGCATTAAAACTAAAAGTTATTTTCCATTATTAAAAACATCATTTTGCAAATTTTCTTTCTATTTTTTATGTCTTGAAAAATATTTTAGTTGCACTTGTAAAATTATTTTTAAAACTTCAATTATTTTTGTAAAATAAGCACTTAAATGTTTAATTGGTTCAAAGGGAGCATTAAGACTAAGAATTATTTTTTGGCATTTTTCCCTATTAAAATTTTTATATTCTATTTTTGAAAAATAATGTCTATTTTAAAAAAAAATTAACTAAGTGAAGTCTAACAACTGGTATTGCAATACTCTTGTAGATGTTTTCAAAACAACTTATTTTGACAATATTCTAGCTTTTAATTTTTCTTACCAAATTAACTAAGTGAAGTCTAGCACGTACCGGACATATTTTGATAAATTATTTTTGTACAATGAATCTTCACTTTAGTTTTAAAAATTATTACTTGACTTAGATGTAAAATTTAATTTTCAAATAGTGTTGCAAAAATTATTACTTGACTTAAATGTAAAATTTTAATTTTCAAATAGTGTTGCAGATTTTTCCTACTCATTTTTATCATTCTTAATAGCTTTCAAAATTTCCTAAGATGTTTGAAAATCATTTTCTTTGCTATCTAAACTTATCCTTGAAATCTACTTGGAAAAGAGGTAATATTCTTAAATTTTCTTTTTGAAATATTACTTTTGAAATAGAAAATCAATCTTCACTTATGTTTTATGTATATATTTTCTTAACGAAGCTATATATTTTCTTAAGTCTCCCCTTAAATTCAAATGTTGCTAGTAAGTATTTATCCTTAGTTTCAAAATTGCTTAAGCTCATTCTCTTAATGATAACATTATTATGTGTTTTGATGTATGCCAAAGGGGAGGGTTAAGGGTTACAAGCTAGAAACAGTTAGAAAAAAGCTAGACCCTGATTTTAGAGCATGTCACTGTTTGGTTACTTGAGTATCCTTATTTGCTGTTGTTTTATTTTCTAACTTTTACCTAGGTTGACATTTCATCAAAAAGGGAGAGATTGTTGGTGCAATTTGCACTTATAGTCAAACTCAAGTTTTTGATTAATGACAAATAGGCTAAAGTTAGATTTATGATTATCTAACCTTGTTACCATGTATGCAGGATTGAAAGGCTTAGAACCTGACACCAAGCTAAAGTCTAAGGTGGTGGAATACTGGCAAAAAGTCCAAGGTGGTGGAGTCTTGGCAAAAGTCCAGTTGGGTCCGAAAGGCTGGCTGCTGGCCTGAAGTCCAGGGTGGTTGAGTCCTGACAAAAGTCCAAGTTGGTAGAGACTTGGAAAAAGTCCTAGTGGGTTAAGAAGCTGAGTACATCTGCACAAGTAAGTGAGGTAAGTCACTGGTGGAGCGAATTCCGGTGAGGACAAGTCCCCAATTAGGGACTTTAGGCGCGGTCCAACTTTGAACCATTTCAGATCTCTAAGTTGAGGCCTCTGACTAGATCCTGGTCTTGAAAAGATAGGGTATATTTAATACTCATTAAATTTAGTCCATGTTATGTATTTACTAACCATGTTTTGCAGGGTATATTTGTTTTTGGACTAACTTGGTTTTGCAAGGGTGTTTCTGTAAAAGTTCCCTCGGATGAATAGTACCCAAAGCGCCTCAGGTGGATGAGAGCGGCTCGAGAAGTCTACGCTGAAGATAGAGTTTCAGCGAGCTGAGACGCCTCAGTTCGGATCCGAGGCTCCTCAGTTCCCAACTGAGTTGCCTCGGAAGGGATCCAAGGTGCCCTCGAGTGGATAAGCAGCGAGCGCGATGGCTGCGGATCGCGGATAAAATCTGCTTTGTCCGAGCCACCTCAGTTGAGAACTGAGGTGCCTCAGATGCCCTATATAAGGGCAGTGCTCCTATTCACTTGAATATCACTTCCTTCTACATTCATCAAGTTCATGCACTCATCCAAGTCTTCCTGCCGCAACCCCGCTTCGACAAGACTACGTCTAATCGCTACCAAAAGATCTACACCAACACACGAACTGATCCAGATCTTACTTGAGTGTTGGTAACGAGTTTATTTTCTTGTATCTAATTTATATCAAGTAGGAAGTGTAGGGTTGTTACACTTCCTATTCACATCTTGTACTCGATCACTCTACCGGGAGTTTACCGGTAGAGGATTTTTAGTGGATTGCTCGTTGGAAAGGTCCAAAGGACCTGGGCTTTCGAGTAAGAGTCGCCGAAGACTCCGAACGAAGTAAAACTGAACTGTCGATTTTTCTATGTTTGCTTTTTCGTTAGTTTCCGCTGCGTAGTCACGTTTTATTTAAGTTCGAAAAAGCAACATTTTTTTTAAACTCGCGTGATTCACCCTCCCCCTCTCTCTCACGTGTAACGGTCTACAAAATTAACCTTGTGGCACTTAAGATGATGTACTTTATTATTTTTAAATAGAGAGCGGAAGCTTCCTTTTTTTTTTTTATCTTGAGACACCTTTCCTAACCATCAATGCTTCAATTGTCGAGTGATCGCGCTTCAATAACCGCCAAATTAATCCTTGATTTCAATAATTGTCGAGTAGATTCTTGATTTGGGGCGGACCACATTCGGGTGTGACTCGGATTAAATTGACTTAACGTTTTCTTTTGAGGCTGATTTGGTCCATGCTCGATTTAACCATATTAGAATTCAGTTGGATTCGGCTTGAACTCGATTAGATTCAACTTGAACTTGGTTGACCTCGACCTGAGTTGGCTTGACTTAACTCGAACTCCGCTTTGACTTGCTATCCAATTCTACTTGATTTTTGACTTCACTATGTCACATGGTGAAGATTATTTCGGCCATATTACTAAGGAGACTATTATTGACTTACAATGTTTCTATGAATTAAACATTAAAATGAAAATAAACATCTAGCAATCACTGAATAATGTATATATTTCTATTTCATTCTCTAAAAATGACCCTTCAGTTTTCTATTGTTTCCAGTCTATGAACCATAAATACCATAAGAGAGTTGTGCAGCACTTAGTTTGTCGGATTCATTGTGTATAGCCAGCTCAACTCCACTTCATTTAAGTGTAAAATACACTGCCTCTCTGCATTTAACCCAATCTACATAAAATCAAAACCACGCCATGCGCAGTGATTCCACATGTCACACTGAAGAAGAAAGACTTCATGTGACAGCATCTCTGGGGCTGCATTCATCTTTAAATGGGACGTCGTACTGTATCTGACCAGACACTATCAATAAGTTTAGATCGATCGAGTGACAGTTTCAGGCACAGCACAGTTCAAGGATCGAGCTATATTTTCTAAGAAACTATCACCCTATCCTATGAATCGCCATTGGGTATTGGTAGATTGGATCTCTCGCCGTGATTATTAAGTCTAACTAAAGATGCTTAGCAATGGCAACAAAAAGCGGCGTGGAATAATTCCCCCAGTACTCTTTTAGTACTGCTATTATGTATCTTAATGCAGAAACTGAAACTTCCAAGAGAGGTCCCCCTGCAGCTCCACAGCAGTTAGTTGGATGATGTGATCCTTCAGCAATTTTATATTTACTGACGCCACATGGCGAGCAAATTCTAGATTCTAAGTAGGCAATCAGTCAAATGGTAGGATGGTAGGCACTACAAAAGCCAAAAATTGAATTCTTGGCAGAAATAAATGAGGAATAGTGCTCACTCTAAGGTGCTCTGTCTTGTTGTTCGGCATGCACAACTCACTTTTGATCCTCAAAATGATTTTTTTCATCTTTAAAAAGAACGAGTAATACATTATTTTGCTCACTAGCTAGCAGCTCTCCTCGGAGGCATTTCTGATCTTCGACATCACTGATTCTTTTTCTTTTCATGGTTTTGAAAGCCCTGTCTTTGTGTTCATCATCTGCTCGTTTTCCTCCTTTTGCTGGCTGGAGATGGTGCGCCATGACTTGTGGATTGCGAGACAGCAGTTGCATCGTCACTCTTGTAGCTCAGGCATGCAGCAGCATCAAGCACCCCGAATGGGCTTTGTGGCACAGAGGACACTGAGGGGCTAACATTACCTTTGTCTACTAGTCTTCTCATCAGTACTTTGTTTTCAATTGCTTGGAAACATTTCCACACCCCTTCCTGAGATATACACAGTGAATTAATCCTCAAATCTTTTTTTTAATCGAAATGTGCACTATTTGTAGGAAAAAAGAATCTACCTTTGCTACAAGGGAACAGCAAGCCAAGGTGCTCTCAAAATTCACAGCCTGAGTTTCTCCCAGAACAGTCAGTGCAATGGCAGCAGCAATTACTGAAGGTCTGAATTCTAAGAAATCAACACCTGCATTGAGTGACTTGACCCTTAATCATTTAACTCAAACCCATCTGTTTTTCTTATGAATCAGAATGTACCTCGAATAGTTGCTAATGCGAGTTCAGCAGAACGTGAGAGGGATAGCTTGGAAGGCGCATTGCCACCATTGAATTTGTGATGGAAGTAATCTATGAATGAGAAAGGAGTCACAGTTTGCATTCTCCATTTGAGGGTACTCAGCACCAGAAGTTCCATTCTCTGGATGGTTTTAGCTTCAAACACAAACTTTGCCTCGCCGCCGACCTGTTCCACACAATTCACAGATGGTTAAAACACAGATTTCATGGTAGACTGCTACTTTTAGTTTATATTTCACTCACCTGCAGATCCAAGATCAAAGGGACTTCAGTTTCCTCCATCTTGGCGGCCAAAGATAGGCAGGCCACTGACAGTAGTTGTGTCATCCAAGACTTGCCTTGCTAAAGATAACAATAACAATCGCGTTAAGATTAGAATTGATAAAAGATTTGAATCAAGCATCAACTAAACATCAGAATGCAGACAAATGTAGAGATTCTTACTGGAAGCTCGTAGGCATTGAGGAACCGATCCAAGTAGTTGACACATAAATAGGCACTCAGTGCTCCAAATTGATAGTAGGCATGAACCTGTTCATCAATTCAGAAACTTTGTCAATTCATAAGTGAAGCTGAGAAAAGATAAGTTGGAGGAGGATGGAATCAATAGATTACAATAGACATAAAAATATGAAGGAAAAGCTATCCTGTAAATTTGCAGTTATCAATATATGTCACAAAGAATCTCAGAATAAAACATATCTGGTCAAATAACCCAAACACATTGCTTTAAGGTCATACAAAAAAGAATTGTGAATCTCGATGCAACGGATCGTAAAAAAAATGTGGTGAAAATAAAATATTGGAAGGATAGAGGAAGCAAACATAACAAAATGGAGATTTCTTAGTTCCTCGTTTTCTGATTATTGTTCTTAAAAATTAAACGGAAATGTAGAGGGAAATCGATCCACCTTCCACATCCAATCAATAATCTCTCCCCTGACGGCGAGGTTTAATGCTCCTGAGCGCAGCCGCTCGCCGTAGTCCTCCCTCGGAAGGTACCCCATTTCTCTCTCGACCAGTAAGCTCAAGCACTCATCTGATTGCAGGGGGAAATCCATGAAGCAATCTCTCTCAAAATCGCAGCTTTTTGGTTCAGGAGCCCAACTAGGGCTCCGCCCGCTCTCCTCCTCCTCCTCCTCGTCAAATCCCAGGATGCTGCCGTTGTCCTCGGCGCAGAAGAGGATGGATGGAGCGTAGTGAAAGCTCGGACTCATGGCGCAGTGAGATGGAAAGAAATGAACGTGCGTAGCAAGAGGAGCAGTGAAAAGTCCAGCCGGCGGAGAAAAAAATGCCCCTCCTCTTCCTCCTCCCCTCCAAAGGCGACTCCTTTTCGTATAGAAAACCAGTTGTACCCTAATAGGGCTCCAATGGTGAGGCAGAGGGGCGGGAGGAGAGGAAGGTCTCACTGTTGCATAGGGAGGAAAGTAAAGGTTTTGCAGTGTGTGTATGGGGGAGAGAGAAATGGTTATAAAAAGAAGGGTCCAACTGTGGAGGGTTGAGCCTGCATGGCAGGTGTTTAAGGAGGTGATGATGCATCATGGATGACAAAGAAGAAGAAGATGATGATATAATAATGGATTGGTGGCAAAAATTTTGGGTGATAACTAGATTTGCATGATTTGATTGTCCTAACAATGGAGAAATAATTTGAACTTGGAAGGTGCCAATCAACACAAACACAAAAACAAAAACAAAAACAAAAGCAAGATGTTGGACTTTTATGGCTTGGAGCTAGAAGAAATGAAAAAAAGGCATTTTTGGGTCACAAAATTGTCTAAATTAAAGAAGATGGTCAATTCACATGAGGAATCAGAAATAATTGCATTCGAGAGAAAAGAAGGAAAAACATTAAATAAAATTTGTTTATTAGAAAGTATTGAACAGGAACACAGCTCATCAAGCAACCACCTTCATCTCGGGCAGTCAAACAGGCTTAAATAGAGGGAAAGGGACGTCTCTTTCGATGGACCTTTTTAGGAATGAGGAGGGCGTTTCTGGAAAGAAACACGGTAAGTGCTGACCATGAAAATTTTAACAGCAGGCCTTTAATTTGCCATAAACTAATTTTCTTTTATTTCTCTTTTTTCTACAAATTTCTCCTATCATTTTTTAAAATAAAAAATGGCATTTAAATCCTTTTTAGCAATCTTATTATAATTAAAACTTTCATTATATGGTGAAATTCAAATAGTGTTACATATATATATAATTTTTATATATGTCACATCATGTCAGTGCTCCCATACCAAAGGCATGTATATTGCATGGTGCATCTCTCATAATTCTATTTGTCTCTTTTTCTCCAGCCCCTCCACGCAATTGCATCATGTTCAAAACAAGCAAACGAGTATTGGATCTCATCAGTAATTTGTTTTGTTTCATCTGAAAAAAAAAAGAACTTGGAATTTATATATATCTGAAACTGTGATACTGAGAAACAGCAAGGAAGCTGCCTGAGGCTTTTGCTAGGGTTCTTGCAAGCATCTACTTTTTTAAGAGATGAGGTCCTCCTCCCTCTGCAATGCTGCTCAAATGCTCCTTTGCTCCCTCACTGTCATTCACTTTAATCCTTCTAACTTTTGTGACTCGATTTCCAACATTGCCTTCACTTTGCATTATCATTGCATTTCTTTGTTTGTGATTAAATTCCAAAATGCTTAATTTTGACAGTGCAATTGAAAGCTTCATGTGGCACCTGCGTATGCTAAGTTGCATGGCCCATGCATGCACGCATGAAGCAACTTCACATTGAGTTTTTCAGGACTTGGATCGTTATTAGTTTAGTGCAGTGTCCATATGATACCTGTTTGGTCATTGGGCTAGTCAAACTTCAGGAGTACATGTACTGACAAGGAGATTAAAGAATGGGGACTCGCTCAGAGGCATCCATGCACGGTGGCCGTGCATGTGCTTCTTTGCGAGCATGGAAGAAATGGTGAAAGTGGTTTTAGTGGGGGTGCATGGTAGAACACAGCGATGGCTTTTGATGTGCTGCTACGTTGCTTTCTTCCTTCCTGCTCTATCTCTTTTAATTAATTATAATTTCTACTGCACTTTTTTCTGTTTATTATATGACTTGAAACACAGACGAAAGAGGTTCGAGGGCCAAATTGAAGCTCCTTGAACTAAAATTGTGCTTACTAGATATCCCTTATGTAGGCCTTCAACTATCCATCAAAAGCCCACTTAGTTAGCCCATTAACTAGACCCAGCTATCTCTCAGCTCTTTAATGTGTCACGTTGGTTGTCAAGGTGAGAATGATGGGTTCCATACTTATTACGTTTTTTTTAAGGAGTCCATTATTTAGTTCAAACCATGAAATTCTAAAAGTTCAATTTCATTTGATTCTTTTGTCGGGTAACAAATGCTAAATGTATAGAAAAATTAAAATATTACCTTTGGGAGAGGAGGTGGACGATGCTTTATGTTTTTTTTATTGAATTTGTACGAAATGAAAGGACATATTTAGGGGAAGGGGTCCTATTGAGAATTTTTTGAAATACAGGGCGCCCTTAATGATAATCTAAAATATATATGCGCCATTATGTTTTTTTTGTTCTTTCCCCCGTGGAAGGACAGCGTGTCACGTACGGTTTAAAACGATTCTCTCACCCAAAAGTTTACCTCCTCACTTCTGATAAATACTCTTCTCCTCGTTCGACCCTCTTCGAAACCCTTTTTCCGTTTCTCTCCACTCCGCTTCACTACAGTCGTCGGGATCTCCGCCTCTTTCTTCCCACTGCCATTTTCCGGCGGTGGAGGCCAAGCGCTGATCCCGCCGATCTATTCACCGCCGCCGTGTCTTGGTCGTCCTCCGCCACCATGGAAGCCGAGCGGATGCGCCAGTTGATGCTCATCTGGCTGAGACGCCTAAGTACCCGAGTGGCCCTCGTGGGTGGAAACCACACCGCCGCCCGCTTTTGCTCCCGCTAATTGCTTCGTCCTCCTCGCTTTCCGGCATTCTCCTTCCTTTCGAGGTTTGTTTCCTCATCGATCTTTTCTCTCAATTTGATCCGGCTTCTTTCTCTTAGAGAAATTGACAAAGAGGGCACTGTCTCCGGAGCGCTGTACCGCTATGAAGAGCTCTCCGTGGGCTGTTAGAGGTCACGGGGAGAGCCCCGCCGCCCACGCTGTTTCCCGCGGAGGCGATGAACTGGTCATCAGACTTCCACACCCGCTGGTACTCAGCGTGATCGCCAGGTCAGTGCTGCTAACGACAGCCATTCTGGCCTTCCCCTGGCTCCGATCCATACTTCCGCAGGCCGCATCCGGCCTCATTTTGCCTTCGCCGCCGCATCGCTGGGCGGATGACCCCTTCTTTCTCCCACTGCTCCTCCGCGATCTGCGGCGAGAGGGGCTTCTCGTTGCAAGCGCACGCGGCCCTGCCATCTTCCTCGGGAACCCCGGGGCGCGGATCGCACTCGTGAAGCAGAACAAGATGTTCCCTGTCATGACGGAGATAGGCCGAATGGCCGTTCCTGATCACTCCGTCGACTTTGTGCTCGACGCTGACGGGTTCTGCGGCGCCTCCTTTGTGTTTGTCGATAGGATTCTGAGAATTGGGGGCGTCGCCATCATCCGATTGAGCGTGGATCCTTCGCGCATCTTTCATTTGCCAACGAATTATAAGATCGTATACATCCGGCAGTTTGGATCCACCATCGTAGGGATCAAGAAAATGACCCATGCCATTCCCCGTGTGGACGCAAATTCAGCTGAGTTCGAGGACATTCACATCGGAAGGAAGCTGCTCGCGGTCCTGGAACAAAACAATAAGCTGCCAAAGAATCAAATTGGGAGAAAACTCCTCGCCCAATCGAACAGTAACTTGCTGCGCGCATCAGAGTACGCAATGCTCGATCCGGCACTGGATCTGAAATCACTACCCACGTTCCAGAAGAAGACCAAGAAGCATGCTCATCGACATTGGGCTCCCTGTACGAATGAGCAGCAAGAACTATTCGAGGTGATCATATTTGATATCACGGAGAAAGGAAATGGTGCGATCGAAGCCACAGGAATCGCTGAGTGGCTGCTGAACAATGTGAGCCACGATGAGCTCGAGCTGATGACGCTCGAGGCCGAAGTGATCGAGGAATTGCCGAAGAAGACGAAGGCCATTGGGATGGTGGACGAGTTCTTGCTAAAGTGCACCAGCCAGTGGCCCTACTGGGAGTGCTCGACCCTCTATGTTCGGCTCAGGAGCAAGGTGGTTGCTGTCCATCAATGGTTCGAGGTATGAAACCGAAAGAGACCGACAACAGCAACAGTGGTGTAAGAAGTCTGCAGGAACCAATAAGAGCTTTGCTCAGCGATGTTCCCATGAATTAGAGAGTAATTAACGTTCAGTTAGTGTCGTAGACAGTGGGCTGGATCACGTTGATTCCTTCCCAGTCTACATAATCTCCTATTTAGTATTTAATTCGCATCGTGTGGTCATTGACCTCTTCGGTTTATGTCTGTCCGGAGGTCGTTGCTTATGTAAGCGTTTGCTTTTTCCTAAACTATGAATCTGGGGATTTCCTCGTTGAGGTTCTGTCAAGTTTGATTGTTTTCACACCAGAGGATGAAAAAAAAAAAGAAATCGCCACCGTAGCGATCCTGGGTCTCGGTCCCATAAATATTTAAAGAGGTTAAATCTGATTTTACTGGTGGAATAAGATGTCTAAGGTTGAAAAGATTAAAATTAACAGATCATATTTTTAAGGTCGAAAAGATTTAAATTAACAGATTAAATTTTTATTTCGTGTACGATTGATAATTGTCGAATTTAAGATCTTCGATATAAATAGTTAGACATTTTATCAACCGATACAGTCAGTGAGGATATTTTCTAACCAAAGAGGAGAACCTTCAAGACACAGTGCGTTTTTTCTTCGAAATTTCAATTGGATGGTGCCTCCCCCAGTAACAACCTGCAAGATTAGTATCCAATCATGCAGCATCAGCTCCACGTGAATTATCCGCCATTCTTCGACACGTATGCGGTGGTAAGCCAGTAACACACCAGAAACGGGGGTGTGATTGGATCCAAAACTTGCTACTCTGGAAATGACTGCCAAAATCTGATGGGAAACACGTATTTGTTGGATGTGAAAATTGAACGGACGATCTTTGAGCACCGACAGCACTTCAGCTCAGAGAAAAGCAGGGCAATTATACACTGTACACGTGGCCAGACAATAAATGACAGCAGAACGGAAGATAATGCTCAATAATTGCATCCTTCTGGCTTCTAGTTCCTTCTGGCTGGGCCATTTTTGCCAACGTGGGTGTACGCAAACTGTGGACCGGAATTGGGCCGAGCCAGGAAATTATACGATATAGTTTGGAGTTTGGTGTTCCAATAATTACTAGATTAGGCTCGATTTGTAGATGAAACTGCCAAATCATGGTAGTTTAGATTTAGCTTTTGATAGTGTGTGGAATGGATGTGATTTAAAGTATAGAACGAGTCTTTTTTTTTTTTGTTGAAAATTTATTTTTTTCCCATACTTTCCCAATGTCGAATAATTATGATGCGAGAATTTCTGGTAGTCGGCTTGTCATTGTCTACGTATTCCATTCTCCCTCTTGAAGAAAAGTCCAATGCCAATTGTCAATCTTTCATCAAAACTTTTTTGATGATCAAGTTAATTAAGGAGGAAAAAAAATGAAAAGAAAGTTGGCATTTCCTTACATGTGACCTTTCTACACTCTTTCTTTCTTCGTTTAGTTTCTTTTCCAATTAATCATGTATATTGCAAATATACTGCCAATGTATCACAAGGGAAAATTTGAAAAAACTCTCCAACATCAAATTGGATTTTGCATACACTCCCCAACTGAAAAATTCTTTGCATACACTCCCTGTTGGAATTGACAAGACAGTTTTGTGTGTTATTTTTTTATCAGTATAAAAGAGTAAAAATTCAGTATAAATCGTAAAGATTTGAGTATAAATTGTTTGAGATTGAGTACTAATTTAAGAAATTTGAGTATTATTTGAAAAAATTTCAGTATACATTGTTTCAGTATATAGTAAAAATTTCAGTATACATTATCAAAATTTAAGTATAAATTAATTTAGATTGAGTATTATTTGAAAAAAATTTGAGTATAAAATTTAGAAATTTGAGTATGTGAGGTTGCATCCACCACATCAAGATTTTCACATCAGGAGTCATCGAAATTTTATACTCAAATTTCTTAGATTAGTACTCAATCTCAAACAATTTATACTCAAATCTTTATAATGTATACTGAGTTTTCACTCTTTTATACTCACCACTTCAAGATTTTCATATGAGGGGTCACCGAAACTTTGTACTCAAATTTCTTAAATTAGTACTTAATCTCAAACCATTTATACTCAAATATTTACAATGTATACTGAGTTTTCACTCTTTATACTCAATCTATCAGGGAGTGAATGCAAAGAATTTATTAAGTGGGGAGTGCATGCAAAGGTCAGTTTGGAATTTGAAAGTTTTCTCCAATTAACCGTATTACTAACGAGATGAATCCATATTGTTTCTCATATAGTGCAGGTTTATAATAATGATGGTTGATAATTTTTATTGCGTTCATAAACATCAAGCTAGCTATCATCTATTAAGAGGATCCTAGTAAACGCGAAAAAGATTCATTCCTTCATATGCCCAACCAAAAGACAACCTCAATGTTCATTTGTCCCTCCCTATTTCGTCTAGCATAGTGATTGCCATCTCGAACGTCCACTTTCATACTCTTTTTGCAGATATATAGAATCAAAAAGAGATCGATAGTTCTCGAATAACTAGTGGAAGTAGTACTTTGCTTATTTCTTCTTTTTCTTTTTCTTTTTTGCTGTTTCTAAATTGATATGATCACTATGAAAAGCAACTTATCTACTGCAAGTAATGCTACACAAACACAAATTCTACTTCTAAAAGTTAAAAGCTTCTTACAGATCTGGATCTAACTTTCTGTTCCAAGTGATCAAGAGAACCTTTCAATTGCACCAATAATGCCACACTAATAAGACAAAAGCCATGACTCGAATCCAATGCCTTTGCTCTTGGTCATTTCAGAGACAGAGAATACGAGCACAAGACACAAGAGGTCATTCGTCCTGATTTATATATCTACCGAGTAAATTGAAAATATAATTAATGCACACTCAGAAACCGATCTTACCTTGGACTTGAAGCAATGCCTCCAATGTGATAGCAAGAGGAGCAGGTTGGAATTACTTACGCATCCACATCACAATATAACTTTTTTCAACGACCTATAGCATCCAATTCTAATCCCTAGTTCTTGCGATTCTGTTCAAATTTGTAACACATGAAAAAGATGGCTTCAAAAGTAATAGGTTGAATGGGACTTCATACTTGACCACACGAGTTTTTGTTAGGATAATATTCAATGGTCAATATTTAATTATTCAGAATTTATTTTAATTTTTTCGTAACTTTTAATATCATTTAAAAAAATTATTTTAAAATAAATTATAAAATGTGATTCATGGCTTTAATTAAAATATACATATTTATATCAAATATATTGCCTATTTTCTCATTACTATAGTCATTAATATATATATATATATATAATTTATTGAACTCAAATACAATTAAATAAAAAAAATCAATTTTAGATGGCTTGGCCACAAAGATTTACCGAATTAAAAATATATATATTTATATCAAATATATTACCTATTTTATTATTATTATAATAATTAACATATGTATAAAAAATTTAATGAGTTCAAATATAATTAAGAAAAAAAATTAATTCTCAGATTCTAGGTTTCCAGGTATTAATGGCGCGGTATGAATGCAAAATGCTCTTCATTCAATGGCGGGCAAAAATGGCAACAACCAGTGTCAGCAGAACGCACTAAGGACGCACAAAATGGAAACATTACGACTATACTTTCAAGAGGAGTGTTACTCTGCGTGCCGGCCGGACGCCCTGAAACAGTACAATTCGGGTTGCCTGAATCACTTCCCAGCGTCTCCGCGCACTTAATCGCGGACGGGACGCGCGCAACAAATCAAAACCGACAATTTCAATATTAATAAAATGTTATTGTTTACCCCACGGTATAACACGATTGATAATAATCCACTTCAGTAATCTCTTATTTTTCGGATTCGATTTCTCCCTAATAGAGCGCATAATATGCCGATGGAAAAAATCATAACAGGCTACTATGTGATCAGGTCATGGGATACCGAAATTATCAGTGGTGAAGTCACTACGTATCTCCGTCTCATGATTTATCTTCGTTGATTGGTGAGGACTCTCGTTGAAGGCCGTGGGACAGAGTCGGTCAGCCAAATAAATTAATCGGACGCAAGTCTGAATATCCTGGTAAATAAAAAAATGTTACTGTTTTAATTGTTTATATAATATTGTTTTGTTGGGTAAATTAATGTGCATTAAAAGACTAAAGAATATTTCGGAGATTTTGGAATTTATAAAAATATTATTTTAATAAGGAAGAAAAATTGAAAACGGGATTTTAATTTTTCATGATTCATGGCATTATTGGAGGTCCTGATGGAAGACTCGATACGCATTTTCTTGAAAATGTTGGCATTTGCGGTGTCACGGAATTAATTTCCCCAATAAAAACGTCCTTCCACCCTCGTTTTGTCTTCCCTTTTGTCTCTCTCTCTTTCTTTCGGTCGGTCGGACGTTCCTTCGTTCGTGTTACTCTGGCGACGATTCTTATCGTGTCCCAGCGGGCGAGTCGAAATTGGGGATCCGGCGAACGCGATCTTCCTGATCTCGTCGGTTGCGGGCGGCAGCCGGCTGATCTATGAGCTACGTCTTACGGACCGGAGAAGGTCGGAGATCGGGAGCTGACTACCGGCGAGCGGCGGCGGGTAGATGCCCCTCCACGTCGATCTAGGGTTCTCGGGGGCCGCGCTGCTGCTGGTGATTTTCTTCGGGCCCGTGGTCGCCTTCGTGGTGCGCCGGAGATGGCGCCTGGTGACGGCGAGGCAGGAGGAGGTCCGGCGGTTGGCGTATCTTGCGGCCCAGGAAGCTGCGCTGGCGGAGATGGATGCGATGGCGGCCTATTCGGTCACATCATCTGTGGGTGCATACTCATATCCTACTTCCGTAACTAAGGAGTCAGTGGCTCTGCCGGAATGCGCCGTGTGCTCTATTCCTGCCAGCGCGAGGTGTGCTCGATGCAAGGCAGTCAGATATTGGTAAGAAAAACTGAGTTCTTCTTCCTCCTCCTTCTTCAATGTTCTTCTTTTTTACTTTTCATTCAATTTAAGGTTTTTCCTTGCTAATTTAACTCCTTGCTCAAAATTTGGTTGCACTAATTTCATAATTTCACTTTTGATTTCGAATGATGGTTTGTAAAAACTGGAACCTCGATTATAGATCTGAAAAAATTACTAGTCATAGTTTTATTTTTATTCGTTGTTCACTATGTTGAGTCAGTTTATACTTATATGTGGGTTTTGGAATATTTGTTACCTATTCAAAAGATGCTTACTTGGAGTTCAAGAAAAATCTGGCGCTACCTATAGTCACAGTAAAGGTCTCATGTCATTGTTTGTTCCCATCTGCATTATGAAATTGCTTCCTGCTCTCCTTACATCTTTGGAAAATGAATCAAGTATAGGCTCTTCGTTTTCACACATGATGTTTATATGATAGCTCTTTGAACTATCATTGTCTATTAATTTAGTTATAAAAATATTAGACTTTACAGATAACATCACCATCTGTTCAGCCATCTTTATTTTTTTCTATTTTTTTCGAAGATAACTTAAGTTTGTATTTATTTCCGTCTAAAGATCATCTTTTTTTTATTAGAAAAAGAAACCACTAAATACATAATAATGTCGTTGACAGATGAAATGCAGACATTTTAAAAACATTTTGGCACTTGATAATGTGATGGAGAAGAATATAACTTTTAATTGCTCAATGTATTGTAATGATATTTAGCAATTTTGCACCACTTGCATTCGTCCATGTTTATTGGTGGCTGAAATGTTGAAATGTTGGTTCATATGAAATTGGTGTTCAAAATCATAAGGTTTGCATTTGTTCCCTTTTCCAATTATTTAAAGAAAAATTTGCTCTTTGATTAAGTAGAGTAATAACTCATGTGGTTGATATACATCCAATGTTCATTTCAGCTCTGGCAGGTGCCAAATTATTCATTGGAGGCAGGGCCACAAGGATGAATGCCAACCTCCACCTGTTAATGATAACGATGAAGACAAATTTAGTTCTTATAGTCTCAAGGGAGTGCATTCCAAACAGTCTGGCTTATCAGAGAAGAGGCTAGATCCCAATGAGGATCTAACTTCAAAGGTTGAGACATTTATTGAGAGGCCTTTAGCGTCTAAATCCACTTCTACTGATGATGAAATTGGTGGAGACAAACATCAGGATAGCAGTTCTAAAGACATTTCTGCAAATAAAACATTTTCTGGTTCATCTTCTCCAACAATACCTGCTCAATCAACATTTCCTCAGACCATTAGTTCTCCTGATGATGCTTATGCCAACAAGTTAATTTCAAATAATGTTGGGCTAGAAGAATCTCCATCTTTTGGTATTTATACTGGCGGTCTCAGAACTGCAGTTGATACCAGCGATGCAAGTACTACAATGTCTTCAACTCCTGAGTTGGCTACACCAAATCCTTTGGCTAATTTCACCACATACTCCGGTCATTTAAGGGCGGAGACATCCACATGCAAAACAGAGACAGATAAACAAATACCTAGTAATGCATCTGGCTTAAAAAATACTTTATCTCAAGATCAAGTTAGCACTGAACAGTCTGAGAGAGTTGATAATGGGATTAAATCAAGTGCATCCTCAACACCTGATGGCTTTTCTCCAAGAGCTGCATCATTAGAAGCCAGATCTCACTCAGAAAGAAATGAGACACAAATTTCAAAAAACGAAACATCAAGATTCTTAGCTTCAACTTCAAATCACTATTCTCCTAATGGAGGTGCTAAGTCTGTTCCATTCTATGAAAGGTCAAATGGTATTGCTCATAGAGCATCTATTGGTTCGCAAAATATTCCTTATGTAACCAATGGTCTTTCGACATCTGTGAAACAAGTTGTTACTAAAGTTTCGAGACACTACTCTTCAGAATTTGTAAGTGGTTCTTTCAAATTGACATAAAGGCATGCATTGCTTAGCTGCTTATGAATCACATACAGTTAAGTTGATTAATTTCTCGTTTCAATTTTGTAGATGCTCTTTCCATATGATCTTTTCATCAAACTCTACAACTCTGACAAGATTGATTTGCGCCCTTGTGGTCTTATTAATTGCGGAAACAGGTATAGAACTTTCTGCTGTTCCACATGAACTCTTGATCTTGTTTGCCTTATTTTATTTCCTTAGAAAATTTGTAAGTGTGTCTTATAAGTTTTCATAGGTTATTTAATGCAATCAGGAAGGTCCTCTGAGCTTTCTTGTTGACTATCTATGTCAATTGTCTGGCAACTTTTTGGACAAGACTTCTATATGCCAGGATCAAGTTACTTGAATTGGAAATTATTTGTCAATTATATTGGTCGCCACCTAGATAATGTTATAATGCCAATTTCTTGGAAAAAACAAATTAAAAAATGTTAGTACTGTTGTTAGACAATTTATAATATCTGCCTCTGGTTCTTTAATGGACAAGGCTACTGTGAGCTATTACTTCTGTACCATTGATTGTTTCTTTGAAGCCTTGTAGAAAGAGGCATGAAAGATTCATGTACCCAACCTAAATAATTGGAGTTATAAGTTGTACTTATTGTAATCAACTATAAATAATTTATTACCTTATGGTTTCAGGGAAAGAAAGTAGAATATTTACTTGAGAAATAAATAAGGTTTTAGAAGTTGATGCATCCAACCCCAGATTGTTCATTTGCTGCTTATGTTGCATACTTTGTAGGTTTCTGAATTGAAACGTATATAGATATTTGTCAGTGCATTGATCTCTTTGGATATTGCTTGTTTACTAGACATTTTAGGACTACTATGGGTGATATCATAGTATGAGAAATCCAACTGTAATTCTTTGTTGGAATATGCTTGTAGGTTGTCCGTGTTTGTTCAATGAACTAACTTCCATCACAAAATGTTTTTTTGTTGTTGTTGATTGCAGCTGTTATGCAAATGCTGTTCTCCAGTGTTTGGCATTTACTCGGCCTTTGACTGCATATTTTCTTGACGGTCTACATTCTAGAATATGTATGCTCATGCTCCACTTCTATTGTATTTTGTTTTTCTCTTTTACTCACTAAAACAAGCTCTTAAACATATTTTGTACCATAACTCTAGGTCCAAAGAAAGAGTGGTGCTTTACGTGTGAACTTGAAAGCCTTGTGAGGAATGCAAAGGAAGGGAAATCTCTTTTATCCCCCATTGGAATTCTCTCTCATTTGCACAACATTGGAAGTAATTTTGGCCATGGACAACAGGAAGATGCCCATGAATTTTTGAGGTGAGTTTGAACAGTATTGTGATCTATAAAAGTCACTAAATGCTAATCTTCATTTTACCTTCAGCTAGTCACGAGACCAATAAGATGAATGTTGATATTAACTCTTTATGAGCATAAATGGGATAGAGAGTGAGCTCATATTGATCATTCCTTTACAAATAGCCAAAAAAAAAAAGTCAAATGTTAGAAGCATGAGTACCTGTGGGCGATAGTTGATGTCAAGTATAAACCCAGTTGAATAAGGAAAATAAATAATACACACTAATACTGGAATATAATGTGGTACATTTCCTTGTTCTTTCTCCAATACTTATGATGCAACCAGTAAGTCACACCCGAAAAATTCTGCTGGTTTGCCTTGATTTATCAAGGCTTATAACCTCTAAGGATAAACCTTGACCTAAACAATGAGATTTTTTGCAAGCTCTCCCCGAGCTTGACCTAGTGGGTTTTCTCTCAACAATAATGTTACACCTCTCCCTAAAGATGAAAATGAAAGAAAGGAGGTAAATTACCAACAGCTTGAGGCGTTAAATCCTTCAACCTTGGTCCAAGTTCTTGGATCCTTTTGGATTAGAGCCCAACGGGGTTTGAGAGCTTTTTTGAGTCCTAACCCAAAAGCTCTCCAAGAGCTTACTAAATAGTAAATCTTTTGTGAAAATTGAATTTTGTGTTGAATTAGAATTTTGATCAGGACAGTGACTGTAGCAATTTACTTTTTTTTTTTTTCTAAATGTTAGTGAGCGTCTATGAGCATTCTTTGTATATATACTTTGTCAGGTATGCTATTGAGGCCATGCAGTCTGTTTGCTTAAAAGAAGCTGTAGCAAAACCAGATGGATTATTGGAGGAGACAACACTCATACAACAAACTTTTGGTGGCTATTTGCGGTCAAAAGTAATTTAGCTTATTAATTTCCTGGTTTTGATAATTACCACTTGCAATTGAAATTATAATCTTAATGTCATAGCTTGCTAGCTAGTTAGTGCTTGATTAATGGTGGTTGATAAACATATGCAGATAAGGTGCAGTAAATGCAAGAGCAAGTCTGAGCGATGTGAAAGGATGATGGATCTTACTGTTGAGATAGATGGTGATATTGTCACCCTTGATGATGCACTTCTACGTTTTACATCCCAAGAAATTTTGGACGGGGAGAACAAGTATAAGTGTGACAGGTTGGTTCTTTCATTCTTTAGAAGTGATTATAAACCAGACATGCATCATTGTGTCAACATTTCTTTAATTATTTGTAGAATTAATTTTTCCAGTATTTAACCACACTAAATTTGCATTTTTGGAGGGCTTTTTATTATTTGTGTACTAAAGAGAAATCAATTAATCACTTATTACCTTAAGTTCCTATTTTGCTAGAAAATCTAGAATACTGAATTTGGTTATCTTAAAAACCGTGTTTTTCTTATCTTGATGCTCTTACTTTGTATTTTTCTTGACAGATGCAAGTCCTACGAGCGAGCAAAAAAGAGATTGACTATATTGGAGGCTCCTAATGTCCTGACTATTGTGTTGAAAAGATTTCAGGTCATTAATCATGAACTGATATTTCTGTTTGCCATTTTATGTGTTACGTGTGCTCATATTTAGGTCAATTTTGTTATGTTTCAGAATTCAGTTTCCTGACTGTCATTCTTTGTGCAGTCTGGTAAATTTGGCAAGCTCAACAAAGCTGTCAGGTTTTCTGAGTATCTTGATTTAGCTCGTTACATGAGTGGTGATGACAAGTCCCCTGTTTATCGGCTTTATGCCGTAATTGTTCACATAGATATGATGAATGCTTCCTTTTCTGGTCACTACGTCTGCTATGTGAAGGATAGACAGGGCAAGTGGTATAACATTGATGATAGCAAGGTATGCTATTAGTTAGCTTCTAATCCAATTGAATTGCTTTTTGACAAACTTATCATGGCAAGCTTGATAGAGGGCATGGACTTTTGCTAAACTTGTCTGAATTTCTAATCAACTTTTTTTCAATTCAATCTGCAACAGAAATGAACCTGTTTACTATTCTTAACTAGTAAGGTAAAATGTAGATCAACTTGCTTGTTAAATAGTTTTTGAGTGTAAATTCTTGAATAAAAAGCTCTCTGCAGCATTTGTTTCAAAACCTGCATCATGTGTCACTTCCTCATAAACAGATAGTACATGCTTGACTCCAGAAGCAGTGCATTTGTTTCATTTGATCTTAATGACGGTGTTCAACGTAAACACTTGCTTCTGAAAATAAATTGCCATAATATGAATATTATTTCTGAACAGGTACAACCTGTGGAACTTGAGACTGTCTTGTCGAAAGGTGCATACATGCTTCTTTATGCTAGGCGAGTCAAATGTATTGGATTCACAATCTTGTATAATTTGTTTTTTCTTTTTTTTTAATTCTTACCCTATTTGCCTCTCAAATCAGGTGCTTGCCTCGTGGTCCAAGTTCAGTAAGAAGAGCGATGGCTCAACCTGTACACGCTAGGAAGAACATGAAGGATGGTAAAGGAAACCCTGGAGATTTATCAGTTGCTCGCCATGGAGAACACTTCTATCCACATCTGTCAAATCTCCGTCCTCACCTGAACGATTCTGCCAGCGACAGCTCTTCTCTCTTTGATGAAGGCTCCACTTGCAGCACAGAGAGCACCAGGGACTCAACGAGCACGGAAGAGTCATGGGAACACACCTCCGGAGAATCTGATTCTTTCAGCTCGAATAGCCCGTGGAGAATCTCTGAGGATTATGATGGACTCTCTCATTCTCCTCTGGGCTCTCGGCATTCCTTGAAAGCAAATCGCCCTACACCACCAACGGCGGACTTGGGATTGAATGCTACTTCCTCAGGCAGGGAAACTGAGCAGGTCGGCACGGAGAGGTCTCTTTTGTATCCTGACAATAGCCAACATAGCAGGAATTTAGTTGAACATCGTAGTAGTATAGAGACTGATCGGTTTAGGCAAAAGGAGGGGAATTCTGGTGTACTATTGAGAAGAACTACAAGGGAACGAACTACCCAAACATTTTGTTAACCTGTTTGGGTTGTAGATGATATCTATACATGCTTAATTAGGACCGGCCAACGGGAAATGGAAAGAAAAGAAGAGCGTAAATTTTTGTTTTGTTCTTTTTCGTTTCTTCATAGACGTAGTAATCTAGTGTAATGGTCCGTTGAATGGTTTCACACAAGTATTATCTGGATGTCTCTGAACTTTCAGCAGACTAGGGAGTTTCAACTTTCGACACCATATGCGAAATGCTAGAGCAAATAGGGCATTATGAGTCATCGGATCTTCCCAAAGGATTCTACTTCTACTAAGATTTTTGGAGTTTCAACTAGTATTCTTTACTTAGACTCTTAGGGTGTGTTTAGTTGAGGGTTTTCCTTAATAACCTTGGTTATCCATCCAAGGCTTTCAATGAAAATTGTGTTTGGTTTAGATAATAGGTGATTCTTGAGTAATGTTTAATATCTGACACGTCGGCAAAAGAAGGTATTCAACCTGGAATTGAAAAACCAAGGAAAAGTTAGGTATTTTTTAATTCCGGAGTTAAGATAATTTTCTTTCCAAAATTAACCTTCATTATTTCCTATTTATGACAAAAATATCCTTAACAATCGATTATATTACATAATACCTAAATATTGTTTTCGGCCGATTCACGCACCGACTCCACGCGACTCGAAGGGCGAGAACCCTAGCGGCGATTTGAAGGGCGATTTGAAATCTTCTTCACCGCAGAAACCCTAGAGGCGATTCGAAAGGTGATTCGAAGCCTTCTTCACAGCGGAAACCTTAGCGGCGATTCGAAGGGCGATTCACAGCGGAAACCCTAGCGACCATCATCCCACCTCGCGGTGATTCGAAGCCTTCTTCCCACCTCGCGGCGAGATCCTAGCAACTCACGATCGCAACCCACCTCTTGGTTTTCCGATCGCAATCGTAGTACCACGCAAAGAACCCTAGCATTCTTCACAAGTATTTATTTTCGTGTTCTTTCCTTCTCGAGAAAATATTTTCGTGTTCATAGGTATTCATAGGATTCCCATGCTTGATTTTTTTTTTTATTTTTTCATGAAGACGATCTCCTGATTTTTTCACAGGATTCCCATGCTTGTTCTTTCCATCTCCTGATTTTTTCACAGGCATTCACACTTCCAAGTTGGGACAATGACTTAATTGTTCTTGTATTGTTTTGACTTATATGATGATTTACCATCTTGTATTGAATTCTTGTATTGTTTTCAGAGGATTGAATTCTTGTATTGTTTTGACTTATATGATGATTTACCATCTTTGCGCATGATCCAACATGCTTTAGACTTGTTTCTAGATCACAACTTCAAATCTCTTGGAGACTCTGTTTGATAGCTGTTATTAACAAATCGCTATAAATATAAATTTCCTATGTATGCTTGCTGGAGTTTAATACTTTTCCAAAATAGACTTAGGAGCTGATTATCTTCATATTTGGATTTACTTTGTGATGAGTGAAAATTTGTTTTTAAAACACAAGATAGTTTATTTGAATGATTATTCATGCTTTTAGACTTTAAAATGCCCCAAACACATTTATACAAGAATTAAACCATGTCAGTATATTATTAGTGCTTAATGTTAGTGCTTAATGTTTTCAATTCTGCTTTGAAGATAAGTTAACCGTGAATGACTGTAGAATTATCTATCTTGTGCTAGAGAAATATATAAATTATTTTTAATTTTATTCTTCTCTTATTCATTTGGTAAAGAACTTTGCTTTCTTCTTAAATTGACTATGATGTTGATTCTTGATCTCTCTCGTTTGGCTTTATAAGTGTTCATTTATATACATTTGATTCTAAATCAAAGTCAGGTAAGATTATCAGAAAGTAGGGCTGATTCTTGATGTTCATTTATATATATTAATTCTGCTTTGACTTATTATTTATTAAATTTTATTATTTTATCAGTCAGGTACCTAGGTTCTTGAGTTTTCTTGTCTGCTTTGAAGAACATCTATATATCCAGTTCTAAACCGCCAATTTACCTATTGTTCATTTATATGTTTACCTATATATCCAGGATTTTTTGTGATAGCTACTTTGATATGCTTCTAATTAAATACTTTTCGTTGCCTTATTTTCATGATAAGCTGATATGGATCGATTAGCAGTAAGGCAGGAGATAAAGATCATTTCTGTATTTATACGCAAGAAGAGGATGGAAAGGAAGTTATTTATGCTTTTATTATTGACAGTTGTCTTAGCTATCAAGAGGAGTGCTAGGTTTAGGAAGAGCATATCATATGTTTATCATGCATTGTCTAGATACAATATTAGGTCTATAAACTTAAATGAGATGGTTTTTCATAGCGATCGACAATGTGTTGATAACTGTAGGATGGATAGAAGGTCTTTAGACAAACTTTGTTCTTTGCTAACGACTCATGGAAAACTAAAAGGAAATAAAAATATGTCAATTAGTGAATTTGTAATATCTTTTCTTCACATTATTGTACATAATGTGCAGAATATGATCCTAAAACGTCAAATAGCTAGATCCGGTGAGACAGTTAGTAGACAATTTCATTCAGTTTTGAACTCTATTCTACGGTTACACAACATTTTGCTTAAGAAGTCCAAATTAATCCCAGAAAACTACACGGATGAGAGGTGGAAATGGTTTAAGGTACAAGTATATAATTTCTATATATTTATTATTTTAATCATGTTGATATACACAATAAATTAATATGATTTATGATGTTTCTTTGAGTGTAGGGTATGTTTGGGAGCATTAGATGGAACTTATATTAATGTCAATGTCTCAATACTTGATAGACCTAGGTATCGAACCAGAAAAGGTGAAATTGCAACAATGTCTTGGGCGTGTGCACACCAAACATGCAATTTAGCTATGTCTTACCGGGTTGGGAAGGATTTGCAGCAGATGGTAGAGTCTTAAGGGATGCTATTAGTAGGAGGAATGACTTGAAGATTCTCAAAGTAATAATTATGTTATAGTTAATAAAAATAGGTTGTTATTATATATATTAATACATGTTCACTTGTAATATAGGTTGTTATTATTTGTGTGATGATGGATACACAAACGGGGAAGGATTTTTGGCAACATATAGAGGTCAAAGGTACCACTTGACTGAATGGAGGCAAGGTTACCAACCAGCGACAGTCAGAGGGTACTTTAATATGAAACACTCTCAAGGCAAAAATTGCATTGAGAGGTGTTTTGGCATTTTAAAATCTAGATGGGCTATATTAAGAAATAAGTCATTTTATTCTGTTAAGACTCAATGTCAGATTATTTCTGCTTGTTGTATCTTGCATAATTTTATAAGGTATGAAATGACAATTGATTCGATAGAGAATGACCTTGATGTCCTTGAGTCAAATAGAAGTGATGATGACGACGACGATGATGGTGATTTGATCAGACATTGTGACACGAGCCCTGCTTGGACTGAATGGAGAGACAAGCTTGCGGATGATATGTTCACTAGCTAGCAAGCATCGGAACATTAAATATAATGTTCTTTCTTGAAATTTAAACTCTTTGATTATGTTGTATTTGAGTTTATTATCCATTTGAATAGTTTGAATAATTTGGTTGTATCTAGGTTTGGTTAAATTTGAACAATTTGGTTGCATCTGGGTTTGGTTAAGTTTGAACAATTTGATTATATCTGATTTAATTAAGTTTGAACAATTTGATTATATCTGGGTTTTGTATAGTATTCATTTAAACAATTTCATTTTGTTTTATGCAAAAATAATGTGTTTTTTGAATGGTTTAATTTCAGTTTTCAATGGAAGGAAATTGCCAGAAGAGGGTAAAAGTAATAGCAACGATCAAGGATGCACCATCTGAACAAGTAGAAAGTTCAATGTCACTGAAGTTCAAAAGAAAAACTTCGAGCTCTAAACACTTGTGGACAAAACAAGAGGATGCTGCATTAGTTGACTGTCTTGTTGAGTTGAGCAAAGATTCAGCTTACAAGAGCGAAAATGGTTTTTGAACTGGGTACTTGCTGCATTTGGAGAAAGTCATGGCTGCTAAATTGCCATCCAGCAATTTGAAAGCTACCCCCTATATCAAGTCAAGATACAAGCTATTGAAGAGGCAGTTTCATGCTATCAATGAGATATTGAATCATAGTAGTGGATTTGGGTGGAACGATGTTGAGAAGTGTATCATTGCAACAAAGGATGTCTTTGATGATTAGGTTAAGGTAACTTTTTATATTTTTGTATTTAATACATTGTAAATTTTTCTATGCTTAAACTTTTATCCAGTGAACCATACATGCTTAAACTTTTATCTAGTGAACATAATTATATTGTCTCCCACTGTTTACAATATCTATATTTAGTTACAAAAGTAATTGTCATGGAAAGGTTGATCTTGTTCTTAGCTTGGAATTGGTAATATGCATACAGACATAAATTAGTTTTAAAAAATTGGTAAAAATTAGGCTTACATGGTATCTCGAACTACCAAAGGTAAGCCTGGCATTTCGGCTGCTATTGGTTTAACCTATTTATAACTGTAGCATCTGAATTACATGCTTTAACCTATTTATTGTCTGTTTTGCTGCCTGCATATTGTGAGTTCTTATATTATTCTTATATTTTAATTTAGAGTCATCCAGTTGCTATTGGTTTAAGGAACAAAGAGTTCCCCCACCTAGATGACTTGATGTCTGTGTGGGGGAAAGCTCGCGCCACAGGAGCTAATGCAGAAGCCCCAGCTGATGCAGTAGAACAGATAAATTTATGCGATGAAGAGGTTGACGCATTTGAGCTTGAAAAAGACAAATATGTTGAAGGTCACAATGAAGAATCTGATGACGACAATCAAGCAATAAATAAATCTGAGACTCCAAGTTCATCAGTTTGTCCAATAAACAAGAAGTCAACCAGAAAGAAAAAAGTCAAGTCTGATGATGTTCTAGGTGACTTGGTGGGAGAGATTCAAAAATATATTATTTCTGTTACTCAGGCTGATAAGCAGATCTCCACCCACTTCAAAAAGCAAACAGAGAATAGTGATAGAAAAATGAAGATATACGAAGAGTTAATAGAACTTTCTGAATTCTCTGAGTAAGAAATTATGGATGTTGGGGAGTATATTCTCAAGGATGAACACAAGGTTGACAACTTCTTCACATTGCCAAAGATATTTAGGAGAAATTATGTGGTGAAGCAACTCTCTGAGATCCATCCCAAATGAATTAGCTATTTGAAGTAGGTTGTTGGTACTTATATTTTGATATACTTTTGGATAGTCGAGATATCATTTACTTTTGGATAGTCGTGATATCATTTTGAACAAACTTTATTTAGATGAATGTCATTTTGGATAGTCATGTACTTCAGGTGCAATACGTGAATCTTTTTTTCCTTTTTTTAATATCTTTTATGATAGCTGAATTGTCGGTTGTTTAAATTTCGTTTATATTAGGCTGTAATTGCTGTTCAATCTCCTAAGAATGGATACGACTTTGACTGTCTCGTATCAGGAGAGGTAGGCTCCTGCTCACTATCGCAGACAAATCTTATGTCAACTTCTTTTAGTTGTATTTAGAATCCTTAACGTCTTGCAAAGGAACTGTGTGATGATATTGAGCAGCTCAAAGCCAGGAGTTCCTCTGCTAGAAGCTGTGTAGATGCTACTACTTCAATCTCAAGTGAAGATATGTTGCAGCAATTGGAGGGGTAGATGAGCCTCTATGAAGGGTTACCTGAAATAGGGATAAGCATTGAGAGGTTGATATTTCGAGACCCGATTGAGGATCTGCTTCATGAAGTTCTTTATGGAATGGATGCATTTAGCTTGCAAGTCAAGGCTAGCTGAAGATGCAGGCACATTTGCTAGATAAGCCTAACATCATGCTTGTTATCAAATTTTAATGAAAGCAAAAAACATCTCATGGCATGGTGAATATTTCAAACATCTGATGCATCGATCATGCTTAGATTGATGTGATGTATATGTTCTAGCTTAATATTTTCTATTTCTTTTTTTTATCCTAATCTTCCTTTGTGTTTCTATCCCTTCAGGTATTTGCATATGTGTGAAACTGTGAACAAAGTTACATAGTGATTGGTAAAAGGATTTGTAAGAAAGAAAGTTTCCATTAACGAATATTGTATTCACTCTGTTCCTTTATACTTGGAGATAATTCTCTAACTTATAATGATAGATTTGCAGATGAAGATACTTACATGATGATTTATAGATTCAAAAACTTTATTTCTCTGTACATACTATATTCACTCTGTTCCTTTACACTGTAAGTTTCTCACTGTGACTGCACAGCAACTCTTCTTTTTCCTCTTCAGCTACATCTTGCAGAACACATTCAGTATCAGGAAGATAGCCATCAAACCTCATCTTCAACCTGATATGTTTCAGAAAACCATATATCACCTCTTGGAGAGGGTTCTATTAATTCCTTACTGCCTTGGTTCGTGAAATTGACCATCGTACTCCTGGGGAGTTTCCTTGACTTTGTATAATGTTATTTTCGGCCAAAATATGGTGAAGGGTTAAGTCATCGGTCACCGATAAGTTAAAATGTACATGCTCTGAAGATCATCGGAAAAGGATGATGAAAGAACCTAAGATACACTCTAAGAGAGGGTTAGATGGGCCGTAGAACGGATCTCGAGGTCATTTTAACGTTCAAGTTAACATTTACTCAAGATGATATGTAAAAAAATGAAATAGGAGAGATGAGTTCGAACCTGATGGTGTTCATGCGAAGGATTCAACTTAACTTATCTTCATCTTCATGAGTGCTTATATAATCCTCCAAAGGGCATATCCACGTCATCATATTATCATTGTAGGGACCAAAGAGATGATTAGATCTAACGGCAATTGTTTGCCTCCCCACTCACATAGCGCTATGGCACTTAAAAAAAAATCATGTATTCGCGACGGTTTTAGTGATAGATTATTTCACTCTATTGCAATAGCGACAAATGACTTATTCACCGTTCTATTAGTGATGGAGTATTTAATCCGTCGTTAATAATACAAAACTTTTAAAAAATCAGCCAATCATTGGGATGGAATATTTAATTTTATCGCTAATAGCGACAGATTATACATTAGCCATCGATAATAGCGACGGAGTAAATATTTCCATCTCTAAAATCGAGAAAATATAGGGGTTCTGGCCTGCAGATTGCATTTGCACGATCGATCTCCTTTCTCTCTCTCTCTCACCTTCTGACGATCATGTATGATGACCATCCTGCCCCCACGGGCTGGATCAGCTGGTTAAGACACTCGCATTTGAAATGGAGGTCGTGGGTTCGAGGGTCGACAGTATGAACGAGGAGTGGAACCTCGGCTGCTGTTTAAAAAAAATCCCTCGCGCCTGGGTGTCTTAGCCTGCCCAGCATTCACCGTGATTTACCCCCTCTGGACACTTGTGGGGCAGAGACCAGGGGGCCGCTAGGTTGGCGGTTCCAACCTTTTTGAAATGATGACCATCCCGCCCCCACGGGCTGGCTCGGTTGGTAAGGCGTCTGACTGCTTGCAATGGAGGCTTCAGGTTTGAGAGTCGCTAGTCGCACACGGGGTAAAAATCTAATTTGCTGGCTTAAATCCTCTCGGCCCCAGGCGCCTTACCCCACCAGTAAAAGCTATGATTTACCCCTCTGAATACTTGTGGAGTCGGGATAGGGGGACGCTAAGATGGAGATTCCACTTTTTTTTTCCGACAAACTTCCTCTGTAGCCCGTCCTCTCTAGCGCATCTTCTCTGGCGTTCCTTCACGTGTCCTCATCGGCGGCGTCCATGGGCGTCAACCTTGTGTCTGGTGGACTCGAACTCGTCTCTGACCTCCTTAATTAGCAATCTCTCTAGTGTTCTCATGTCATTGGTGCTCCCCGGCAACCGCGAGTCAGTGTGCTGATAAAGCTACTTCTCCTCTCCGGAATGTAGCTCCTCTCCGGCGTCACTGTGCCCTAGCTCTCCGCCATCCACGAGCACTCCTTCTAGCTTCGTCTGTCTATTCCTCTCCATCGCAAGGTAAAGCTTTGGTGCTCTTAGATTGTGTATGCTTACGAGGTTGAATTTGGCCTCACGTTGTGCTCGCAAGGCAGGATTTGCTTTTGAGGTTACTTGCGAGCGAGCCCGTTGTGCTAGTGAGCCCGACTAACCTTGCAGTAATATTTTGCTAATATTATGTGTACGTTTCATGTATGTTTGGAATTTTAGAACAATATTGCTAAGCAAAGTTCTCATATATATATATATATATATATATATATAAATATAATTTTGATTGTCCAATTATAGTTTTCCATTATCATACCTGCTAATTATATATAATGTTTAATAATTAGACAAAGTTAGAGATACAATGATTCCTATTCAATTGCAATTAGTTTCATGAGACCTAAAAAGGAGCTTGTTCTTCTAATCCAATCATGGGAGAACCTCTTACACGATACTAAGGTTTCCGATATTTACCTTAGAAAAATATGCTTAGTTTCATGAGACCTAAATGATTTAAATATAAACATGCTTAGTTTAACATGATTAACCATGTTAAAAAATTTTATTCACATTAGGATATAATATATATAAACAAAGCTTGGATATAAAATAGATTAGACAATGGATTATCAGTCAAGATTTTTTTGCTGGGGTTGAAAAGTTTGAGAACTTTGTCGTCTCATCCAAAATGCTCAAATGACGCCAAGTTAAAGTGTCAATGTAATCAGTACATATGTAGAAATACAATTTCGTGATGAGGATACAATGAAAACACATATATGTAGGTATGAGTTTGTCCAAATTATAATAACTGGTATTGTCATGAAGAACCGTATGTATTTAACCAAATTAGACCTTCTATCGCTTCGTCAGCATGCCTAATTCAATTGCTCCATAGAAATCACCAAGGTATGTGAATGCAATGCAATTAATAGTTTATGATACAATCAATGCATATGATCAATCGAATATAAAGGAAATGTTAGGACCGGTAGGCGAGCTAGAGGGGGTGATTAGCTTCGATTTGCTTGTTGATGATTTGTTGCTGCAGAAAACTTCAAGCAATGCTAACATTCAAATATTTACTTGGTATACACCTCCTTGAGGTGACTAATCCAAGGATCCGCTTTCCCTCACTTTCATATCCACTATGAAAGATCTACTTCTTGAGGTGGAGAAACCTCTTACAAGCTTACAAACAGAAACACTCAAGAAAAAACAAATACAATAGAAATCTTACAAGATTTATACAAATTAGCTCTCTTTGCTTTTTTTGCTTTCTTTATGCTTGGAATCGACACTTGATCCTTGGAAATGCAATAACACTAAGCTTCAAGGCCTCTCTTGAAATGATGATGAAGAAGGTGAAGAGCGGTGAAGAAATGCCGGAGCGATTTTGTTTCAAACCTGTGCGAAAATCCTATATACCCACGACCTAGGGTTCCCCTCATCGATCACCCAATCGATTACCACGTCAGACTTAACCGTTCAACGGCTATTTTTTGAAGCTTAATCAATTACCCTTAATCGATTCAACACCTTTTTGTGCTTTCGTGCAATACCATCGTAATTGATTGCCCAATCAATTAATAGGATGCTGAATCGATTACCCAGTCGATTCAGCAGACTTCTGTTCTCACGATAACCCTGCGCCAATCAATCACCCAATTGATTGGCAGACTCCTTAATCGATCACCCAATCGATTAAGGGTTTTTCTATTTTCGCAAGCAACAACTCCCAATCGTTTACGCAACCCTAACTTGCTTAGCTCAAGTCTAGAGTTTCCTTGCTTAACCATGGTCAACCGTGACCTGTTAGGACTTCCTTACCAAGTGTCCGATAAAACCTTTGACCAACTTGGACTTTCTCTTGCCTAGTTCCCAACTAGGATTGCCTAACCCTCGAGTTAGGTCAGTCTCTCGGTAGACTTCCACATTGTCAACGTGTAATCTCCCCGATCCTCTTGGACTTCTCCTAGTCACACTATATGGGCCTAGTCCCACTAGAACTTTTTCTGTGCCAGCATGCGATCTCTCCGATCCACCTGGACTTTACCTAGTCCCACTAAGTGTGCCTAGTCCTACTAGGATTTTTCCAAGTTATATCTCTAGTCAACCTTAACCCACTTGACTCACACAATCCTCAAACATCATTATCAAATATCGAAACTCATGCTCACCCATGTCTAGTCAAACTAGGTCAACTCTGACCTAACAAAGATTGCACCAACAGAAAACACCTATGCTGAAGTTTAGAAAATGTATGACATGATAAAGGCTAGTAAAAGAGAATTGTGGAAAAACATTTCTTCTGACAATTCTCAACTATCAGCTACTACAAGATTATTGAACATGAAGGCAGAACATCATTTCTTTCAATGATGTTACGATGACATGTGTCAATTGATGTCAGAGTATATAAAGAAATTGATTAGAGATTTAAGTTTTCTAATAGAGAAGATTTATTATTGTATCAATAACTGCATGATCTCTTGGAATGAAGATAACGAACCGATGGAATGCAGAATGTGTAATCACTCTTGTTATAAGCAGAGTAGTCGCATGTCTGGTGATCCCGTCTGAAAGCGGTGGAAGATGGAGCGCCAGTGAGGTGGCTGGAATGTGGACCAAGTCGCCATGACCCAGAGGATGAAGGGGGTGTGTCGGAGATGCCGGTGTGCATTCCCGTCACTGAAAGAACCTACAAGGAGATCGGGGCAACTTGGTCTTCCACTCTGACGCTGAAGTTAGATCTCCGAAAAATATGAAGAAGATAAACAGTGCAGGAGAATAATGAAATACATGCATAACTAAAGGTGTATGTAGTAATGAGTATCTCGCCCCCTGACTTTAACCCAGTTCAGCCTGTTGATTTGGCCTTCTTTACCCTCGTGGTAGCTCTTCATACTCTCTGTATCACCTGGGAAGAAGAAGAAAAATATTCTCTTGGAATGGAGATAACAAACCGTTGGAATGCAGAATGTGTAAACACTCTTGTTATAAGTAGAGTAGTCGCATGTCTGGTGATCCTGTCTGAAAGAAATGGAGGATGGAGCTCCAGTGAGGTGGCTGGAATGTGGACAAAGTCGCCATGACCCAGAGGATGAAGGGGGTGTGTCGGAGATGCCGGTGAGCATTCCCGTCACTGAAAGAACTTACAAGGAGATCAGGCCAACCTGGTCTTCCACTCTGACGCTCAAGTTAGATCTCTGAAAAATATGAAGAAGATAAACAGTGAAGGAGAATAATGAAATATATGCATAAGTAAAGGTGTATGTAGTAATGAGTATCTCGCCCCTGACTTTAGCTCAGCTTTGCCTGTTGATTTGACCTTCTCTACCCTTGTGGTAGCTCTTCATACTCTCTGTATCACCTGGGAAGAAGAAGAAAAATATTCCCTTGAAAGTCATGTATTACTTCCTGTTAACTGTTAGACTCCAACCCTTATATGCATATGTCGTAACAATAAGCCACATGAGGTGGCATCAAAACTATGTACACGAAGTAGATATAATGTGTTATCCTTGTGACTCCCCCTGGAAATATCTTGATATAACATTTTACTCTTTTGTAATGAAACCATGTAATATGAGACTTGGACTTTCTACAAATAGATTTCAACCATTTGAAAGCTATAAACAACAATATTCATCTCGGCTAGTTATATTAACACCATATAACTTACTTTCGTGAATGTGCATGAAAGACAAATTCATATTTTTTACTATGTCTATTCCAAGTCCTCAGAATCCAAAAGGGCAAATAGATATTTTTTTACAACCTTTGATTGCAGAGCCGAATCATTTGTGGAATGTGGGGTCGAGACTTATGATATTGCAAGTAAATCAAATTTTACAATGCATGCTACTTGTTATGAATGATTAGTGATTTCCAGCATACTCAATGTTATCAGGATGAAGCATGGCTACCAAGTCAGCATGTCCACATTATATGAAGTAGTTTGATGCATTTTCATTGTCTTGCAGTGGAAAGATATCCTAGTTTGATAATTATCATAAATTTTTACCAGTTAATCACCCATTTAGGCGTAATAAGAATTTTTTTTAAAGGAATGAACAGGTTCGGAAACTTCTCCTATTATGGAATTTAGGTGAAGTACTTCTTGATGAAATTGACAGCTATGGAGTTCTACCAATATATCAAGATGATTTTGATGACATAAATAAGCAATTGTTAGAGTGAATAAGCGTGGTTAGAGAGAAAAAAAGCACATTTGGTAATTGGCATATTGGAAGTATTTACTCATTCGACATTATTTAGATGTGATGCTCGTCAAGAATAATTTCATCGATAATATGTTCAATAGTGTGATGAATGTTCATGCAAAAACTAAAGATATAGCAAAATTACGTGAGGAATTAAAATAATTAATAAGTAGACCTAAGTTGCATCAGAATGAAACAATTGGTAAATATTCGAAGGCTTATTATATATTGGACAAAGAAGGTACACAAGTATTATATATTTGGTTAAAAGCAATCAAATTTCCTGATAGATATGTCTCGAATATGTCTTGCCGTGCGGATATGAACAAATTAAAAATGTTTGAAATGAAGAGTCATGATTGTCATATGTTCATGTAAAGACAAATTCCAATAACATTTCATAACCTACTTCCAATAATGTTTGGCAAGCACTTACAAAATTGAGTTTGTTTTTGACTTCAAGGGTTTTTATGACATCCGATATGCTTCAGCTTCAGAAAGACATTCCAATAATACTCTATAAGCTTTAGCGTATATTCTCACCTATTCCTTTATTTAATGTAACATCTACTTGTTCATTTACCTTATGAGGCACAACTAGGTGTGGGATCGATGTGATCGATAGAGGGGGAGGGAGGGTGAATATCGATACGAAATTTTTGGATTAAAAACGTAAGTAGACGCAGCGGAATAATCAAAATGACAAGCAACAACAATGCTAACAAACTTTGCTTTACTTGGTTCGGAATCTGTGACGGCTCCTACACTAAGACCCATGGTCCTTGACCATTTTCGTTGGGCAATTTTATAATCTGCAGAATGAGTTATAGAGTATGAAGATTTAAGTACAAATAAAAATAAAACGTTATACCGACAACATTTGCTTAAGGAAGAAGAAGTTATTTCGTCGTAGAAGCAGAGTGTCGTCGATCTCGGACTATTTTGGCGTGGAGAACTTGAGCACGAAAACTTAATCGCAATGATTCTGAACGCTTGAATTGATGTCTGGAACTGAGGGGGTGAAACCCCTTTTATATTGGCACTCGGTCGCCCGAGTGCGCATAGGGGCGCCTCCATGTCGCCACTTCGGCCGCGTCGTCATCCGCTGACTCGACCAAAGTTTATCCCCTCTCGGGCACCTGAGTACTCTAGGGCGCTTGAGTGCTAATGTAGTGTGACTAATCAACAACCGCCAATTCAGCTTCGCCAACGCTGAGTAAAATCAATTGGGGTGCCCAAGACCTCTTAGGGCCCTGTATACTCAGGCCCCCGAGACCTCTCAGGCACTTGGCTTCTCGGGTGCCTAAGTCCTCTCAGGTGCCCCCAATACGGCCAACTGCTATACTTAGCCTGCAAATAGGGTTTAGTCCAGGAAAATAATAGAATATATAAAATGCATGAATATTTGACAGTCGAAGCTGTTGATCCTGACTTTGGATTTCAAATGAAATCCTAGGTCGGACAGACGCTTACTATTCCCTTGTTAAAATACGAAAACTCGGAGGGTTAAAATGCAAAACTTGCAAAATATGAGACTTAACAGGGAAATTACCTAGAATGTGGGGCTTTGCGAGATTAGTCGAAAGTTAGGGGGGTAAACTGTAAAATGGGCTGCCTTAGCCCTTAAGTTGTCACCTGCGCCGCCGAAATCGAGCACAAGCCCTAATCGCTATTCCCTCTTCTTCTCCGCACGGCTCCACGCAGAGGGCGATCGACGGAAATCCCACGACGACCCGCTCTTCCTCACGCGATCGGCATCGGCGATCCCGCGTGTCTCCTTTCTTGACCGGGGTTGGCGATCTGGTGAGCCGTCTTCTTTGGATCGTGTTGGAGATCGGAGGCTCTCAGGCTGAGGGGATTGAAGGGATCATCGGAGTTGTTGGGTTGCGGCTAGGCTCGATTCCGGTAAGATTGATTGATTGCGGTTGTTGTTTTGTACATGTGCTTGGTTCGAATCTGGAGTTTTCTTCCATGGGTTTCGTGATTTGATCTGATGCGCGATCTGGTGGTGAGTTGTGGATTGGGTTCGGGAGAATGTGAGTGCCCTGTGATCATGTATTAAACCTAGAATTCAAATGGGATCTGGTTTGTTGCTAAAGGTGTTGTTCCTAGAATTCGTATCCTGTGTTTGGGGATTTCAACTTTGATGTCTTCTGATCAAGTTGCTCATATGTGTATGTTGTGTTGTTCAAGTTTCTAATTCTTGTATGAGATTGCAGAATCAGTGTTTAGGATGGATGGAGATTGATGGTGGATTCCTATTGGTCGGTTAGGGTTCTATGACTGGTTTTGGAAATTCTGCCTCTGTATTTTGTTCTGTACATATGTTTTGAGCATGCTGCGTAATTGTGGGTTGGTAGTGCTCCCTCTGTTTTGATCCCGGCTATATACTTGGAGGGATGATTGAAGTAATTAGGCTTGGATCGGTTGATGGTGGAAGTAGCCGTGAGGGTGGTTTGGCATGGTTCCATTCATGATGTTGGTATGTGGTTAGATTGACTCATTGGTTTAGGTCTATCTCTAGGTGATCTTGAATGGTTATTGTATCATAGATTTGGTTGATATTTGTGAGCAGAGCATATCCCCGTTGGATTCATTTTTGGCTATAGTTTAGGGTAGCTAATTATGTTATTTTGATACAGGATATTGATTGACTTTTCTACTTCGTGGCGGATATTATTCTTGGAAGGAAGTTTCCTACGCGCACGGATTTCGTCGTATTGAGGCGAGTACCTCTGACTTGTCTTTTAAATTAGTCATAGCTGATATGCTTGATATGCTATGTTTAGCGGTAGAGTAATGTATTATTTTATACCTGCTCTACCTTTGTTGATACTGTTTATGCTATACCTGGCATATAATACCTATACCTTTAGGACTTAGGCTATGGTGCATTATCTATGATCCTTGCATGTTATGTTGATATAGGTGGACTAGATAGTGGATGTTGTTTGACCTGAGTCATGCATCATCGTGCACTGTGCATCACTGTCGATCAGGGGCCCCCTTACGGGTGAGTCAGGTTGACAGTCATACTGACCTATCCATACGACCACTCATGGGTTAGTGGTTGACGGAGTATGGGTAGTGTGCTCTGTGCTGCTCCGCTCATGCACTCATGGGTTAGTGAATCGGAGTGTGGTAGCAGGCAGATGTCCCTCCTTGAGTAGTCCATATACCAGGAGATGAGAGAGAGAGGTCTCTCCCCCATTTATATACATGGGGTAGGTGTTAACACTCAGGTAGAGATATCCCCCATAGAGGACCTGGGGTAGGGATGTTACTCCGACAGTGACGAAACATTCAGGTAGAGATATCCCCCGGATAGGTCATGGGGTAGGGGTGTTACGCCGACAGCATACCGTCTACTCGGTCGCTCTGGAGCAGTGATGACAGAGTACAGACGGCAGTCACAGCTCTACGCCGGAGGGTAGCCTCCGTTCAGCTTCCTCCCATGCATAGGTGACGATGTCTGACCGGCGACAGAGGTGACCATGTCATCGCACCATGTGCATACGTATATATTTTGCATTTGCTCGTGCTTGTTATACTTGGATATTGCATATGATTGACATGCACATACAGGAGACCCTTATGTCTGGTTTCGGCGACTCAACCACATTGGTATGATATTTGCTATTTCTGTTTCAGTTGTACTTACCACTGCCTGTACCTGTGTTTATTTCGATAGCTTGTTACTCTATTGCTAGCTTAGACTATCTTGTATATCTGATGAGATATCCACTGAGTACTGTGACTCACCCCGTTAGCTCCCTGTTTTTATTTCAGGATGATTGTCTGGAGTGCCCGGCAGCCTGTCCCCGTTCGCGTATTTCTTCGTGATGATTCCGGGATGTTTTCTTTACTTGTTGGTGGTACATGTTGGTACCAATTTTCTGTTTCTTTTACTTTACTTTTCCGCTGCTGTATTCGTGTTTGGTTGTCATTTTATACGGCGGTATAGTTGTACTTTTGTGAGCCATGGAGGCCTTGTGCTTTGCGTTTGTCGTAAGTCGTACCGGTACGTAGTTTTATCGTCATTTCGTTTCCGTGTACTTTAGACGGTTGTTCCAGCCCTATAGGTTGTGGTACAGTTGTCTGAGGTGGTCGTAGATGCTTGGTTTCCGAATTGTCCGTCGGTCGAGGGAGTGGCAGTCCGGTCGGTATCGGGCGGGCAGCTCCTCGGGGCGTGACAATTTATTTGGTATCAGAGCCAGGTTCTCGAGATACCTTGTGGTTTTGTGGGTGTTTTTCGGATTTTATGTCGGAGTCGTTTTCTCGATGGACGCGATTGGGACATGGCGGCGACGGGACTCCTCCAGGCGACACGAGGTATATAATGTGTTTTATTTAACTCTTTTGTATCTATTATATAGTG
The DNA here is from genome assembly GCA_024364735.1 of Boesenbergia rotunda. Lineage (NCBI taxonomy): Eukaryota > Viridiplantae > Streptophyta > Magnoliopsida > Zingiberales > Zingiberaceae > Boesenbergia > Boesenbergia rotunda. Next base: position 378,473 of record JAGFNQ010005257.1, read on the forward strand.
CAGTGTTAGACATGGTGGTTTCAATTGTATAGCGGAGAATGTTGATTCTCCGATAGTGCCGACTGATGAGTCGGGGACTTGGGTCGAACCAGACGACAACCTATTGTTGCTTGTATGTCTTAATTGACTTTATCAGCTATGAGATCAACTCACTTTAGCTCATGGAGCTTCAGTTATTGATAGATATCCTAGATGACATGTATGGAGGACATTGTCTGTTGTGATACAGCAGAGATGATATTTGTTGTTTATTATCTCGATTGATAGAGGATAGAGATATTCTATTTTCATGGGACTTTTGAATCTCTGATTTATTATGCCTGGTTAGATAACCAAATAGTACAGTCAGATGTGTCTTGTATCGATTCGGAAAGGTGTGGAGATTGTTGCTTGCCACTTACGGGTTACCATTTGTACTTGGTTTGGTGAACCAAGGAAGTACCTACGTACTTATGAATTGCGCTGAGGCGAATCACTTATTAGGTTAGACCGCCTTTGGGTGGCAGATGTTGAGGAAACTATCAAAGAAACAAAAAATCACTTCATGATTATGCTAAGATATTCTTGAGACATAGCGTGTCTCGATGTTATGGAGTTGGAACTCAGATGTTTCTGAACCTTGAGAAGAGAATCGGAGGAATATTGGGTTACAAGAAGACGGTTAGTCAACTCGTCTTACGCTATTCTAGTCTATGAGGTTTTATGACTCATAGACAGGTCGTATGTGTTAGATATTTTCCGTAGCACATCGAGAAGCAGGATCCGTTGGGATGCGATTGAATGGGTGTTAGCAGCTGACACCGGTGAAATTTGACTGTAACGGGTGTATGTTACAGAGGACAGTCTCCGAGGGGTAGACCGTTGGTTGTCAAGCGCGAGTGGTTACAAGTTGACCTCCAAACCAGTCCATGTGGTGGTTCATTTGCATCAAAGACGACGAGGTTGCAGTTATCTTCTCGTCTCAGGGCTAGAGGATTCTAGCACGTGGACGTTAGAGATTCTATTGTCATTGGGTCGTACGGATGACAGTGGTAGCCTTAGCTCTCGGACGTTTCCGTAGTTCGAGAATTTTCGGACGCATGTCCAAAGGAGTGTGCTAGCGTTTTCTAAAGTTTGGAATTTTCTGACCTATTTACGGAGGAGCTTCCTTGATTGTCTCATTTAAGAGGCAAGTGAGGCTCACCTTTCTTGATTTGCGTGTTTTGCAGGTAGTACCGAAGATACAGAGACTTGAGGCGTTTTCGTTGGTGGACCGATATGGGGAAGGATATCGTGGATGTTGGGGTTAGATGTTTGGTAGGTTAGTAGATTAAGGTTGAACCTTAGGGATCCACTGGGTTATATTAGACGTTTCCAATTTATGATTGGAAATGAGAATAGGTATTAAGGACCTTGTCGAGGATTTACTTAGGACTCAGGGAGGGTTTGAAGTGAATTGAGTGATCGTCCCAATTTGTGCAGTTCCCTGTGTTTGGTTGGCTATGACCGATGCTTGGTTGAGACTTCTCCAGCATTTCATCATCCCTTACACGCCTGACCAGGAAAGGCGTGAAGGTTGTATGAACTGAAACCTGCGAGACCAGCTTTCAGGAGCTGAAGCGGCGGTTGGTATCTGCGCCAGTTCTAGTATGGCATTTTGGAGAGGATGGTTTTACTCTGTATATTGATGCATCTCTCCTGGGACTGGGCGCGATACTCATGCAGCTTGAATGGGTGGTTGTTTATGCTTCTCGGCAGCTGAAGGAGTATGAGAGGACCTACCCCGTTCACGACTTAGAGTTGGCCGCTATCATTTGCGCGCTGAAGATCTGGAGGCATCATTTGTATGGGGTCACCTTCGAGATCTTCACACACCATAGGAGCCTTCAGTATCTATTCACTCAGCGAGAGCTGAATCTCCGACAGAGGAGGTGGATGGAGTTTCTGAAGGATTACGACTGCACCATTAGCTACCGTCCTGGGAAGCTAATGTAGTCGCCAACGTCCTCAGTCGGAAGTCCAGAGCTATTTTGGCATGTCACAGAGTGATGGTCACAAATTGGATTCAGAGTTTCTCTAAGCTGGGGTGAGGGGAGCAATCTCGGACAGAGAGAGGATTGCTAGTAACTTTGATGGCTCAGTTAGAGATTTGGACGAGGATCAGAGAGGCACAGGCCAGTGATCAGCACATTCAGTTTCTGGGCAGTCAGGCCGTTTCAGGAGGGCAGCCAGATTTTACACGTGATGAGGAGGGTGTCCTATACTTCCGAGAGAGGTGGTGTGTAACCGAGGCACACCCCTGACTTGGAAGAGTTGCTGCAGGAGGCCACCGATCACGTTTTGCTATTCATCCTGGTAGCACTCGTATGTATCGTGATTTGGGATGTTCCTATTGTTGGAACGACATGAAGAGGGACATTGCGGATTCTGTTGCTAGATGTCTCGTTTGTCAGCAGATTAAGGCAAAGCACCAGAGACCTGCTGGACTCCTCCAGAGGATCCCCATTCCTGAGTGGAAGTGAGAGCATATCACCATGGATTTCGTGGTGGGTTTGCTGGGGACTAGGAGAGGTCATGATGTGATTTGGGTAGTCGTGGATCGACTAACCAAACCTGCTCACTTCTTAGCTATCCGGAGGATAGATTTTCTTGATAGATGGGCAGAGTTGTATTGCCAGGAGATAGGCAGATTTTATAGAGTTCCTTTGAGTATTATCTCGAATAGAGATCCGCGTTTTACATCGCGGTTCTGACGGAGTTTGTAGAGGGCCATGGGTACAGAGCTCCGTCTCAGCACAATTTTTCATCCTCAGACAGACGGACAGTCAGAGCGTACTATCTAGACCTTGGAGGATTTACTGTGCTCGTGTGTGATGGACTTTGGGGGCAGCTGGGAGGACCTTTTGCACTTGGTGGAGTTCGCCTACAACAACGGCTTTCACTCGGCGATACATATGGCACCGTTTGAGGCGTTGTATGGTAGGGCATGCGGGACACCCACCCTTTGGGATGAGGTCGGAGCGACTCAGCTGCAGGGACCCCAGAGAGTTCAGCACGAGGCAGAGTTAGTACGGACTATCAGATGGAGATTATCAGCAGCACAGGATCGCCAGAAGAGTTATGCTGACCGGAGACGCAGACCTTTAGAGTTTGTTGTTGGGGACCATGTTTTTCTTCGAGTTCACCCACGAAGGGGGTGAAACGTTTTGGCCTCAGAGGTAAGCTAGCTCCACGGTATATTGGCTCGTTCCAGATTCTGGAGAGGATTGGAGTTGTAGCTTATCGCCTAGCACTTCCACCGTCGTTGACCGGTATCCACGACGTGTTCCATGTACCTATGCTGAGAGGTCATGTGCTAGATTCCACACTCGTAACATCTGAGGTGTCTGTTCCGCTCCAGAATGGCAGTACTTATGAGGAGGTATCCGTATGAATTTTGAGTTTCCAGGAGCGTTGATTGCGGAACAAGGCAATCCGAATAGTTAAAGTCGGATGGCAGCACCATTCAGATGCCGTGACGACCTAGGAGCTCGAGGATATTATCCGAGCTCGCTATACCCACTTATTTGATTGAGGTACGGGTGAGTGATTAGTTCAGTATTTTGTACTGGTAGACCGTACCTAGCACATGTGACAACGAAATTTGGGGACCAAATTTTTATTAGTGGGGGAGAATGTTAAAATACGGAAACTCGGAGTGTTAAAATGCAAAACTTGCAAAATATGAGACTTAACAGGGAAATTACCTAGAATGTGGGGCTTTGCGGGATTAGTTGAAAGTTATTTCGTCGTAGAAGCAGAGTGTCGTCGATCTCGGACTATTTTGGCGCGGAGAACTTGAGCACGAAAACTTAATCGCAATGATTCTGAACGCTTGAATTGATGTCTGGATCTGAGGGGGTGAAACCCCTTTTATAATGGCACTCGGTCGCCCGAGTGCGCATAGGGGCGCCTCCATGTCGCCACTTCGGCCGCGTCGTCATCCGCTGACTCGACCAAAGTTTATCCCCTCTCGGGCACCTGAGTACTCTAGGGCGCTTGAGTGCTAACGTAGTGTGACTAATCAACAACCGCCAATTCAGCTTCGCCAACGCTGATTAAAATCAATTGGGGTGCCCAAGACCTCTTGGGGCCCTGTATACTCAGGCCCCCGAGACCTCTCAGGCACTTGGCTTCTCGGGTGCCTAAGTCCTCTCAGGTGCCCCCAATACGGCCAACTGCTATACTTAGCCTGCAAATAGGGTTTAGTCCAGGAAAATAATAGAATATATAAAATGCATGAATATTTGACAGTCGAAGCTGTCTGATCCGGATTTTGGATTTTAAATGAAATCCTAGGTCGGACCGACGCTTACTATTCCCTTGTTAAAATACGGAAACTCGGAGGGTTAAAATGCAAAACTTGCAAAATATGAGACTTAACAGGGAAACTACCTAGAATGTGGGGCTTTGCGGGATTAGTCAAATGTTAGGGGGGTAAACTGTAAAATGGGCTGCCTTAGCCCTTAAGTTGTCACCTGCGCCGCCGAAATCGAGCACAAGCCCTAATCGCTATTCCCTCTTCTTTCCATTTCCTCTTCTTCTCCGCACGGCTCCACGCAGAGGGCGATCGACGGATATCCCACGACGACCCGCTCTTCCTCACGCGATCGGCATCGGCGATCCCGCGTGTCTCCTTTCTTGACCGGGGTTGGCGATCTGGTGAGCCGTCTTCTTTGGATTGTGTTGGAGATCGGAGGCTCTCGGGCTAAGGGGATTGAAGGGATCATCGGAGTTGTTGGGTTGCGGCTGGGCTCGATTCCGGTAAGATTGATTGATTGCGGTTGTTGTTTTGTACATGTGCTTGGTTCGAATCTAGAGTTTTCTTCCATGGGTTTCGTGATTTGATCTGATGCGCGATCTGGTGGTGAGTTGTGGATTGGGTTCGGGAGAATGTGAGTGCCCTGTGATCATGTATTAAACCTAGAATTCAAATGGGATCTGGTTTGTTGATAAAGGTGTTGTTCCTGGAATTCGTATCCTGTGTTTGGGGATTTCAACTTTGATGTCTTCTGATCAAGTCGCTCATACGTGTATGTTGTGTTGTTCAAGTTTCTAATTCTTGTATGAGATTGCAGAATCAGTGTTTAGGATGGATGGAGATTGATGGTGGATTCCTATTGGTCGGTTAGGGTTCTATGGCTGGTTTTGGGAATTCTGCCTCTGTATTTTGTTCTGTACATATGTTTTGAGCATGCTGCGTAATTGTGGGTTGGTAGTGCTCCCTCTGTTTTGATCCCGGCTATATACTTGGAGGGATGATTGAAGTAATTAGGCTTGGATCGGTTGATGGTGGAAGTAGCCGTGAGGGTGGTTTGGCATGGTTCCATTCATGATGTTGGTATGTGGTTAGATTGACCCATGGGTTTAGGTCTATCTCTAGGTGATCTTGAATGGTTATTGTATCATAGATTTAGCTGATATTTGTGAGCAGAGCATATCCCCGTTGGATTCATTTTTGGCTATAGTTTAGGGTAGCTAATTATGTTATTTTGATACAGGATATTGATTGACTTTTCTACTTCGTGGCGGATATTATTCTTGGAAGGAAGTTTCCTACGCGCACGGATTTCGTCGTATTGAGGCGAGTACCTCTGACTTGTCTTTTAAATTAGTCATAGCTGATATGCTTGATATGCTATGTTTAGCGGTAGAGTAATGTATTATTTTATACCTGCTCTACCTTTGTTGATACTGTTTATGGTATACCTGGCATATGATACCTATACCTTTAGGACTTAGGCTATGGTGCATTATCTATGATCCTTGCATGTCATGTTGATATAGGTGGACTAGATAGTGGATGTTGTTTGACCTGAGTCATGCATCATCGTGCACTGTGCATCACTGTCGATCAGGGGCCCCCTTACGGGTGAGTCAGGTTGACAGTCATACTGACCTATCCATACGACCACTCATGGGTTAGTGGTTGACGGAGTATGGGTAGTGTGCTCTGTGCTGCTCCGCTCATGCACTCATGGGTTAGTGAATCGGAGTGTGGTAGCAGACAGATGTCCCTCCTTGAGTAGTCCATATACCAGGAGATGAGAGAGAGAGGTCTCTCCCCCATTTATATACATGGGGTAGGTGTTAACACTCAGGTAGAGATATCCCCCATAGAGGACCTGGGGTAGGGATGTTACTTCGACAGTGACGAAACATTCAGGTAGAGATATTCCCCGGATAGGTCATGGGGTAGGGGTGTTATGCCGACAGCATACCGTCTACTCGGTCGCTCTGGAGCAGTGATGACAGAGTACGGACGGCAGTCACAGCTCTACGTCGGAGGGTGGCCTCCGTTCAGCTTCCTCCCGTGCATAGGTGACGATGTCTGACGGCGACAGAGGTGACCATGTCATCGCACCATGTGCATACGTATATATTTTGCATTTGCTCGTGCTTGTTATACTTGGATATTGCATATGATTGACATGCACATACAGGAGACCCTTATGTCTGGTTTCGGCGACTCAACCACATTGGTATGGTATTTGCTATTTCTGTTTTAGTTGTACTTACCACTGCCTGTACCTGTGTTTATTTCGATAGCTTGTTACTCTATTGCTAGCTTAGACTATCTTGTATATCTGATGAGATATCTGTTGAGTACTGTGACTCACCCCGTTAGCTCCCTGTTTTTATTTCAGGATGATTGTCTGGAGTGCCCGGCAGCCTGTCCCCGTTCGCGTATTTCTTCGATATGATTCCGGGATGTTTTCTTTACTTGTTGGTGGTACATGTTGGTATCCGTTTTCTGTTTCTTTTACTTTACTTTTCCGCTACTGTATTCGTGTTTGGTTTTGTCATTTTATACGGCGGTATAGTTGTACTTTTGTGAGCCATGGAGGTCTTGTGCTTTGCGTTTGTCGTAAGTCGTACCGGTACGCAGTTTTATCGTCATTTCGTTTCCGTGTACTTTAGATGGTTGTTCCAGCCCTATAGGTTGTGGTACAGTTGTTTGAGGTGGTCGTAGATGCTTGGTTTCCGAATTGTCCGTCGGTCGAGGGAGTGGCAGTCCGGTCGGTATCGGGCGGGCAGCTCCTCGGGGTGTGACATCCCTCTTTCGGGGAACGCATCATCACCTACTCCACTCTGGAAAAGTTACCTTTGCCAACCAGCACCTCCGGTTGGACTTTTGCTCGACCTCCGAAGCTCCTGGATCTTGAGACGTCCGTACCTCGACCTATCCCTATTTATGTTCGTAGTCCTCACTCGGCTAAGTCTTCTGTTCGATTTTCCAGATCAGGTCTTCGTGCCCAGTCCTCGACCAGGTCTTCGTGCCCAGTCCTCGACCAGGTCTTCGTGCCCAACCCGCAGTCAAGTCTTCGGTGACCAGCCCTCGGCTAGGACTTCGTGCTCAGTTCTCGACCAGGACTTCGTGCTCAACCCTGCAAGTCAAGACTTCATGCATAGACAATCTAGAACCTTCCTACACACTTAACAAATATGTTAGATCACAACACAAACTTAACTTTGTACTCTTTGTCATTATCAAAATTAGGTTCAATCTGGTGCTTCCGACACCAACACTAGGTGGTCCTATGCAATACAGATAAATATACCTATTTGAAAGGTTTTTGAGTAAATTAAAAATAATGTTTGTAACAAAGCAAAAGTGAAGGATCAATATGTAATGCATATTTAGTTGAAGAAGCAACTTTCTTCTACGTACTTTTATTATTTTGTTGATAATGTGAAAATTAAACATCGTAAGTGTTCTTAAAATTCCAATGATAGTCAACCAAATTAATCTAGAGATGTTTCCTATTTTTAAATTTTTTGGTAAGGTAATGGGCGCAACTATTTTTAGGTAGTTAAAACAACAAGAATATCATACTTTCAGGACATATATATACTCCTAAACTATGAAGAGATCAAATCATACATAAGGCAATAGTTCAAGTATATATACCTACATAGCTTTTCGTATATTTGACATGTTTTCTAATATGACTTTAAATCATAATATGACTTCAAATTACCTTCTTTGACAGCTTGCATGAACAACAACTACACCTAAAAATTGTATCAATAAGTGCAAGTGAGGTAAATCACAAGGATGAATTTGAATTTTGATTTCAAATTTATGTGAGTTAGCGATTAAATATTACAATGCAACTGTATTATATATATATATATATATATATATATATATATATATATATATATATATATATATATATATATATATATATATATTTTGAGGAACGATCAAAGAATATCAAATATGCAAGATGAAAGGTTAAAATATCATGCATCAAGACCTCTTTGTAACATAACAGACTACCCAGGTTATTATGTTAATGGATTCATATTTCACGTGGTCCAACGTGATTCTCAAAGGCTCACGTATAATTCTAGTATTTACGTAAAAAGATTCACAAACAACAATGATACTCAATTTGATTATTATTGTAGATTTGAGTAAATCATAGAGGTTGAGTATCCTGCTTTACCTTTAAAAATGTGTGTATTGTTCAGATGTTCATGGTATGATCCAACTCCAAGAATATGTACTAGAATATATCATTTCTACAATTTAATTGAGGTTAACGCAATAAAAAATTCAACAAGTTTAAGCCTTTCATCTTCGCCATACAAGTTGGTCAAATATTTTATCTTGAATACCCAACGAATAGAAGAAGACCAATTGAATGGTTAGCAGTGTGTGAAATAAAGTCTTCGGTATACCATAGAATTGTTGAACATCATAACTGCCCAAAACCATGATGGACATCGAAATGAAAAAGTGGAGATACACCCAGTTGATTTAAAATATAATCCATATCACAATTACATGTAGATGTTAATGCTACTTATGAGGAAATAAATGATTAAAATATATCTAGTGGTGAGGAGCTTGATATACTAATGGAGTCTAGCAATAAGAACTTATAAAATATTTATTGAGTTAATTCAAAATGACATGTTATGATTAAAAATTAGTAACAATGTCATATATTTAGGGACGACATATATATTCCATCGCTAACAGCGACGACGTTGTATATTCTATTGCAAAAAACGTAGCGATGTAAATCTAAATGACGACGTTGTATATTCTATTGCAAAAAACGTAGCGATGTAAATCTAAATGACGGAATATATTCCGTCACTAATTGAATATAGCGACGGAATATGTTTGTTGCTAAAGGCTATATTTTTTTTGTATGTAGGGGAATCCAGGGGATCAAGTCTAACAAACTCATAATTGCTTACCATTTCTAGGATATCATGCATCTGAGAATATTCGTAGTTATTGCTTGTGAGTTCACACAGGGTGTAAACTTGTTTTAAGAATAGAGAAAGTGACTTTGATACAGAGTGACCTTAAAAAAGATGATGTTGGGATTTCGCCTTAGGAGGGGCTGTCGACGACAGAGTCGAGATGCATATGTCGTTAGGCATGATGAGGAGGATTGAGGTGGTGTCCGATGCTGAGACTAAGAGACTCAGACTGAGACAAAATCTGAGATCGAGATGGAATCCTGAGATGAAGTCCCGAGACCGAGATCTGAGATAGAGATGGAGTTTCGAGACCAAGATAAATTTCTGAAATCAAGATGAAAATAATGGTTGATCCTTTGGCTAGTCTTGACCAACAGGAAGGAGTGTGCTCAGTCAGTTTATCCCAACATAAACCTCAGTTGATCCCCTTTCGAGTCAATTTGACTCATCACGATTTTACTTGACAGATCAGCACGGATATTAACTTACGAGATACATAGGAACATAACGAAACCTCAGCATCAATGCCCATTACAAATTTTAGATCCGGACAAAAATATTATATTACTCACTCCGATCGTTTGTGAGGGTTCCTAAATGGAAAACCAAGAGCTGGTTTTATCATTTATGGACTTCAGTCCTCGGCACACATTAATAATCCCCATTGGTTAGTTGGACTGCTCACAGTGTCGCACCTCGATCCAATGGCGGCTTTCCATGATGTTGCTCATTGCCTTCGGTGGACTGAGCGCGGCTGGCGATGAGAGGATACGTGAGAAAGGAGGATCACAGCAGGATTTGGCGTTTCATAGCCCACAGTTTTAAGACACCACAGTCCAGTGATCTGCATGCCCACAGTGTGACAGTAGTACCACTTTGCCGTAATCTATTTAGCTACGCACCCACTTCTCCCCTAGTTGACAGATGATAGATTTCCTCGAAGGGATGTATACGCGACGAGTAGTTTGGAGCTTGAGCATTAGCTGACAAAAGTATGGGTTAAGTACCAATTCGATACTTTTCACATTGGAGCAATACAAACAGTGGATAGAAGGAATATCTGACACCTCTTTTGAACCATCACTTAATTATTCGACTACATATATACTCTTAACTATTCCAAACCGATTGTTTTATACTATACCTAATTTGACTTAGGAAGTCTGTAGTTATTGATGCTTGAATAATAAATGCTCGTTGCTGTCAGTTTTCCTGCAAAATTTCTAATCCAAGTTTGAAATTGTCTATTATTTTGAAGGATGTTATTTCTGAAGAAAGAGATTAAACAGAAGAGGCTGAAGTCGAACAGGGGACAAACCGGAAGAGCTTTGGGTCCAGTAGTTTCATCTTGATGTCTATCCCTTTCCTCTTGGAAGCTCACGCGCCCCATTAGTTACACCCTGCCCTTCCTACGATTGTCAAAAGTCCACACACTATCAAAAAGGGTGGGCGGCCGGGAAGCTCTTCATGGAGAAGCTTCACCAACTCCGAAGTCCAATCTCATCTCTTATCTTCCTTTAACTCTTCTCAACATCGATCCCTCTCTTCTTCTTGCGCTCCGACTCGATGTTGATCGATCCAATCTAGATTGAAGGAGAAAAAGGTTCTTTTTCGAAGTCTGCTTCTGTATTTTCCTCGCACAGTTCTATGTTCTTCACTACCTTAGTCGACGGCAGCATGAAGGACGAACCTTTTCAACGCCACTATCTCCACCACCGTCAGCAGCAGCAGCAGCAGCAGCCGCAGCTGCAGCAGAGGAGTCTCTCCGATGAAGTCGACAGCAGCAGGAGTAGCGGGGAGAATAAGAGGATGAAGGTCGACGAGCCCAAGGACAAGGAGCGGGCAGCGGCGGAGGGGTCGACGATCGAGGTGATAAAGCGGCCCCGAGGGCGGCCGCCCGGTTCCAGGAACAAGCCCAAGATCCCCGTCGCTATCCCGCGCGACGAGGAGCTGTCTTCCGCCATGTGCCCTCGCGTCCTCGAGATCCCCACAGGCCACGACGTCGTCGACTCGCTGGCCGGCTTCTCCCGCCGCCGCAACCTCGGCGTCTCCGTCCTCTCCGGCACCGGCACCGTCGCCAACGTGACCCTCCGCCAGCCACAGCTCGGCGGAGCCGGATCGGTTTCCACGATCTCCTTCCGCGGACACTTCGAGATCCTCTCCATCTCGGCCACGTTCCTGCCGCCGGCTATGGCGGCGCTGTCGACCGCATCCGACGCGGTCGGGGGCCTGATCTCGATCTCTCTAGCAGGACCTCAGGGGCAGCTGGTAGGCGGAATCGTGGCAGGGCCGCTGGTTGCCGCGGGGACGGTTGTGATAGTAGCCGCCGCATTCGCCAAGCCAACCTTCCACCGCCTTCCGTCAGCAGACGACGCGTCGATCTCTATCTCAATCTCCGGCGACATGGAGGACCACGAGCAGAACACGTACACGCAGCGGCGCCACCAAGGGCCAGTGGACGATGTCTCGGCAGCTGCGGCGTCGGCGTCGGCGGCGGAACCCACCGGCCTGTCGATCTACGGGAGCCACGCAGCGTCGGACGTCATTTGGGCGCCCATGGCGCGCCCTCCACAACCCCCCACATTCTGATGCCTAATTAATTAATATAATCAATTTCCCCACTTTTCCTACTTTATCATCTTTAATTAGACAATATATTGGTTGGAATTCTGATATATAGCTTCCAAACATCGTCTTCCAATTAATTTGGTGTTCCTTTTTATATATAATATATAGCACTGCACAATCTGCCGGTGAAACAACTGTCGAGTGAGTTCTCAGAAACACTGAATACTCACGCATGCATGGATATTAATTGACTGGATTTTTGTTCACCTTTCTGTGGTCATTTGGCGATACAAAGATTAACGCTCCTCGATTAGCAGCGATCTGTTGTTGCTTGCTGCATTGGATATCTGCCTGTTTCGTTCACTGTCACTGATCTTCTCCTTCCTCCTCTTCTCTTCTCTTCCTGGACCCTCACCTGTTTGGCTGGCAGGGAGCAAGCGAGGAGGGGGTGCATCTACTTTTTGACTCCGAGGGGGAGGACTTCAGCCTTGGGGAAGAAAAGGAGAAAGAACTGGCACATTAAAAGCAGCAACGCACCAATGAAGTACTCCATTAACATGTAGGAGGGTTGTACTTTGGAAATCTAGCGCTATGTATCAGGAAAGTAAAAGTTTTTGAGATTTGAAAATCAAAATCTAATAAAATTAGTATATCAGTCTACCTAACATGTTAGTTATAATATCCGAGTTAATAATTTCGTGATTTACATTCTCTGTATTAGTCTTAGGACGGATTCGCAAGAATGTTAAGGGCAATCGAATCACCTTTTACCATCAGGAAAGTAAAAACTGCATTTCCTGAGGCTATGGTGTAGCAGAAGGATGACTAAATTATCTTTTAAGTATTTGCGGTTCAGTCTTTAGCTACGACGAATTTAGAAGAGTTTTTCTTCCAAATAAGACACGTAATTGTTGGATGTTGAGCTTCTAGACCACCCCCTACGAACGTTTTCCGATTTATCCTAGTGGCCAGTGGGAAACTTTCGTGGGGTCGGACCAGTCACCCTAGATTCAACATTACCCAACCTGATTAATCATTTTTTAGGGAAAGTAAAAGATGCAACATGTATGTCTGAAGATAGATCACACCATTTTCTCACGCCTTGATTTGCTTTCTAGCTAGATCTGACGTCGAGTTGGGTTCGTTTGGGTCCATAACTGGGTCAACGAATCAGTTGCCCATTAACTCGGATCGCAGGGCCAAACCATAATTGGCCAGGCAGGATGGGTTACGATTTCAAGCCTTTAAAAACTGACGGACTGTCGGTTAGCCATTGGTTCAGTTTGCCCGTTCCATTTTTTTTAATACTAGTTAACCAACAGTTCTTAGCCATTGGAAACCGGTGGTTCCCAATCATTAGGGGGTGGGGTGGGGTGGGGTGGGGATTTTTTTTTGATTTTTTTTTAACGATTAAGATCATTTGAACACTTTTTAATTAATCAATGATAATGATTTAGTGTTCGTTACTATCCAATCTCTATAAATAGAGAGTTCATTTCATCATTTCCACACATATCTTCTCTACTCTCATTCTCAATTCTGCATTCTCTACATGTTTTCAACACCAATTCTTCATTTCTATGCACTTTCGTCTCCAACTTTCAACAACAATGGAAGGAGACCATGGAGGTTCTATTGATGCTGAGAGCATCAAATAATTGAATCTAGTTTTGATGTTGGTAATGATTCAAAGTTAAGGTTTGTGTTGATCTAACAATGTTACTCTAAGTGTGCAGGAAAGTCCTAGTTGAGCTAGACACCAAGTCCTGACCGAGAGCAGGGCAACGATGACCTGATCGAAGGTTGGGCACTAAGTCCTAACCGAAGGCTAGGCAACGAAAATATGACAGGGGATTGAGCACTAAGACCTAGCCAAGGGCTAGACAACGAAGTCCTAATCTGGAAGATCGGGCAGAAGACTTGGCTGATTAAGGACAACATGTTGGTGCTAGGAGCCCCAGATAATGAAACCTGATTTTAATATTGGCAAAGGTTCAAAGTTAAGATTCATTATGATATAACATGTTGAACAAAGTATGCAGGAAAGTCCTAGTTGAGCTAGGCATTAAGACTTGGCCGAAGACTGAGCAACGAAGACCTGACCGAGATTAGGCACTAACTCCTGTCAAGAATCAAGCACTGAAGTTCTGGTCGAGGATTGGGCACCAAGACCTAACCAAGGGATGGACAATAAAGTCATGATCTGGAGGATTGGGTAGAAGACTTGGCTGATCGAGGATAACGGATAGGAGTCGAGAAGGGTCGAGGATCAGAAGTCATGAGTTCTAGAGTTAAGATCAAAGGTTGAGCAACAGTCCAATCAAGGGTTGGCAAAAGGTAAACTCTCCTGAGAGAAGTAGGTGAGGACGCGTTTCCCATCGAGGGAATAGTAGGTGTCGGTCATTTCTATTGAAACCAAAAAGTCAGGACCCAACAACCCAAGTTGTATAATGTATTGCATCTTATAATACATATATTTTTTCTTGTGTTTTTCTAACTCTAATATATAGAAAAACAAAGCAGAGGGGCTAGAAACCTAGGTTCAAGCGCCTGAAAGAGACTTAGGCGCCTGGGAGGCACTTGGGCGCCCAGGACTTCTTTGACTCGGCCACGATCGATTGAGTTGGCGTGTGTAGATTGGACGATCCACGTCACATCCCCGGCACCCGGGAAGCATATAGGCACCCGGGAATGGATAATACTTCAAGATGATGCTTTGACAATCAGTTGTCACATCATCGCAACACAGGTGCTCGTATCGCTATACAGGCGCTCGGGACACCTTATAAAAGGCGCCTCTACCAGAGCACTCCACATCATCCATTCTACAACTTTCGCTCTTATATGTTGTACTAAAAACAACTCTACAATACTACAACGCTCAGACAACGATGCCAAATCTAGGATCTCTTTGTTGTCAGTATATTTAAGTTTGCAATTGTAATTTCACTTCCATACTCTTGTACTCATTTCGAATTATTAGTAGATTTCCCAAAGTACATAATCAAGGATTGTGAACCTTGGAGTAGGAGTCGTCACAGATTCTTCTTTCTTATTTCCACTGCAACTCTTATCGTCCAAATTTTGAAAAAGTGAAAGAGCGATATTCACCCCCCCTATTGCTCTCCTCGATCCTACACAACGGGCAGGAGTCGAGACAAGTCAAAGATCGGACGTCACGAGTTCCGGAGTTGAGATTGGAGGTTGAGCAAAAGTCCAACTGGGGGTTAGCAACAGGTAAACTCTCCTGAGAGGAATAGGCAAGAACGCGTTCTCCGAAAGAAGGAACAGTAGGTGTTGGTCTGACCTAGGGTTTTAGTTGAAACCTAGAAGTCAGGACTGGATAGCTAGAGATGTCCAATGCATCTCATTCAGTATATTATCATTATGTATGTACTAACTTGGTGGGCACAGAAATGTTGAAGGTCGGAAGAATGGCTCCAAGGGGTTGGATGGCTTCTAGGCACCCACAAGAACACGGGCACCCCAGTGGCTTTCTAGTGCCCGAGACCATACGACTCAGCCAATGCTTGGCTGATCTAGCACACTCACAGTGGTCGACCCACATCACCACACAGGCACCCGTGTTGATACAGGCACCCGGGAGTGGATAGAGTTTCTGAATCAGTTTTCAACGATCAACCACCACATCATCACAATAGGGGCGCTCGTATGGCTATATAGGCACTCGGGATACCCTTTTTAAAGGGTCTTCGATCAATGCATTGGAAATCAATTCTTCTACCATTCTTGCTCTTGTGTGCTGCACAAAAAATCATTCAATGATGTCGTAACGCCACTCTGACAACGAAGCTTCAACTTTCATTTCTATAATCGTCGGTATATTGTTCTTTTTTGTACTTCACTTTTGCATCCTTGTATTCATACCGGATTATTAGTGATTGCCTAAAATAAATGATCAAGAATTGTGGGCCTTGGTGTAGGAGTTATCACAGACTCCAAACCAAGTAAAGTAAATAGTGTTAGCATTATTTCTTATACTTGTACTTTATTCCGCTGCGTATTTTACTCTTTTCTGACTCAATTTATGAAAATGTGAATGAGCGTTATTCATCCCCTTTATTGTTCTCTATCATCCTACAAGTTCATCATCTTGATCTCAAAAGGGAAAGGAAATAATGAATCCGCCCAACATTCAATCCACCGATAATGAAATCGAGCACCTTCCGACACCCAAAAACACAAGGAAGTTTTGATCCAATTATTTGTAAGATTCAAAAAATTTCTCCTCTAAAATTTTCTATTTTCACTAAACATTTTGAGAAGATCACTTTTCCATCAGGAGAATTGCGCGTAAAATGTAAGGACTGCAATGTTTTCTACAAATTCTAAGCCGGTAGCGGCTATGAGTCATTGAAACGACATGTAGAAACAAACCACTCAACGGAATATGTACTTGACTATTCTCAATCATAATTATTTATATTTTCTTCAACTAGTCGTAGTACTGATTCTGATTTATTTTTATATTCAAATAATAAATTAAGAGAATCATTAACTAAATTTGTTCCCATAGAACATCTTTATTTTAGTTTTGAATCTAAATGTACATTTGAAGATTTTTGTAATAAATCTCTTAATCCATGTGCTAAATATGTTTCTAGGACTACACTTACTCATACAATTAAAAAATAGTAAAATAAAGAAAAACTATTTAATTGATGAATTTATTAAATTAAATAATAAATTTTTTTATATTCCAATATTTAGAGTCATCATTGACAAACACATTCGTATATAGGTGTAAGTTTTCATTAGATCGCTAATTCTTGGATCTTCAAAAAAAGAATGTTAGCATATACCATTTTTGATGAATCACATACTACTCATAACATTGCATAATTATTATGTTTAATTTTAAAAGAACATGGATTAATTCATAATATATTTTTAAGATCATTAGATAATGCTACTTCTAATCAAGCTTGTATAGAAGATCTAAAATTTGTTTGTCAATCTATTATTGGTGGTTTATTTTTTCATATTCGTTATATATATCATGTTTTAAATTTATATGTTAAAGAAAGACTAAAAATTTTAGAAAATCACATTAAACCAATTAGAACTGTAATTTCTTATTTATGGTCACATCCATTTATAATGAAACAATAGGGTAGGTTTTGTAAAACTAATGGAATGAAATCTAAAAAAAATTCATGTGATGTACTAATAGGTTGAAATTCAACATATCAATTATTACAAGATTCTTTTTAATATAAAAATTATTATATTCATTTTTTGCATAAAATACTAATGTTAATATATATTGATTTTCACAATAATGAAATATTTGTAGTAGTATTTATAAAATTTTATAATATTAACGATGCAACTGAATAACTTTTCGGTATTTATTATCCTACTGTTCATTTAGTTTTAGAGAATTTTTCTAATATAGTATTAGTTTTAAATGAATATATTAATAATGAATCTTTATCTTCTTGCATATTAGCTATGAAAATTAAATAGAAAAAAATATTTTTATGTTATTCATGAAATTTATTTAATTGTATTTACTTTAGATCCTAAATTTAAATTAGATGTTTATAAGAAATATTAACTTTATATTATGAAACTTTTATTCCATTTAGAAATTCTTTTTCTTAATCTAGTTAATATTATATATAATATTAGAATTTATTTATTAGATATTTATAATTAATATTATGTTAAATATAGAATAAAAACTAATATTTCTAAAATACAACAAACTATTAGTAATAATTTAAAACTTACAAAGCACAACTTTTATTTAAAGAATGAACGAAATATTCATGAGGATTCTTAAGTTCCTCACAGAAACTTAAGAAAGTATTTTATGACTTCTTTTAATTTTAATGAAGCGGATAACAAAAATTTTGATATCCTAAAGTGGTGGTCATAGAAAGCTCAAAACTTTTTTATCCTCTCCGTGATCGTCAAAGAAATTTTAGTTTGTCCAGCGTCAATTGTTGTCGTGGAGTAGACGTTTAATGTCGATAGCAACATATTAAATGAGCGGCGATCAACTTTGTCTCTCAACTCATTAGAAGTCAAATCATTACTTGATGATTGGACCAAAGCAGAGAAAAGAATCAAAGGAATACAACTTTCATATGACAAAGTCGAAGATTTTGATACCGAAGGAATAAATACCATGAGAACGGGAAATGAAAGTGAGTAACAATGCCACTTCCTAATGTAAAAGGGTAAAAAATGTAAAAGATTATATGAGCTTTAATTTTCCTATACCCTAAGAGGATACGTATGTAACTTAAATAAGTGTCAACCTTTTTTAAAATAAATTTTAAAATTTTTAATATAATAATCATGAATCATGGCGAATCATGCACCGAATCGTGAACCAATAATTCTGAACCATGAACTGTAACCATTTTGGGTGGTTAAGGATCGACCTGTTAGGAATAGTCCTGAACCGGTAGTTTTGAACCGTGGTTAGGTCTATTTCAAACTTAGTGTCTGTGGTTTGATGTGACCTATGGAGGAGCTTCTTTGTGTAGGGAAATTACGGTGATGATGGCAGTGGCTCACAACATAGAGGTGTCGAATCCTTGCTCACTTGTCGCCATGCATATAACGCAGTCATTGGTAATATTGTTGGGCAATAAATAAGTTTAGTTATACATACATACATGCAATAATAATGTTAGACAATCTATTGCCGGAATAGAGGGAAAGTTTAATTGAATTGAAATTACACAAAATCAATTCCAACTTATCTGTCGAGATGACCTAAGCAGATAATCTCAAGCTATTAGCCTTGAAAGTTAGGTCGAGCTGCTAGGTTGTTTGGAAGATTACTATTTTGTATCGCCGAGTCCAAAAGCAGAGTCGTCAAATCGAGAAGTAGAGTTGTCGAGGCTTGAGCTCAACGCAGTTTTCTTGAAACAGATTCATCTCACCTTTGGCTATTCTTCGAGGTTCTCTCCAGTAATATGTTTACCAGGATACAACAACAGACCATAATCACCACTAAACACTGGTAGATCATGGCTAACCGAGAATGCACCTGAGTGCTATTATGTCTAGTTCAATTGAGAGGATGCACAACTGAGAGAAAATAATCGGGGAACGAAGGTTGAGGATTCATTTGCTATTGCTTTCACTTCTATTCCTCTACTCTTACACACGACCTCTTTTTATAGGAGCACTCACCCCTAGCTGCAATGAATGATCGAGTTATGGCCATTCAACGTTGGGTTTAATGTCATCATTAATAGGTTTAATGTCGGTTATTATTGCTGAGAAGTTACGAAACCACCATTAGTGGGTTTAATGTCGGCTATTGTTGTTGAGAAGTTACGGAATCTCCATTAATTTTAGATTAATGATTATGTTATACTCTTGAGCAGGTAGTAAAAAGAGATTTAGGTGGCAACACGTTAGTTCATTTGCTTGAGCAAATTTTGCCTCAATCAGTTTGACAATATTCAACATGCGTAGGTCGTGCTCGCACATGATTCAACTTGGTTTAGTCCAATCTTAGCCCTAGATTTACACCCCCTGCGCACCAATGTATGAGAGAGAGACTCTCTTAATGCATATATTCACAATATCAATGCATTTGCCATAATTTAAACTAACAATAAACCAAGAGACTCCCAACGTGGAACTAAAAACTCATACACAATAGAGTCTCTTCTTCTCCACCTCTTTATTCCATTTACATTTCCAACAATTCCCCCACATGATTAGAAAATAGGATATGTGATAACATTCAACAGTTGAGTCCAATATAGGACATATAGATTTTACCCTTTGAACCTTTCTTTATGAAGATTTGTTTACTTACTGGCTGATAGTTAACATGATGCCTTTGAACTGTCCTGCCATTTGTGTAGGTATTGACATATTTCACCTTGGACTTTGCCTAATACAACTCAGTTCTCATGAGTGTGTTCGTTCTTGGCCATAAACACGTTTGATTCTATGAGAAGTTCTAAGAATTGTGTCTCCAATTCTCTTCGAAGCGGCCCTATTTTTTTCTCACATCGGTGATCTCTGGATCACTAAAAGTAATTTCCTTAACCTTTATTTTTCACTGATATATTTAGGTGGTTCCCCTACAGTGAATACTTTGTCGGTGCAGTTAGGTTATCCCTTTGAACCTAGTTCTTAGGATCTCCAGTGAGTTTCCTTTGCACCAACATTTCTCATTGGCATCAAACCCATCCCTCACGGTGAACTTGCAATTAGTTCTCTATTTAACCCTTTGGTTAACAGATCTGCTAGGTTGCCCTTTGATTTCACATAGTCAACAGTGATAACTCTCATTAAGAGTAGTTGCCTAATGGTATTATGTCTACGACGTATATATCTAGACTTACCATTATACAGATGACTCTATGCTCCGCTAATTGTTGATTGACTATTGCAATGTATGCAAATTATCTGCACTGATTTCAGTCTTCTAAGAATATATTTTAAGAATTGTCGTAGTCATTTAACTTCTTCACCATATTTGTTAAGAGATACAAACTCAGATCCCATCGTGGATCTAGTTATTACGATTTGCTTAGAAGATTTTCACGAAATGATTGCACCTCCCAGAGTGAATACATATTCACTTGTAGACTTAGAGTCTTTTATATCAGATATCCAACTCGCATCATTATATCCTATAATCAAATCAGGATATCTCGTATAGTGCAGTCCATATTCACTAGTACCCATATTCACTAGTACACATTAAGTACCTCAGTACTTTTATTATTGTTAGAGTTGCAAGGTTGTAAATAAAGTCCCGCATTGAAAATACATGGGAAAGATCATGAGCTTATAGAGGAAAGATATCTCTATTGGTATGAGACCATTTGGGTAGAGCCCAAAAATAAACATATGAGGGTTTAGGCTCAAAGTGGACAATATCATACCATTGTGGAGATATCTAAATTCCTTCGATCCCAACAATTAGTATCAGAACCCGAATTGCCAGAAGGTCTAACTGCCGATCGTGCATAAGAGTTATGGTCTAATCGAGTCATGTAAGTAGAATATTGCTCTTGAACAAAAGAAATGGGGGCTCCCATGTTTAGATTAAGAGGACCAGACACTAGGCGGGAAGTCTTAGTCACAGTTACGCAAGAAAATCCTAGTAGATCGGGTGGACCGAGGGATAGGAAGACTTGGTGGGTAGAAGATCAAACGTCAAACAAATAGACTTTCTGCTTAAGGGGGTCCTGTGGTCCTTTGTTTGAGAGGAGATTGTTGGAGTTGTAAGGTTACAAATAAAGTCCCACATTGAAAACACAGAACTTATACAGGAAAGATATCTCCGTATGAGACTTTCAGGTAGTACCCAAAAATAAAATCATGAGGGCTTAGACCTAAGTGGATAATATTATATCATTACGGAGATATCTAAATTTCATTGGTCCCAACAATTATCCCTTACCATTGCTCAACACTAGGATTACTCACGTATCTACTCAGTTTATTTACTGTATAGACTGTCTGGTCGTGTACAACTCATTAGCTACATCAAATTTCAAATCACTCAAGAGTACTCTATCTGAGAGATATTTTCTCTTTATTCTTCGATAAATATTAACTTGTATCTTTTGGCATTCGTGCCAATGCAATATCATCGTGAATTTCTCAAGAAATTTATCAACGTAATGAGATTGACTAAGAACATGTCTTTTTACTATTCTAATAATTTTAATTTTTAAAATCGCATCAGCTTGGCTCATTTTTTTCATGCCAAATCTTGAGTTTAATATGTTTCAGTGCATTTGATTATCTTATCATTGCTCCTAATGATAAGTATGTCATCTACATAAAGGCATAAGATGATATAGTCATTCTATGTAGCTTTTATATAGACACATTTATCACATTCATTGATTTTGAATCCACATTCATTTATAGCATCGTCAAATTTTTCATGTCACTGTTGTGGTGCTTGTTTCAAGTCGTATAACAATTTTACCAATCTACACATCTTGTTTTTGTAAGATCGATGCACGTGAGAGGGGGGGGGGTGAATCACGTGCGTTTTAAAAAATTAAATCAGAGTGCTTTAAAAAGCGTGCACAGCGGAAATGAAAGAGACGAAAAACAAACACACAAACACGAACGATTTTTACTTCGTTCGGAGCCTTCGGCGACTCCTACTCGAAGGCCCAGGTCCCTCGGACCTTTCCGTTGGGCAATCTACTAAAACTCTCTATCGGTCAACTCCGATAGAGTAGGCGAGTACAAATGAATTGAAAGTGTGACAACCCCACACTTTCAAGTAATTAAGTGCAATAAAGTATTAAAAGAAATTCTTCTTTTTACCGACGTCCGGAGTAGGTCGACTCTTTCGGGGCAGCGGGACGTCGTCGGCTCGAAGTGTAGCGTTTCCGGAGCAAGGCGCGAGCGTAGAAGAACTTGAAAGCTTTGGAAGAAGTGTTGTCCTTTGAAGAGGGTCGAGGCCCTCTTTATATAGGGCAGGGGGCGCCCGACATGCTCGGGGCGCCCCCCACGTGGCTCTTGATCCGGCGAGCCCTCCGGTCAAGGCTGATCTCTGCTTCTTCGGGATCAGCTTTGACTAGGGCGCCCGACGCGCGCGGGGCGCCCGATTTGACCGGTCAAAGCGTCATCTTCAGGGCTTCGCGAGGGCGAGCTTCGGCAGCTAGCAGTGAGGTGGCACAGGGGGCGCCCGATACAAGCGGGGCGCCCCAAATAGCGCTGCTGTCGGGGCGTTTACCTCTCTGCTGACTTTGTGTTGACTCTGGGGCGCCCGACACATCCGGGGCGCCCTGCTCAGCTACGGCCTCACTCCTTTGAGGCTCTCTGAGCTGCAGAAACACAGTCCTTCGGTCCTGCATCCAGGGTTAGTCCAAAACAAGGCTAGTACAATATTATATGGACTAAAATAAGATACAATTCTAAGTTAATTAGATCCTGTCTCCCAGACCAGGATCTAACCAGGACTCAACTTAGATCACCTAAATGGGTCTAAGTTGGACCGCGCCTAAAGTCCAAGATTGGACTCGTCCTCACTGGGTCGCTCCTCCAGTGACTTACCTTACTTACCCATTGTGCAGCTCTACTTGACTTCTTGACCCTACCAGGACTTCCTGCCAAGGCTCAACCACCTTGGTCTTCCTGCCAAGTCTCAACCAACTTGGTCTTCAGCCAGTTGTCAGGTCCCGCGGACCCAACTGGACTTCCCGCCAGGACTCAACCATCCTGGACTTCAGCCTGGTGTCTGGTCCTAAGTCTTTCAACCCTGCACACTTGGTAAAGAGGTTAAACACACACAACCCTAACTTTAACCACTTTGTCATACATCAAAACCCGAGTTTGACCGTTGGTGCAAACTGCACCAACAATCTCCCCCTTTTTGATGTATTGACAACTCAGGTTAAAGTTAGAGAAAAACTAGCAGATACATGCAAGTAAATAAAAGATAAGCATGAAAGTACATGGTGCAAAATTAAGTAGCAAATAGAATTTTCTAAGCTTTAACCCTACTCTCCCCCTTTGTCATTCATCAAAAAAACATACGTATATTAAGTTACGGAGAGTAGGATCCAAAACTAAGTGATAGGGAAAACTAGACTTAGGCAAAATAGATTAAGTAAGATAAATAGCCTAAGTGAAAAAAGGAACTCCCCCTAAATCAATTAACTTAGCTTTCAAAACTAACAAATAGTTTTCAACAACATTATTTTTCAAATGAATTAGAAATATTTTCAAAGTTAAGCTTGACAATCTTTTTAAAAGAAAATATATAAAAATTTCCCAAATAATACATATTTTTCAATAGTCAAAAGAAACTTTGCTACTGAGCTTTAACTTACAAGAAGGAAGATATTCTAAGAATAAGCTTTAAAAGTTTCAAGACCATTATTCAATTTATAAAACTAATTTTTCAAGAATATACCTTAGATTCTTTTGAAAATAGTTATACTTTAAAAGTAATATCATAGACTTGATCAAACTATTAATTTTCCAAGTTAGTTTGAACTCCCCCTTAACTTGACAAGCCCTTAGAATTCCTTGTCAATTTCAAGGTAAACATTCTATTATGTCCTAGGGATATCCAAACTACAAATAAAAATATTTCAAAAGAATCATTTTTGGAAGTAAATCAATCAAAATATTTTGATACTTTCTAGTATAAGAACAAGCTATTAGTGGATTTTCAAAAAACATACGTGTTTTTATTTTAAAGTTAATTTGAAAATAGTTTATCAAAGAAAATTAGTAAAATTTGAAAAAGGAGATTTGCAAGACCCAAAAATACGGATTTTTCAATGCTAATTAGGAATTGCATGGAACTATTTATAAGCATAATCCTAATATTTTTCAAACAAAACAGTAAAAATAAGACATGTATGACATCTCTTAAAATAGGTTTAGATATAGGGCATTTTTATTTTTAATCACTTATTTTAATAAAATAGTTTAAAAGTATTTGAAGAGAGATTTTCAAGAGGATTGTTTAATATTTTGAAACAAAATTCGATATAGTAATAAAGTTATTATTATTTTTAAATGATAATAAGAATATCTTTGAAAGCACAAAAAATTGAAAATAAGTTTTGAAAAGAATATAATTGAAAGAATAAAAAAGACTTTAAAGCAAAAAGTATTTTTAAAACAGTTATTTTCAAATATGTTATAAGGAATTTGTATAGAAATATTTTCCCTCCCCCTCAACTCGATATTCTCCATAATCCCTTAGGGGTAAGTTCGTAAAAGAACAAGCAGAAAGAGAAAAGGAAACAAAAGAGTTTTTTTTTTTTTTGTTTAAGTTGGTTTAATTAAGGATTAGGTGTAGGCTTAATTAAGCCTTTAGTGTGGGTTTGCTTTTAGGTTTGGTTTAATTAGGCTTGGATTCATTAGATTTAAGTTTGGTTTAATTAAAGTTTAATTAGGTTAATTATATTCAAGTTTGGTTTAATTAAAGTTTTTAGTTAAGTTGGTTAAGGTTGGTTGGGTTGATAAATTTTAATTAAACATTAAAAATTAAGTTAAAGTTTTAAAATTTAATTATGATTTTAATTGAAGTAATATTTAAAGTTTAATTTTAATTAGGATTAAGAATTAAAGTTTAATTTTAATTAGGATTCAATTTTGGTAAAATTAAATTAAGATTTAATTAAGAGTTAAAGTTTGATTTTAATTAAGATTAAGATTAAAGTTTAAATAATTAAGATTTTTAATTAAACTTAAGGTTAAGGTTTAATTAATTAAGAATTTTAATTAAGATTAAGGTTAAAATTATTAAGAATTTCAATTAAGACTAAGGTAAAATTTTAATTACAAGTTTTAGTTATTTGGGGATTAAAGTTAGAGGTATTTAAATGAAGTTTTAATAAAGGGTTGAAGTTCAATTAGGTAAAATTTTAGGGGTTAAAATTTAATTTGGTCGAATTTTAAATAAATTAAAGTTAGTTAAGATTTAATTAAAGATTCAAGGTTAATTCATTGGAGTCTGAATAAAGATTGACATTCTAATTAATTAAGGATTAAAGTTGATTAAGGATTAAAGTTTATTAAGGATTCAAGTTTAATTAATTAAGAATTAAACTTTGATTATGTAAAGAGTTAGATTTTTAATTATATAAAATTTAATTAACGTTAAATTTTAATTTAATTTAAGTTAATTTAAGTAAAGTTTGATTAAACAAATTTTAGTTAAAGTTAAAGTAGAATTTAATTAAGGTTAATTTTTAATTTATGTTGAAATCTAATTAGATGAATTTTTAATTTAGGATTTAATTAGGTGAAAAATTAAGATTTAGATTAAGTTAAAATATGATTTAATTAAGAATTTTAAAGTTTAATTTTAACATTTAAATAAGATTCAAATTTATAAATACGATTAAAAATTTAATATTTAATTTGGTGAAAAGAAAGTAAAATTTTATTGGTTAAAATTTAATTAAGTAACGGTTAGGTTAGAATACCCAAGTTTCAAATTTCATTGTCTCTAATCATCTCACTCAGTCTAATATTGTCAATCAAAGGGATCCTATCGTTTGTGTGAGATGAGCTTGAATTTGATTTTTAATTTTAATTTTAATTTTAATTTTAATTTGAATTTTAATTTGAATTTGAATTTTAATTTTAATTTGAATTTTAATTTGAATTTTAATTTTAATTTGAATTTTAATTTGAATTTTAATTTGAATTTGAATTTTTAATTTTAATTTGAATTTTAATTTTAATTTGAATTTTAATTTGAATTTGAATTTTAATTTGAATTTTAATTTTAATTTTAATTTTAATTTTAATTTTAATTTGAATTTTAATTTGAATTTGAATTTGAATTTGAATTTTTAATTTTAATTTGAATTTTAATTTGAATTTTAATTTTAATTTGAATTTTAATTTGAATTTTAATTTTAATTTGAATTTTAATTTGAATTTTAATTTAATTTGAATTTTAATTTGAATTTGAATTTTAATTTGAATTTGAATTATCAATCAATAATTTAAATTTGGTTATCCTTATTCATCTCACTCGGTCTAAGTTATCAATCAAGGGAGTCCTATGATTTTGTGAGATGGTTTTGAGTTTGATTAGAAAAGTTAATTTGACCTTGTGTTAGATCCAAGTTTGACAAGTAGTAATTTAAAAGTACCCTTCAATAATTGACTTCCAGGCCATGACGAGGCACAGTGGCCTTCTTTGGCCGAAGCCTTATTGGAGCAACAACCATTTTCTAGGCAAAGCCGCTTAAAGAAGTTGAACTTTTAACTTACTCATTGAAAACCTTGGTACTAAATAGTACAAGATTCAAATTAACTTTGAAGCTAATCCTAAGTGCCCACCTGGGCAAAGGCTGATTTTGAGGTGCCAACTAGTTTGGTGCCTCCCCTTGGATTATAGGTTGAGTGCTTTGGGTTGTTAAAGTGGACTCTTAAATTTTCTTTGAATTTTGAATTAGTTACATTTTTTAATTTGTCTTTATTAGGAATTTTTGTAATGCTTAAATTATTGTTGGGTTTTAATTTCGAATTACCCACGTTTGTAGTTTTCAGTTTTGAAGAATTGTTAATTAACTTGGGTTTATTTTCAAGTTTAATGGTTTTTGAATTTTCGATTACAATTGAACTATTAACTGAGTTAAAAACTTTATTTAGATAAACATTGATTTTATCGAGGGTTAGATTTTCACAATCTGAATTAACTTGGTCAATGTTTTGTTTAACCAAGTCAGAGTTGAGTTTGTTCTGGTCTGAAAAGTCTAAAATATTGCAGGAAGTTTTTAACAAAATGTGCATTTCGGGAGGATTTATAGAGATATCTAATTTATTAGAAGAACCTTCTACACAGTCAGATATTTCAGAGATTTGCTCAGAATCATGCAAGACATTTGTATTAATAATACTAGGGGTATTCTTGTAATTTACCTCAATCGCATCCCCTAATTTAGTAGGCTTTACCGTTGGTTCAGGCTCGACCTTAGTTGCAAATTGGACTTGATCTTCCATCTTTAAATTTGGTTCTGCGATTGATTTAGTAGACTCATCTTCAGCTTTAAGCTTAGGCTCATCCAGCTCCTTCAAATTCTCGTGCAATTCATTCAGCCGAGTCCATAGGTCATATGCGTTGTTATACTTTTCCAGTCTGCAGGAAATTTTGTTAGGCAAAACTGCACAAATTAATTTATTTACCTGCTTGTTCAGTTCATCATTTTGAGATTGGTATCTCAGGGCTAACACGTAGTCGAAGTCTTGACTGCCCAAGAAGATCTCCATTGATCGCCTCCAATAGTCGAAATCTTCTGGACAGTAGTGTGGGGGCTCGTTGACATTTCGCCCTTGCATCTTATTTTGCGCCATTTAGAAATCTTGCATACAAAAAATAGACCAAACAAAGTCCCAAGACTAGGTCTTGGATTAGTAGTGCCGGCAGATATAAATATATAAAAATAAAATGACCAACTCGAATGGTGTTGCACCAAATTCGTGTAAAATCGATCGAAAAAAAACTAATACATAAATATTGATAATAATATCAGATTTAGACTGTGAGAAAAAAAATCACAGACAACGATAAAAACTGGATTTCCCCCGGCTCTTACGGTGGTTGCACCGATAGAGAGCGTACCAGGCTCTGATACCACTTGTAAGATCGATGCACGTGAGAGGGGGGGTGAATCACGTGCGTTTTAAAAAATTAAATCAGAGTGCTTTAAAAAGCGTGCACAGCGGAAATGAAAGAGACGAAAAACAAACACACAAACACGAACGATTTTTACTTCGTTCGGAGCCTTCGGCGACTCCTACTCGAAGGCCCAGGTCCCTCGGACCTTTCCGTTGGGCAATCTACTAAAACTCTCTATCGGTCAACTCCGATAGAGTAGGCGAGTACAAATGAATTGAAAGTGTGACAACCCCACACTTTCAAGTAATTAAGTGCAATAAAGTATTAAAAGAAATTCTTCTTTTTACCGACGTCCGGAGTAGGTCGACTCTTTCGGGGCAGCGGGACGTCGTCGGCTCGAAGTGTAGCGTTTCCGGAGCAAGGCGCGAGCGTAGAAGAACTTGAAAGCTTTGGAAGAAGTGTTGTCCTTTGAAGAGGGTCGAGGCCCTCTTTATATAGGGCAGGGGGCGCCCGACATGCTCGGGGCGCCCCCCACGTGGCTCTTGATCCGGCGAGCCCTCCGGTCAAGGCTGATCTCTGCTTCTTCGGGATCAGCTTTGACTAGGGCGCCCGACGCGCGCGGGGCGCCCGATTTGACCGGTCAAAGCGTCATCTTCAGGGCTTCGCGAGGGCGAGCTTCGGCAGCTAGCAGTGAGGTGGCACAGGGGGCGCCCGATACAAGCGGGGCGCCCCAAATAGCGCTGCTGTCGGGGCGTTTACCTCTCTGCTGACTTTGTGTTGACTCTGGGGCGCCCGACACATCCGGGGCGCCCTGCTCAGCTACGGCCTCACTCCTTTGAGGCTCTCTGAGCTGCAGAAACACAGTCCTTCGGTCCTGCATCCAGGGTTAGTCCAAAACAAGGCTAGTACAATATTATATGGACTAAAATAAGATACAATTCTAAGTTAATTAGATCCTGTCTCCCAGACCAGGATCTAACCATGACTCAACTTAGATCACCTAAATGGGTCTAAGTTGGACCGCGCCTAAAGTCCAAGATTGGACTCGTCCTCACTGGGTCGCTCCTCCAGTGACTTACCTTACTTACCCATCGTGCAGCTCTACTTGACTTCTTGACCCTACCAGGACTTCCTGCCAAGGCTCAACCACCTTGGTCTTCCTGCCAAGTCTCAACCAACTTGGTCTTCAGCCAGTTGTCAGGTCCCGCGGACCCAACTGGACTTCCCGCCAGGACTCAACCATCCTGGACTTCAGCCTGGTGTCTGGTCCTAAGTCTTTCAACCCTGCACACTTGGTAAAGAGGTTAAACACACACAACCCTAACTTTAACCACTTTGTCATACATCAAAACCCGAGTTTGACCGTTGGTGCAAACTGCACCAACAGTTTTTCTACTCTAGCATATAAAACCCTTCTGGTTGTTCCAAGTAAATTTTCTTTTCTAAACCCTTGTTAAAAAGTTTTGTTTTACATCCATCAGATATATTTCATGATTCTATAAAGTGACAATATCTAAAAAAAACTCTAATCGAAGTTATTCTTGACACCGAAAAATACGTATCAAAGTAATTAAAGCATTCTCATTGTTGGTATCCTTTGATTACCAATCAAACCCTGTACTTATCAATTGTGTCATTTGATTTTATTTTTTTCTTGAAGATCAACTTGCAACCAAGTGGTTTACTTCCCTGAAAAAGATCTACTAGTTCCTAAGTATGATTTTGCAAGTTAGAGTCTAACTCAGATGCAATCGTTTCTTTCTAGTGGGGTCCATCAGAAAAGCTTACTGTTTCTGAGTAACTTTGGTGTTCACTTTCGAATATGAAAGTGATAAAATTCATTCCGTAGGATTTTTCTACCTGAGCTCTTTTACTTCGTCTGACCTCAACTATCTTCTTCTTCTTCTTCTTCTTGTACTTCGTATGCTCGTTCATCTTCTTCTTTTTCTTGTATTTCATATGCTCATTTTGAGGAGTTAGCTTTCTCTCAAGTCTTATATGAAAATACATGCTCCAAAAATAAGATATTTCTCGATTCTATTATTGAGTTCTTGTGTATATCCGATATTTATGACTTATACATAAAAAATCGATATGTACTACTATTATGTGCATATCTAATAAATATGTAATCAATAGTTTTTGATCCTAGCTTAATCCTTTTCGGATTTGACACTGAAACTTTAGCAAGACACCCTCATATTTACAAATATTTGTAGGACGGTTATCTTCCATTCCATGATTCATAAGGGTTTTTAACTATTTTCTTTCAGGACACATTATTTAAAAAGTAATTAACCATTAATACAATTTCTCCTCACATAAACTCTGGCAGACCAAAGCTCAATAGAAGAGCATTCATTATCTCCTTTAGAGTATAGTTCTTTTGCTTAACAACTCCATTTTGCTAAGGAGTATTGTTTCGTGTCTGATCCCATGTTTAGCACATCACTCAGTGAACAGTGAAATATATTCATCAGCTTGGTCACTTCGAACTTCCTTAATCTTTTTATTAAGTTTGTTTTAAACCTAATTCTAATAAAGAATATATTTCTCTATAGCTTTATCTTTATTTTCGAGAAAATGCACATAATAGTATTTTGTGTTATCATCTAAAAAAGTGATGTATATTTATTCCCACTATCTGTAGGTGAACCTTTAAAGTTGCATACATCGGTGTGAATTAAGTTTAGTCGTTTGCTGCTTCTTTCAATATGTTGAAAGGATGACCTTGTCATTTCCACTTCAACATAAATTTCACATTTATATTTTGTGCCAAGGTGGAATGTTGGTATGTTTTACATACTAATTAATCTATATAACATATCGTAGGTAACATGTCCTAGTCAACCATGCTACAAACACGAAGACTCAAGCCTATCAGTTACATAACCCTTTCTTAAAAACATTCCATTTTTAGACAAAACAACTTTGTCCGATTCAAAAATAATGCAGAAGTCATGCTTGTTTAACATTGATCCGGACACTAGATTCTTTCGAATCTCCGGATTATACAACACATTATTGAGAGTTAACTCTTTACCTGAGGTCAGCTTCAGCACTACTTTTTCTTAGTCCATGATATCCGAGGTTGCTGAGTCTTGCATGAATAGTTTCTCTCTATCTTTACTTTCTTTAAAGTTGTGGAGCAGCTTATTATTCAGCAGATATGTCTGATGGCTCCAGTATCGATCCACAATTATCGCAAGTTTAAACCCACTAGGTTCAATTTGGAGACCACAACGCAGAGGTTGTTCATTTTTGGTCGTTCAGGTTGGCCTTTTGCTTCTTCTTCAGCCTTTAGCACTCGAAGATTTGTGATCAACTCGATCACAATTAAATCACTTCCCAGATAATTTCTTACTTATGCCTCCTATGAGTCCCATCTTGGAAGTTTTGGGGATTCTTTTGTTTCGAGTTTTGACCATGCTCGATTATGTTGGATTTCACAGTAGCCCAAGAGAACAGTTTTCTCTCTAAACTATTGTTATCTTCTTCAATTTGAATTCTAACAATGAGTTCTTCCACGTTCATCTCCTTCAGCTTGTGGTTCAAATGGTTCTTGAAGCTCTTCCAGCCGAGAGGCAACTTCTCAATGATAGCAACCACCTGAAATATTTCACTCAGAACCATACCTTCTGAGTGGATCTCGTATAGGATCACCTGAAGCTTCTGGACTTGGCATATCACCATCTTAGAGTTAACCATCTTGTAGTCCAGGAATCGATTCACAATAAATTTCTTGGCCTCGCATCCTCCATCTTGTACTTTTTGTCTAGTGACTCCCATATCTCCTTAGTTGCTCTCTTTGGTTGTACACAATATACAACGAGTCAGTAAGGCAATTGAATAGGTAGTTTTGGTATAAGAACTCAGAATGAGTTCATGCCTCCATTGCACTAATTGTCTGAACATCAACATTCTCAGCATGCTTGGGAGAGTCCTTAGTCAAGAATGAAGTCAAATTAAGCGTGGTTAAGTAGAAGAACATCTTCTGTAGCCTCCTCTTGATGTTCAATCTAGTGAACGTCTCTATCCTTTTCCCATTGTTGATTGAAACATTTCCATTCGGGGTGGAGGGAGCCTTCATGTGTTGAGTATGTTGTACCTTAACACTTTTTGTGACCATCTCAATAGAAACAATTCTGTTTCAAGATTATTGGACAATCTTGTTGGAGATAGAGGGGATGTTTAGCTGAATTGAAATTATATAAAATCAATTCCAACTTTTTTTTCTAGATGACCTGAGTAGATAATCTTAGGATATTGGCATTGAAAGTCAAGTCGAGCTACTAGGTTGTTTGGAAGATAGTTGCTTCGTATCGTCGAGTTCGAAAGCAGGGTCGCTAAGTTGAGAATCAAAAGCCGAGTGAGATTCTGAGACATGCACTCAACGTAGTTTCCTTGAAACTAGACCCGACCACAGGTTGGGTCCGAACCGAACCCAGTCTGGACTTGTAACTAGGTCAACGGGGCGAATACTCATTGACCCGATTCCTAGGCCTAAACCATAATCAGCCTGTCACCTAGCCACACTATAATTATTAACTATTTTATTTATTAGGTAATTTATTAATAACTAGTTTCTTCTATTATATTATTAATTAGAAAAAAATTATTTATTTTTTAAATTAATTTATAATCATTTATCTTTAAATAATTTTATATATTAATTAATTATTTAATAACTAATTAATATTTTTACTATATAATTATTTTTAATAAGTCAAACGACAATCAAGTTCGACAAATAAATTTATAAAATTATTTTTTAAAAATAATATAATAAATTTTAACCGTTGTAAATCATAGTAAATCGTACACGAACCGTGGATCAGCGATTTCAAACTGTGAACCGTAACTGTCTTAGACGATTAAGGTTAAGGGTCGATCCTCCAGGAACCGTCTGTTGAACCAACGGTTCCGAACTGTTAACCGTCGGTTCCAAACGGTGGTCTGGTCTACTTGAAACAAATTTGCCCACCTCCGATTATGTTTCAAGGTTTTCTCGTATCATCTGTTTCTCATGATACAGTATTAGACCTTAATCGCCACCCAGTACTGGTGGATCATGGCGACCCGAGAATGTACCCGATGCTATCACCAGTAGTTCATTCAAACGGATGCATGACTAAGAGAAAAGAATCGGAGAACGAAGGTGGAGGAATGTTTTTTGCTATTGCTTTTGCTTCTATTTCTCTGCTCTCGCTCACGACCTCCTTTTATAGGAGCGCTCATCCCTGGCTGTAATGAATGTCCGAGTTATAGTTATTCAACGCTGGATTTAATATCGCTATTAATGAATTTAATGTCGGCTATTAATATTATCGAGAAGTTATGGAATCATCATTAATTTCATATTAATGATTCCGGTACACGCTTGAGTATCTAACAAAAAGGGATTCAGGTGATAAAATATTAGTTCATTCACTTAAAAAAAATTTATCTTGATTGATTTGGTGTTCAACATATGCAGGTCGTATTCATACATTAGTCAATTTGATTCAGCATAGAGAAAAAAAATAATTAATGAGATTTTTTCAACCTCGGACGATCGATCCTGTCTCATGAAAATTTTTCATAGAGAAACCTCTCCCATGTATATATTCACAATATTAATACATGTATCATAATTTAAATCAATAAAAAAATTTAAAAAATTCTCAATATGAGACTAAAAATTCACGCATAATAGAATTTTTTTTCCCCCCAACTCTTTATTCCATTGACACTTCGAACGTGGACGATAGATACTATCTCATAACATAATCTATAATAATTTAATAATATCCTGATATAATTTAAATATATAGAATGGTTAATGCATTTTGATCTATTGTTTTGAAATATATTTTTTAAAAATATTAATATTCTTATTATTCTTTTTAATATAATTTTTTTTACAAAATATAGTTCTTTTTTTAAAATCGTGTATGAGAATATTTTAAAATCGAACTACTTGGCCCGATCGACTTGATTGACACCACCCGTTTGATCGGATTGCCTTGCTCGATTGTATTCTCACTTGACTTGTGTGGCTAGTCGGACACACACAGCACTATCCTTCTGAACATATCTTGTTAGATTCGCTCAATCTGTCCGTTCCTACTCGCTCAATTGACTGGCCAGCTTGACTCACCTAACTTGTTTTACCTTTTTGGCATGCTTGTTTGGCTTGTCCAAACTAGATGCCCCAAGCAAGGGATGGCACCTGAGGTGATATTTTTCTGCCGCAGATAAGTGTAGAGTTATAAATGAATTGATATTCGTGAGTAGGTGATTCGTTCGTCCTCAACGCCCCACCAATTAGTCATAGGGTCAATACGAAAGAGATAAATCATTGAGACTACTAAATCAGATGTTGTGGCTAGCGCATAAGGAAGGTAGGCACACTGATTTTACTAACTTTTAACTCTCATATTTAAAGGTGGCAACACTTATATCTTAATCATCAATTCACCCATAGAGACTATATTCGTGAGTAAGTACCACTAAAATGTGCATTAATAAAATTTATCAATAAAATTCTTATCAATCTATTAAATAAATAAATAAGTTTTAAAATTAATAAATAAATTTATATTATCAAATATAATAATTAGCAAAAATAAATATAAAATATAAAATTTTTAAATAATGAAATAACTTTAAATTGTAAGTTTGATAATATTTAAATGACTGAAGTTGAAGTTAAATATAGCCCATAAAAAATAAATTAAATCAAATATAAATAATTATTTCAATGACTTAATTGATCACAACTTGATTATCTTAAACAGGTTTCAACATCTGAAAATTAGGTTCCACTGGATTTATTTTCAACCCTGGGCAAGTGAAAGATCTGCGAGCATGCATGGGATTAGATCTGGATCTTTGGATGCCAAAGTTGACGGCACAATAGCGACCACGAATAGGTCTCCTCTTCATAAATTGAAGGACAACCAGACGTGGAATTGGAATTGGAGAGTCACATAAAGTCAGACAAACTCAATGCAGTATTTATTGTCTGAAAGAGATGGCACCGGTCGAATCCAACGAGTTGAATGTCGATCATTTTATTTTTTTAATTTTTAAATAAACATGTAATTGGATTCCAATAACAAATACTTAATCACTGTCGAGTATATATAATTGGACTATTTGGCAACCCTGCCCTGCACTACCCTACCATGTGTGTGCATCCACTCTCGCTTGAAGTCGCCGTTAAGTTCCGTGCTTTTCGCTATCCCCACACCCTGTCGGGTGCTCTGCACTTGCCCGTTTCAGCTGTGCGCCTCTCCCCGCCCAGTAAGAGTCAAATACGGAGGCGAGGCAAGTGAAGTGACGGCACGCGACAGCCTCTTGATTCTCCTATCAGACATCAGATATTTTGCTGTCGTAGTTCACTAGTTCTTCTTTATTGAAGCTAGCTAGTGGTGCATAGACGGTAAGCTTTCAGATGAAGAGATTTCATTTCAAATTCAGATAATAACACGAATATAAACTGGAATAGTGATGTTCCAATTAATAGATAATTAATTAAAGTGGAACCATAGCTAGGACTAAGCAAATCAAATCGAATTAATCTAAATTGAATAAATCAAAAATTTTGAACTAATTATATTGATCGAATTTTTTAATACAAAATAATTAACCGAACGGATAAAATATCGATTAATTTGATCGGAAATTGAATTAATTAAAATTTTTTAACAAAATGAAATCATTAGAGAGTTAATCGAAATCGAAATTAATTTTTTATATCAATAGGGATTTACAAGTTCGATTTTTTTATTTGATTCATTCGATTTAATGATTTTTA
The DNA here is from genome assembly GCA_024364735.1 of Boesenbergia rotunda. Taxonomy (NCBI): domain Eukaryota; kingdom Viridiplantae; phylum Streptophyta; class Magnoliopsida; order Zingiberales; family Zingiberaceae; genus Boesenbergia; species Boesenbergia rotunda. Next base: position 414,163 of record JAGFNQ010005257.1, read on the forward strand.
AAATCGAAATTGAATTAATCAAAAAAATACTAATTTTTGTTTTTAGAAAAAAAAATAAAATATCAAAATAAGTAATTAAAATTTTAAATTCAATCGATCAATTTAATTTATTTCAATTTAACTGTTTTGCTGGCCACGGGAACAAAAGGATCAAAGTCTTCCGCGCCCAATACAGGACTTACAGGTTGTACTTTTTGGATTAGTCCATAAGGATCGGACACCCATATTCCAGGACCATACAAACCTGTTACTTGAGATGCGCCAAACTTTTTTTTACTAGCTTTATTAATTTTATTCTATACTGTTTTATCCCTATGAGATACCATACAATGATTTTATAAAAAAAGGATATAATGAAACTCTTGATTGATTTTTTTCATGGAACACGATCTATTTTATTTGATTGATGGATCCAATAACTAATTTTAATGAATTAAAAAAGGGAGTGGTCTTATTCAAAACGCCTTGTGATCTTCAACTAATTTTGTGATTACTCAGCAAAATGAAATAAGATAATACACCGAACAACATATTATTTCTTGGTTTGTTGGGCCATCGCGGCCTAACCGTCTTGGTCCAGTAACGGTCCATGGACACGTTTCCCAAAAAATTATAGAACTTTTTAATAAATATTTAATAGAAATTTTTTTTTAAAAAAAAGTATATTGAGTTTGCCGTGAAATTTTCTCGCGGCGGTTTTCTCCGAGTTCGACGCCGTCCGTTCGTCCCACCGTTCCGAAACCCTTGAGCTAAGACTCCATCTTTTAGATCTCAAGATGTTAATCATGTGAACGGAGAGTTTGGAGTAGAGCAATCGACCCGAAGGATACGAAGCGGCAGCATTGACGGTGGATTCGGCGCGAGAAGAGACATTTGAAACTACCAAACGCTGCAGCATCTCCGACAAAACAATAGCGTATTCTTCTGTCTTCGGTCTTCTCCGGTTGTCCCTATTGGAGGACGGGCCAAGGGAGGATATACGCACGGTAGAGTGCCCTAAATGGTTATTTTTACCAAAATTACGAGTTCGTAGAACCCATTCCTCACATCAGGTCGTTGCCTAACGGTGATTGGTCCTCGATTCCGACGGCTCAACTGCAGTTGATCGGCTCCTCTTCTGTGGGCTGCGGCCGGCAATTAATCCGGTAATTCCTCCTGACTCCCTTGCTCGCTGTGGCATCATTATAATTGCAAACCTCCATGGTGGAACAAGATGATTGCATGCTGCTTCATATAAATAAATTCATGGACTTGATTCTTCTGAATTATTATCTCTATCAGAATCTTTCTCCACAGTAATTAGTGCTAGTTTCTCCATCTTATTAAAATCATATGTCAAAATTAATTTGATATTTCAGTGTTCTTGGTGGCAAAAGGCGATTTGCTCTTCCCCCCTTGCTAACCCGGCTAACACAGAGGAGGTAAATCACAGAGACTACTAGTCCAAGTGGGGAATAAATATACTTTCAGTGTTCTTGCGCCATAGTGTAGTTGGTTTTCCACTTTTTAAATTCCTCCAGTGCAAATACATATATCTATCCTGATGATCTATTTTTTTGAGATGAAAGCAATTTTATGCGTGCTATGCTTTAATTAGCCACATAGATCTCAAGCACCTACTAAATTTTATATTTGATAAATTTTAATTTTTTTCTTGTATTTTGCTTGTATAGCTTCTTGAACTATGTATACTACTTTTGGTGAATAAAATGTTTCTTGTTTGAAAAATTATATTTTATCATTTCAGTGCCCTGCCAAGGAGAGAATCCTAGTTCTGCCAACTGAGGGAGGCGATCCTGCCCTTTCCAGGACACAACTGTCCATTGTAAACCTAGATAGGAGGCTCTAATTTCTTTTTTGCAAGAGTTCTTGAGTCATTTCTTCCTTGCGACAATATCATTCCTGTTCATTTCCAACATGACGGAGGTATTTTTCAGTGGTCAAGTTAGGCTATACATTTTGCTTTTTATTGCATGTTTGAAAAATACTAGACTTGTGAATGACTCTAATATGACTTAGTTGATTTGATAGAGAAAATGTCACAGTTATTTAAGATTATTTCAGCTTAAAGACATGCTTTAATCAGATTTTGAATATGAGTAATGAGCATGACTAGTCCTTATTGTCTCACTTGTTCAGATATATACATCCTCTTCATTTGTAACCTGTCTTCCACCAGATTGCTCTTCTACCACCAATGTTGGACTTGAGACTTGGGTAGAAGTATCTGGCAAGAGTATGGACTTTGGTATTTCACCTTTATTTTGAAACTTTTTTGTGTGGTCGATTTGGAATGCCGATAAATCAAGTCAATATTTCTACATTGGAGCATCGGTATCCAATACTGTATGAGGGGGTAGATCATGTGTTCGAATAACTTAGTCTACCAGCAAGGGAAGGACGACATATATATCTCACATTTTGAATGTGTTGAAATTACTCTAACTTGTCACCTATTTTCATCTATATTTTATCAATTTTTAATCTTAATCCAAGACACACACCTTCCTTATATGATTGATTATTTATATTTAGCTTTTTTCACTCGTTTCACTCGATGTTCATTTGGGTAAAGGCATTTTGCTTTAAATTGCGCCTTTTCCACTTCTCACTGATAAGGAACTCATTTCATGTCTTTGTTAACATGCTAATGATTTCATGACTTTGCTAACCCTCATATGTGCTCATGTTCGTCAAGATGGGTGTGAAGATTAAATGGACTCTCATCTCAGCTTGTTTCTCCTAACTTCTCATCCAACCAGTCACCAAATGCACTCACCTATTGTATTTCCTTCTTAAAAATTAAAACGTTTTTTTTTTTACTTTCTCATCTCTGCTTCTGCTAGCTGTGCCAATGTGCTTAAAGGCATCTTCTTGCAATGTAGCACCTTGAAAACTTTAGTTGATCATCTTTACCGTGAATCTTGTGCTTAAAACTTTCCTGAGGATCTGCACTTGTAGCTACTTCCCAATCTATCTAAGTACTCTTTTTTTCTAGCAAGCAGCATTTTGGAATTGTCGAAGTGCTAGTAGTTTGTATAGCCATTTCTTGTCAATCTTGTTTAGGATTCAGGGGAGCAATATATTTCTTTTCTCAAAAGTTATGTTTTTAAAACAGTGAGAGTTCGTCTCCTCTATAGGAGAAAATTGTTCTCTAATGTGTGCATCAAGTATCAATGACGTGATGCACCAAGTGATAACCTTTCAAACAATTGCACAAAACATAGATTATTAACAAAGGGATATTAGGACCGGTATGGGAAGTTTTTGTAATATAAGGCAGAAAACATGGCCGGTATGTCTAGATAACAACGTTATTCTCACTAAAGCAATGCAAATGAACTGAATTTTGCTCACCACCTAGATATCAAAAATGCTAACAAAGGATTTAGTTCCAGTCATACGGCAGATATGCCATGGAATGCGGTAATGGTAACAGTTTAAATGGGTAAATGTCCAATCCACGTTTTAATGCGTTATGGGAGGGAGAATTAATGTGAAAAAATTGTCCAGTTGTTTGTTCATAATCATTACATATCTTTACTGAATTGTATACTTGCTTTAGATTTGTAAACTTTAAGTTTGCTGCTTATACTCCGGAGAAACTATACATTGAGCTTGGTCTCCCTGCTCACTTCTTTGCTATCTCTACCAACTCCAAGGAACAGGTTTATGATTTTCTTTTGAACTACTTCTACAGTATTGGGTCAGTCAAGGAAACAAATGGTGTGATTTCTGCAAGATATATATCTCCAACAATCCTCTGAGCATAAGAACCCATGAGCTTGGTCAGCGTCACAAGGACAATGTCACAAAGAGGCTTGCTACTATGAGAAAGGAGAGTGCTGCAAAGGAGAAGCAACTAAAAGCAGCTGCACGAGCTCTTAAGGATATTGAAGCAGTATGCTTCTTTTGAACTATAAGCATTGTTGCTATGTTTATCTTCTCACGCTTGGTAGAACACTTGATTTGATTGATCTTTTACCTCAACCTGCCTTGCAGAAAGCAAAACAAAGTTATCAGAAGGATTTGGCTTCTTTGAGCAGAACTGACCCTTCCACTGGACTGGAGCCTAAGAAAAATACGGATGAGCCTCAATGTTCATCTGTAACTAAAAGCGGTATCTTCTTGACCATTTTTTTTTTCTTTCTTACTCATGGGAACCCAATAGATTAATTTCCAGTATGTTATCATTTTGGGAGGTAGATTTGCATCTCTTCAACAATCATTTGGATTCATCACTCATGCATTTGTAGATCTGCATCGACAAAACCTGTTCAGTAATCTTCTAATTAGTTTGAGCCCATCGTCATGTTAAGCCTGATAACATGAAAGTATTTGTTTAAAACATTTATAATGTCGATTATATACATTGTTCAGGAGACGGGATCGCTTCCAATTCCAAAGGTGGTCCTGCCCCAGGGAGGGTCGTTTCAACACTTCTGAACCCCACAAGAGCAGTTAAAGGTGCACCGTCTTCCATCGCTGTTAACAAAAGAAAGAGGAATGATGGAAAAGTGAAGGTGATAACGAAGGAGGAAGCAGAGGCTCTGAAAACAAGGGAGGCTGCGAGGAAAAGAATGGAAGAGAGGGAGAAGTCATTCATGGGCCTCTACGAGTCATACTAGTTTTGCCCGTGTGCCAGCAAATGTGTGCATGCGATGGGAATCTTATTTTTGGCTCATTGGGCATGAAAGTGACATCTATAAATCTATTCGACAGGTATTTCACCTAACGAATGCCGGTGGAGATTAATTCTGTTTTAGAACATCACGGAGTAAATTTACATTACATGTGATGTATCAATCAGATAATTATGTAAGTTAAGGCACTCGTTGGTTGTTCAGATATCACCGTCGCCTTCGATCTTCAGTTGGATGCGTTGGAGCTGTTCTTCTGTCGGTGAGCTGCGGAAGATGAACACGCATTCTACACTTGTTCACATTGCTGCAACCCAAACCTGCTGCTGCTTGTTGACGTGGTCACTCTTGTTCTTTAATATAATGCCAACCACCGCATGCGAGAAGAGGCTTGTCACCGACCTACCAATGGACCCGAACAGAGGACTTGGCGATCGAAAATTCAGATTTCTCTCAGTTGTTCATCATTCAACTTTGAATATACCTTCAAGTTGAACACGCCAACTTCGACCACCATCAATCTACCGTCCCTGCAATAAATGTTCTGCTCTGCATTTAGTTTTTTTATTGCCTGTGTTGCTGGTTAGTGATTGAGTGGAGCAAAATGTCATAATTTATTCACTAGTTCGATCTCCTGAACGGTGAAAACTATCCTCCCTGGTAACAATTCAAGAAAACCTCTTGGTGGGTCAAGAAGTTCACTGATTATGGCAAAATTTAATCTCCAAAAAGTTTGTAATTGCTCAAACAAGTCCTTCATTCATGAAACGTTGTTGGCAGCTAAGATTTCACCAACTGCATCATCATTGCTTAGTTTCAAGTATTATCTAATGGCAAATGCGCATCATCCAATTCAGTATCAATTAAAACAACATATCATATGATATGTTGTTTTAAAGAGAATAAAATTATATTAGATTTATTAAGCAATAACAAATAAAATTTGATACACTTATCGATAAATTCATAGTAAAGAGACAAATGTTGTTTTAGAAACGCCTCATTTAAATCACGAAGATCGTGCAAGCTTTCTTCTCCTTTTTTGTCCATCGCCAGCCCTTCAATGGCTTTGACTTTTATACGAATGCCGCTGGGAAAAGGCGTAGTCCCCGTACCGGAGAGAGCAATCTCTCTTCCACGTTGATGCACCGTGATCGGTCACTGTGCCGACCGGATTGGACTTTCCACCAAAAAGCTCTGGGCCAACAGGCAGAATTGTTTGGAAAAGCCGTGCAGACGCCGAGAAGGCACATGGAAAGGCTCTGCAACCGGAAGCGCTGATGTCAAGTCAATGAAAGCTCACTGAAACATGGTCACTGTAGCCGAACACACTGGCCAACTCTGAGCTGTGTGGAACTATCTGACACTCTATGCTCGTCTGCTCCGGCTCGTCCCCGATAAACCTTGACACTTCATGCGCATTTATGTTCATTTATCACGCCGATGGCTAAATTCTGCTTTAGCAGGGCTTGCGGGAGGTGCATAATAAATGCTTTCTTTTGTGCCAGGATACATTTCTTGAGGTCGAAGGAAGTTCGGCAGCCAACCTTGTTGAATGCTCGTGTTCAATTCTCCTAAAACGTCTGAACATTCGTTTCAGTAACAGTTCGAGCTCGAATGAAGGCGCTTGGATCGGAATAAATGGTTTTATAATATCAGATTCATTTTAAAATTCTGCAGAGTAGATGGATCTACCGAAGCTATGCATCCTATGAGCTACAAGCATTACTATTGAGCTATCGATGGAGGGCTAGAGTTAGGATAACAAGTTAACAAATGCTAGCTTCTCGAATAGTTACTCAGATTCTGTCGGCGTGCGTTGGTTGTTTTAAGACGGCAGTGATGCCTTGAAGCTCTAACAAACCATGAGTGTTACGCTTCTCCCCACTGAGAGTTTGTCTGTCGTCTGAGGCCAGGAGAAACAGGTCGAAAATTGTCGAATTTAAACACGAGCCAAGACTCGGAGGTAGTGAAACCGCTCAATGGGGTATATTATTGATCGTTGTTGATCACGAAAAACAATAACGAAAGAGTAGAATTGTCCCCTTTTGGTCGTTTCTAATCGATATTACTGGTTGAGGTCGAACGGACGGATAGATTTTTCATTGATTTCATCGTTGACGAGGATTGCGATAAGCTTTGACTTTGATGGAAGTCAAAGACTCTGGGTGCATGAGCACACTACGCACATTCGATCAATGGAGACTTGCCAATTTCTTGTTGCAGGGTAGAGTTTCGATTTGGGTTGAAGGAAGTCATCACTGCCGGGCGAACCCCTTCGTCATGCTGAGCAAGGCCGGATTGAAGCGCAGGCAGCCGAAGAAGCTCTGGCGGTACGGCAGCGCCGTCTTCCTCCTGTGGTCCTCCGCCGCCGCCCTGTTGGTCGAGTAGTGCATCTGGTGTGAAAACGAGCTCGCCGTCCTCATCGACCCACTGCCGTCCGTCGACGACCGGAAGCTCGAATTCTTCCAGTCCAGCTTCTCCGAGAACTCGACTCTGTTGTTCAGCGACGGCAACAGAGTGTACTTGCGCAGCGGGTCCTTGCTCCGGTTCCCGGTGGCGCGACCCTCGGACGCGCTGCGGAACAGGAGCAAGTCCTTCAACCGCCATTTCTTGCTCCCGTTTCCGTTTTTTATCGGAGCCTCCGGAGCGGCGGAGGGAGGGGAGTTGGGAGTCATCGTCGACTTGAAGAACCTCCCTACTCCTCTAAGCGGAGAGAGCGATCTCGACCCCTTCCGACTTCTCGAGAAAGATGAAGGGGGGAGGGAATCAGGTGGCGCCTTCTCCCTCTCCCTCCCTCGCTCTCTTGTAGTTTCCACCCTCGCGGCGGCAAAGGGGTCGCATTCTTCCCGCGCCCCCACTCTGCCCCGGTGGCGGGGCGACCACAGACCCCTCGAGGAGGAAGGGGAGGAAGCCCTGCTGCTCCCGTCGTCCGTGGACGCCTGGAGGTGCAAGCGGGGAGGGAGCTTGAGCGGTCGAATCTTTCCTTCCTCGAAGAGCTCGTCGGCGGCGGTCAGTGCCGGCAGGCCGTCCTTGTCAAGGTGCCCGCTGAAGTCGAAGGAGAAATCGTAGGCGCCATCAAAGGCGAATTCTCCGTCTTCCTTTGCTTCGCAGGACTTGGGGTGCCAGGCTTCTCCTCCCAGTGGAAGGGCACGCCGGAGGAGGCGGGAGGAGGAGTAGAAGGAGTGGAACGGGTGGAGGCGACGGCGTCGAAGTGTGCGTACAGGAGGGAGACGCGAGTGGGGCTGGCGGGAGCGCTGGTGTAGTGGCGGAAGAAGTCGAACGGTTTGCCGGATTGGTTCTTGGGGCTCGACGGCGCGCTCACGTATGGCGTGGTGCAAGCGCTGTCCAAATGGAAATCCGGCGCCGACACCACCACCTCCATCTCTGATCTCTTCCCCCCGCTCGCTGTGTTTGGTGGAGTCTCTTTAGCGCGCAGGGGCCTTAAATGGAGGAAAGGGAAGAAGGTGAGAGGAAACTGGAAAGGAGAACACACAGGCTTCTGTTTACCAAAGAGGAAAAGACAGAAAAATCTCACAGTGGATTTTATGGTCGGTAGCTAAATTTTGAGCCGTATTTTAGGCTTTTACTACTCTTCCCCGATTAATTTTATTTATTTATTTATAGGTGGGATATATATATACATATATATGCGCAATAATTACAGGTGTGGAGTTGGATGATATTGGAATAGACGAGCTTTATAATTGCCCTAGTGGCGATTGAATTGTCAAAGTGCACGTGAAGTCTTAAAGAATACATGTTTTTATTCATGTATGATAAGCAAGCAGTGTTTTTAATGGCCACACTCTAGTGGACTTCCTCATCTTCATAAGATCATTAAAAATATCTAATATTTACCATTTAGATAGAACTAAGCTATCCAAAAACTCAAGGTATTTTGATTCTCTAAGTGTATAAATAATGTTCCAGAAGAAATCGACGTCGACAGTCAGTCATCAAGGTGCAGCCCACGTAGATATTGACGATAGTGGACCGCGCACTACGAGATCAACACGAGCGTTAGGGGAACACGTCAGAGGTTGTCCGGCGGAGCCAACTCCGACGTTCAAGTCAGTGCCTCGATGGAGAAGAGTAGAAGGCAAAAAAATACACAAGTAGTAGAGAATGCCTCCCCCATTACCTGAGGGGTTGGAGTACCTTTTATACCTAGGGCGGCAGTCACACGTGTCCCACGTTCTTCTCTACGTCCCCTTGATTGTCGGTTACTGGATAATTTTGTAACGGTTCTTGCAGCCAGTAAATCCGAGTCGTTGCGCTAATTAGAGCTTTAATGACCGCGTATTAAGGGTCATGATTATCCCGTGATAATTGATGATGATCATCCACAGATCCGAAGAAAGGGAACGGTTACTTGAGGACGAGTGCTCCTTGGGCTCCCGTTCTCCGAGATGGTCTCGGGGTCTTTTAGCCCGGGGGGAGGGTCCCGGGCGTTTGCCTTCGCAAGGTGATCTCGAGGACCTGATATGCCGAGGTGATCTCGGACGTGTGTCCTCCTGGAGCGATCTCAGAAGTATGTCTACCTGAGGTGGTGTCGGGAATCCTCCTCCCGGCGAGGTCTCGGGAGTTGAGGAAAGAGAATCGTCCAGGCTTGGTAAATCTTGTCACATGCTTCTTTAGTTCACGTGTCAGCCACGGGGTGCTCGACCCCATCACAAGTCCTTCCTTTCAAGTCTAATCGAAGGAAATGTGGTTAACTAATTAGACTAATGTTATAACGAAGAAGCTATGTTATGATGACCCATATATCATTTACTGCTTCATTGGCGGTCTGCCGAGTCCGAGGAATCAGAACATGCATCCCTGGACCCCAAGCAGTTTCTTGAATTAGTCCAAAAATCTCTGTGAGTTTCGAGGCGACGCATAGGTTAACCGAGCCTGTCGTAAGGCAAAGAGATAAATGAAGTGCTAGCGCGGAGCTAGGATCGTCAAGTCTGTCGTAAGGCAGTAACATAGATGAAGCACTAGCGCGGAGCTAGGTTCGTCGAGCCTGTCGTAAGGCGAAGAGATAAAATAAAGCGCTAGCGCGGAGATATGATCGTCGTACCTGTTGTAAGGCAGTGAGATAAATGAAGCGCTAGCGCAGTGCTAGGTTCGCCGAGCCTGTCGTAAGGCAAAGAGATAAAATTAAGCGTTAGCGCGGAGCTAGGATCGCCAAGCCTGTCGTAAGGCAGTGAGATAAATGAAGCGCTAGCACGGAGCTAGGATCGCCAAGCCTATCGTAAGGCAGTGAGATAGATGAAGCGCTAGCGCGGATCTAGGTTCGCCGAGCCTGTCGTAAGGTGAAGAGATAAAATTAAGCGCTAGCGCGGAGCTAGGATCGCCAAGCCTGTCGTAAGGCAGTGAGATAAATGATGCGCTAGCTCGGAGCTAGGATCGCCAAGTCTATCGTAAGGCAGTGACGTAGATGTAGTGCTAGCGCGGAACTAGGTTTGCCGAGCCTGTCGTAAGGCGAAGAGATAAAATAAAGCGCTAGCGCGGAGCTAGGATCGCCAAGCCTGTCGTAAGGCAGTAAGATAAATGAAGTGCTTGCGCGGAGCTAGGTTTGTCGAGCCTGTCATAAGGCGAAGAGATAAAATTAAGCACTAGCACGGAGCTAGGATCGTTATGCCTGTCGTAAGGCAATGAGATAAATAAAGCGCTAGCGCGGAGGTAGGATCGCCAAGCCTGTCGTAAGGCAGTGAGATAGATGAAGCGCTAGAGCGAAGCTAGGTTCGCCGAGCCTATCGTAAGGCGAAGAGATAAAATTAAGCGCTAGTGCGGAGCTAGGATTGCCAAGCCTGTTGTAAGATAGTGAGATAAATGAAGCGCTAGCACGGAGCTAGATTCGTCGAGCCTGTCGTAAGGCGAAGAGATAAAATAAAGCGCTAGCGCGGAGCTAGGATCACCGAGCCTATCGTAAGGCAGTGAGATAAATGAAGCGCTAGCGCGGAGCTAGGTTCGCCAAGCCTGTCGTAAGGCGAAGAGATAAAATTAAGCGCTAGCGCAGAGCTAGGATCGCCAAGCCTGTTGTAAGGCAGTGAGATAAATGAAGCGCTAGCGTAGAGCTAGGTTCGCCGAGCCTGTCGTAAGACGAAGAGATAAAATAAAGCGCTAGCACGGAACTAGGATCGCCGAGCCTGTCGTAAAGCAGTAAGATAGATGAAGCGCTAGCGTGGAGCTAGAATCGCCAAGCCTATCGTAAGGCAGTAAGAAAGATGAAGCGCTAGCGCCGAGCTAGGTTCACCGAGCTTATCGGAAGGCGAAGAGATAAAATAAAGCGCTTGCGCGGAACTATGATCACTGAGCCTATCGTAAGTGTTGGTGCCCCGGTTGGTTTTGATGTGATCAACCAAGTTAGGTTATGTCCTGTTGGTTTTAATCCCTCTGCTAAGTGTGCAGGAACTTAGGTACGGAGGAAGTCGAGCGTAAGACGCAGCGGACGAGAAGGATTGCGCGGGGAAGTGAGCCGACGAGCTCAGTACAATCCGAGGGACGCGGAAGCTGCGGAAGAGTACACCGGTGGAGCGAGAAGGATGTGCGCGGTGTCCGAGGGACGAGAAGCCGGGAGGAAGGACGCTCGAGGGGCGAAAGGCCGGAGTCGGGTTCGGGTGAGCCTAACTTCGGTTGGCCGGAAATCACCTAGAAGACGAAGAATCAAAAAGACTAGTCCAAGCGCCCAAAAGAAATAAAAGAAATGAGAAAATTCGCCCAAAAGAAATAAAACAAAGTTTTGATGCCAAGGAAGGATCGAACCCAAGCCCTCCACCAAATACACAAATCCACTTACCAACTGGGATAAAGGGCATCAGCAAATATGTATTGGCGATATTGCTACTTATAGATTACAACAGCGAGATGGATACAACAATCATCTCGAGTAAGGGGGGAAGATAAAGTTTTAATTAAAATAATTAAAACTTAAAGGATAATATTACATTATCCTTTAATCAAATCCAATGGATGCAGTTTAATCATATCCATGATCAACCATCAAGATCGAATCTGCAGATCAACAGATAAGAGAAATCCTATCAAAGATCTACGATCTGGATTTATTTTCCTAACCTATAAATAGGCTTGGAGTTTTAGAAGTTAAGGCAATTAATTAAGTTGTAAACTCTCTTTCTCTCTAAGCTTTCTCTGTGCTACAACTGTAAAGGCTTCTCCGCCTTAAGGAGTTTCTGTTTGAGCATCAATTGCCTTGGAAGCAACGACTCTATTGCAACCAAGTTTATTTCTTTTTAAAGACGAGTGTTAGTGCTTATTTTTCATAAACCGTCTATTCACCCCCCTCTAGCCGGTCGACCCGATCCTACAAGTGGTATCAGAGCGAGGTTCGCTTTTGAAGGACTAATCGCCTGAGAAAGCAACAAGACGATGGCCGGCGCGTACATTCATCCACCTAAATTCGAAGGGGATTTCACCGTCTGGAAGAAAAAAATGGAAGTATTTTTTCGTACAGATTTTGATATTCTTTTATCAATAAAATATGATTTTGCAGTTCCTAAAGATGCGAACGGGGATGAAAAAGAAGAAAGCTTATGGAATAAGAAGGAGCAGTCGGAATCTGTTGGCAATGGTAAGGCCGAGTTCCACCTCCTAACAGTCTTGCCTACTCAAGAGGTAAACCGGATCGGCAACTACCACTCCGCAAAAGAATTATGGGAGAAGTTCCTAGAACTTCATGAGGGTACCTCTGAAGCCAAATCAGCAAGAAAGGATCTCCTCCGGAACCAGATGATAAACCTGCAAATGAAGGAAGGAGAAACGGTGGCTGAACTTCATGCCAAAATAAAGGAGCTAATCTCCGGACTCACCCAACTCGGCAAATCGGTAAGTAATCGCGACTCCATTCGATACGCCCTCAACGCCTTCCCAAGGACTCAGGAGTGGAGCTCAATCGTCGACGCTTATTACATCTCCAAAGATTTAGAGGTAAGTACATTAGATGAAATGTTTTCCATTTTCGAATTACACGAATCTCGGTGGGCAGGATCTAAAAAGACGAAGAATCTGGCCCTAAACACAAGGAGAACGGAGAAGGAGTCAGAATCCTCGACGGACGACGAGACAACGCAAATAGTAAGTTCGTTTAAAAGTTTTTTTAAAGCTAATAACTTTTCGAGAATGCAGAAGAAAAGGCGGTCTCCGAAGAAACGAACTGTCCGATGCTACAACTGCAACGAGGAGGGACACCTAAAAGATCAGTGTCCCAAAATCAAAAACCAGCCAAAGAAAAAGAAGGCATTGAAGGCCACCTGGGACGAGACCTCGTCGGACGAATCAGAAGTTCAAGAGTACGCGGGACTTGCGCTGATGGCAAGTCATCAAGAGGGGAGCAGTGTTGAAGGGGGAGCGACATCAGAAAGCGACAACGAAGAAGGAACCTCGCTTTTCGAAAGCGATCCGGTAAGTGAGTTTTGTTTTCTTCCTCATGATCAATTGTATGCTGGTGTTAAAGCCTTGCTCAAATCTAATTGCAGATTAGAAAAAGAAAATTCTAAATTAAAAAATGAAAATATTGATCTGAAAAATTTAGTTGAGAAATTAGAATGTGATATTGTCTGTTTGCGACACAAGAAAAATAGTTATCCTGAAAAGTTGAATTGGTATTTTAAAAACCATAAAAGCCAATTTAAAAAGGTGCCAAAGAATTACATTCCATCCAAATTTTTAGTTAATCCTGTCGATAGAAATCTATTTTGGATACCAAAATCAATTTTGAATTAGTTTTCTACTACTGCATAATTTTTTTTGCAAAATTAGAAATAGATTAACACATTTTATGATTAAGTTTCTTTTGAAAATTTTTTTTCCTAGACTTTCTTACAAAATTCAATTTCTATTTTTACTTGATACAAGAGTATCTTATTTGTTTACTGTGAAATTTTGGAAATTTTTTTGATAAATTTTGAATTTCTATTATTTTTCATTTGAAAAGTAAACTTTTAACTTTAAAAATAGAAAATTAATTTATTCTGCAAGAACCGATTTTTTTGAGATCTACACATAGTAAATTAAACTTGAGATCTAATCATATTTTTTTCCTTTCCCTATTTTTTGTGCCCCATTTTTGCTGTGATCAAAGGGGGAGAGTAGCTTAAGTTTAGGGGGAGGTTGTGGTTATTGATTTCAATATTTTTTCCCATGCTTAACTGCTTAATTTAGTTTTACTAAATTCCTTATTTTTTGGTTTAACCCTAATTGAACTTGGATTGATGCACATCAAAAAGGGGGAGATTGTTGGTGCCCCGGTTGGTTTTGATGTGATCAACCAAGTTAGGTTAGGTCCTGTTGGTTTTAATCCCTCTGCTAAGTGTGCAGGAACTTAGGTACGGAGGAAGTCGAGCGTAAGACGCAGCGGACGAGAAGGATTGCGCGGGGAAGTGAACCGACGGGCTCAGTACAATCCGAGGGACGCGGAAGCTGCGGAAGAGTACACTGGTGGAACGAGAAGGACGTGCGCGGTGTCTGAGGGACGAGAAGCCGGGAGGAAGGACGCTCGAGGGGCGAAAGGCTGGAGTCGGGTTCGGGTGAGCCTAACTTCGGTTGGCCGGAAATCATCCAGAAGACGAAGAATCAAAAAGACTAGTCCAAGCGCCCAAAAGAAATAAAAGAAATGAGAAAATTCGCCCAAAAGAAATAAAACAAAGTTTTGATGCCAAGGAAGGATCGAACCCAAGTCCTCCACCAAATACACAAATCCACTTACCAACTGGGATAAAGGGCGTTGGCAAATATGTATTGGCGATATTGCTACTTATAGATTACAACAGCGAGATGAATACAACAATCATCTCGAGCAAGGGGGGAAGATAAAGTTTTAATTAAAATAATTAAAACTTAAAGGATAATATTACATTATCCTTTAATCAAATCCAATGGATGCAGTTTAATCATATCCATGATCAACCATCAAGATCGAATCTGCAGATCAACAGATAAGAGAAATCCTATTAAAGATCTACGATCTGGATTTATTTTCCTAACCTATAAATAGGCTTGGAGTTTTAGAAGTTAAGGCAATTAATTAAGTTGTAAACTCTCTTTCTCTCTAAGCTTTCTCTGTGCTACAACTGTAAAGGCTTCTCCGCCTTAAGGAGTTTCTGTTTGAGCATCAACTGCCTTGGAAGCAATGACTCTATTGCAACCAAGTTTATTTCTTTTTAAAGACGAGTGTTAGTGCTTATTTTTCATAAACCGTCTATTCACCCCCCCTCTAGCTGGTCGACCCGATCCTACAGTAAGACAGTGAGATAAATGAAGCGCTAGCGCGGAGCTAGGTTCGCCGAACCTGTCGTAAGGCGAAGAGATAAAATAAAGCGTTAGCGCGGAGCTAGGATCGCCAAGCTTGTCGTAAGGCAGTAAGATAGATGAAGCACTAGCGCGGAGCTAGATTCATCGAGCTTGTCGTAAGGCGAAGAGATAAAATAAAGCGCTAGCGCGGAACTAGGATGCTCGATTTGGTGTTGCTCAAGCGCTCCTTTGATGTCGTTTGCCACAAGCGATCTAATTCCTCTTTCGTCAAGACGATGGGTTGTCCCGTCGGCTCTGCCATTGGCGCTCCTTCTGGTGCTTTACTGGTTTCCCACAGACGACGCCAAACTTGTTCCGGAAGGAATCGACATCGACAGTCAGTCACCGGGGTTCAACCCACGTAGATGTTGACGATAGGGGGGAACTCGCGCCCTGCAAGATCAACACGAGCGTTAGGGGAACACGCCGGAGGTTGTTCGGCGGAGCCCACTCCAACGCTCAAGTCAGTGCCTCGATGGAGAAGAGTAGAAGACAGAAAAATGCACGAGTAGTAGAGAATGTCTCCCCCTTACCTGAGGGGTTGAAGTACCTTTTATTCCTAGGGCGGGAGTCACACGTGTCCCATGTTCTTCTCCACATCCCCTTGATTATCGGTTACTGGATAATCTTTGTAACGGTTTTTGCAGCCATTAAATCCGAGCCGTTGTGCTAATTAGGGCTTTAATGACCGCGTATTAAGGGTCATGATTATCCTGTGATAATTGATGATGATCATTCACAGATCCGAAGAAAGGGAACGGTTGCTTGAGGTTGAGTGCTCCTTGGGCTCCGCTTCCCCGAGATGGTCTCGGGGTCTTTTGGCCCGGGGGGGGGGGGGGAGTCCCGAGCATTTATCTTCCCGAGGTGATCTCGGGGACCTGATATCCCAAGGTGATCTCGGGCGTGTGTCCTCCTGAAACGATCTCATAAGTATGTCTACCTGAAGTGGTGTCGAGAATCCTCCTCCCGGCGAGGTCTCGGGAGTTGAGGAAAGAGAATCGTCCAGGCTCGGTAGATCTTGTCACATAACTTCTTCAGTCCATGTGTTAACCACGGAGTGCTCGATCCCATCAAATAACAAATAACTAATAATGAGCTTGGTTCACATTATCATGTATACATCTTGATTAAGTAATTAATCACAATTAAAATTATCAAGAATAAAATATAATTTAATATTATTTGATTCAATATTTAGAATACTCATTTTGGAAAAAAAAATTAAGAAAATTCTGATTTTTTTTTAACTCCGGGTCAAATAAATTTCGCACTTGTAAAATAACTATATTTCGGATAATATCTTCCATTTATTGATGTGACTATTATTTATGAATTATTCGTTACTTAAATAAAATAGGATCAGATAATATAGCTTTAAATAATAATCAAAATTATCAACAATGATACGTAACCAAAACCTGCCTATATAACTTCTCTTGTCTAGTGATGAGAGTTGATTGAGTTAGATTATTGTTATATACTTAGAAGATAATGACAGTATTTTATGAAGATATTTAGATAGGAAAAAGATTCATGATCTAGAAGATGAACCTTCAAAATTGACATTTGTTAGAAAAAAATAGTTAATCATCATATATACACCAAGATTAAATGAGTATATTCTAAGTTTAGTCAAATGTACACATCACTTGAGTATATAGCAATACTATCAAAATTGATTACTTTTCTACCATCAACAACATCATACTTGAGCATTCGTTTAATTTAATTACTTGTTGTTTGTCACGTCACTTAAAAACTCGATAATCAAGTAAAATAACTTTAAAATTTTAAATTGAGGTAGAATTGTAGTGGAAAATTGATATTATTTATCATTTACGACTTATATGAGAATAAGCATTTACATCCGTAAATCTCAAATTTATGACATGGCATTTATTCTAGCCACGAAATAATTATATTTATATATGTGTTTATTGACTAAACATTCTAAAACCTACCACATACAACAAATATATGTGTATTATTTTTAAAAGTTATTCATAACAAGACATTATTAAAAATATATATATAATTAAATGTAAAGTCCTAGAACTATAATTAATATGCCAAAGAACTCTCAAAATAATTTTAAAGCAAGTTAGAAGCCCATCTAAGACTTAAAAGGGCTGACGAAGTTGGCTACATGAAAGATTATAGTTTGACAGTTCACAAGTCTCAAGCCCATCTAACTCTTAATTCTTTGAGGTAATCAGCAATCAGATTGAATGGCAAAAGTGACGAGGTCTCTTGTATGAAATACAATGACCAGATTAGAGAGAAAAAAGGGAAGGTCTAAAGAAGATCCTAACCATGCATGACGAATTCACGTAGGGGATGTCCTATGTATGATTTTTTTGAATAAAATAAATAAATAAACAACCTGACATATGAAGTAAAAGTACTTAATTAAAATTGAATTGAAATCAATGGTAGGCGGGAGATAAAATGTATGTTGATTTAAATTAGGATTGATTTAGATTTGATTTTATTAAATTATGACTTAATCAAATTTAATTAAGTTAAAATGATTCAATCCATCTCAAACAACTTAGAAATTTTTAAAAAATTTGATTTTCTCCTTCCTTTTTTATTCTTTTCCATGTATGCCACCTCACTCCCGCCATCTCACATGCATGCCACTCCGCACATCTTTTTTTTTTTTTTAATCCTTGCACTGTGTAAAAAGTCTTTCTCTCCTAATCTCTTGTCTTCTTAGTCATTATGATTTATCTCATCCGTATTAGTTCTAAAACGGGTTGACTGAATGCTAGAGACGAGTGTTTCACCTTTTATCACATGCATACATACCTCTCCACACATTCCACTTCTTTCCCTCCTCCTTCCTTCTTATTGTTTTCCTCCCGTACGCCATGCCTTGTCCTCTCGCTTTTCTATTTCCTCTTCTCAAGTGTAGTAGCCTTCTTTCTTCCCTTCCTTCTGTCGTTTACCGCCGACCAACAACAAGTTAGTACGTCCGTCTTTCTCTACCGCAAGAGCAACTCAGAAAAGAGGATAAGATTTTGTTTTTTTTTAATTTTAATTTCATCCTTTATAGTTGAGTCAAATTAACTGATTGTTATTTATTTATTTGATTGTTATTGTTTTTATTGTTTAGAAATATAATTCGAACTATTAAAAGGAACATCAAACTGCAGAAAGAAATTGAACGAGATCCAAGTTAAAAAATAGATATATAAATATCATATTAATGTACGAAATAAGATAAGACATTTATATATGTATTTAAAAATATGATCTTATCAAACGGATATGTTGAGATATTCAGATACAAAATTTGAAAGTTAAAATCATTAGCTTAAAAAAAAATATGAGATTTGATTGATTAGAGAATTCATCATCGACAAATACATTAAACAAATAAAATATTATTTTTATTACATTAAGTTAATGTCCACCCTAACTTTAATTTCTGAATCCAGCTTCGACTAACTTGGAAACCCAGTGAATTCATCTGCATGAGAACTTGTTTTGCAGTAGAACAGGCCAACAAATTAACGTCATGAACATAGCAACAACTCTATTTCCCAGCGTAAAGAAGTCGTTCGCTGGGAGATGAATAAAATTAATTGTTGCCTTCATATGTACAGAGTCGACATTTTAGCAGCTGGTCGTCGTAAGTCTGAAAGTTGGAGATGAATGGAAACATGTATCGTTTGGTAGGTGAGATGTGACTGAATTTACACTTCAAACTTAGAAATTGAAATTTCCTCCATAATTCTTTTTTGCTTCTTGCTATCCTTTTCTTCTTCCTCGGCTATTTCCTCTGCTCCCCCAACCAACAATAAGTCTTTTTTTCTTCATTCAAAATAAATAAATAAATAATAATATCATCCATTTAAACCTAGGCTTATGATCCAAATTAAAATAAATTAACAATCAAATGAAATTCATATATATTGTCCATATATACAACTAATATTCCTATTTTATATCAAATATTTAAATGTCACTTTTATTTCAAATAACAAAAAACAAAATAAATAATAAAAATAATATTACAAATATAAAAAAAAAAAAAAAAAAAAATTCACTATCAAAAAAAAAAAAATTATCTCGTCTAATGATATTTTAATAACAATTTAACTATAACAAATAAAAAATAATTATGATTCTATTAAGCAATAAAATTTCATGAAAGTTTGTGAGAGAATATAAATGGTTGTAGTAGTGGGAAAAAAAAAAAAAAGAAAAAAATATCTTAATTATTAAATAAATTAAATTAATTATATTTAATTGATCATAACTATCAATCAATTCTAATTTGAATATACTATTATTCCTTCATCATTTTTTCCATCCTTCTATTTAAACTCAACCCTCATTTATTTAATTTATAATCTCTATTTATTTTTTTCTTTTTTATTATTTTTAATACTCATTGTTTATTTAAAAATAATAAATAAAAATAATAATATATTTAAAGAAGTGGTGACCATCTACATGAAAATCTACACTGTAAACAAACGTGCAATAATTGATCCATAATAAAAATAAAATAATAAAAATATTTATTCTAATAATAACGATCCTTATAAAAAAAAATCAATATCAATAAAATATTTTATATCAATTAAAAATTAACTTTAAATTTATTAAAATAAATATTCATAAAAATTTCAACTACGTCAATGATGGAGATTTTTTTCCTTCCTTCCTTTCTTCGTGTTAATGTTACGCAAAGGGTTGAAAATTAAAGGGAGAAGTTGTTAATGTCCATAAAAGTGGAGAAAGAGAACGAGTTAGGCGGATGGAACCTTTTTTTTTTTTTTGACTGGTTTAAAGGACTTTAGAATTCGAGGGGATGTCCTTAGTGTGAAACGTTTACCAAACTTGAGGGTTGAAGTTGAAGGTTGCTCCAAGAAGTCCTCAAACATTAATTTGCATAAGGTCCATGCCTTGAGAAGACATCTATATTCTAATGAAAATGAGATATTATTCATCTGGGAAAGAAGTTCCAACCTTACAAATTAAGAAAACTAGAACTTCAAACTGCTCAATAGAAAAATTATGAACCTTACAGACTAATAAAATTATAGCTTCAAACTGCTCAGTAGAAAAAGATGAACCTTACAAATTAAGAAAACTAGAGGTTCAGCTCATAGAAAAATTATGAATTGAATGGGTTCTTGCCTGAGATCACCAACCAATGAACACCGATGAGCTGTGTTGTCGAAGGTGGAAAAAGGTCTCCAGTCAACAATGCCGGTAGGGTTGAGGAAAGAGAGGACGAAGGAAATGGAGCATTAGATTAGAGGTCGGGGGTGTTCTAGCTCAACCTCTCCAATGTTCAAGTCATTTTCCGATAATGGAAATGAAGAGGATGGACAATAAGTGAGAAGAATACGAGCATGTGTACATGTTAGAGGTTGTAAGGTGCAAACTTAGTCCCACATTGAGAAACACATGCGATCATTGTTATAAGGAATATGGTATCTCCATTGCATGAGCTTTTGTAGAGTAAGAGCAAAACATGAGAGCTAGACCAAAGTGGACAATATCATGTCATGTGGAGATATCAATTCTTTTGGTCTAACAAAGGTATCAGAGCCAGTTGCTCATCCAGATCTAACCATATGCGTTAGCCTTAATAAGGATATGTGGCTCCATTTTGATCAGAGGACAGTTAACGGAAAGTCTTTCCGTTTGTATTGGGCATCGTATTTGTTTGAGTTTGTTAGAGTTTGCAGGTGCAACTTAGTCCAATTGAAAACATGAAAGATCATTGTTTATAAGGAATATATATCTCATTGGATGAGCTTTTGGGAGAGCCAACAAACATGACTTAGTTAAAGTGGACATATATGTCATTGGAGATATCTATTCTTTTGTCTACAGTATGTATGCATACTTGGTCCATAAATGCGGGATCCTTTTATAGTTGCTGAAGTAAGAACAATGTTGCTCTCCTCGTTAATTGGATGTCATATCAAGGTAGGGAAGATGTCATATCAATGTATCGCTGCAATAATACCATCGTATCTCACTGATGTATCTACGGTCATGTCACCCATATTTTGTATTTATAAGTTGCTCCACGTGCTCTAAGAAACAGTAGGTCTTGTGCAGACCGGCTAGAGAGTGGGTGTATAGCCCTGCAAATACAAACTTTATCTTTTGCACTTTTTTAGCAATGATGATTAATTAGTTAAGCAGTTAAATATATCAACAACATAAACAACTATAAAAGGAAGAGGCTACAATTTACTTGGTTGCAATCGGAGAGGTTGCTAATTCAACGCGGTTGAAAGCTCTAATAAAATTCTCCTTCGTTGCAGGCGGAGAAGTCTTTTATAATCTTTGGAAAGCTCGTAGAAAGACTAGGAAAATAATTACAAATTGTTGTGGTTTAATCCAAGCTCTAGAGGGTTATTTATAGTCCGAAAATACAAGTTACGGTTGTGCTGATGTGGCATTGAGGTGTTTGATCAATTATGATTTGAAGTACCTCAGTTGGATAGATATTATTCACGACAGCCAACGATCACTCAATAATAAACTTTGATATGAGGCGGCTCAATTTTGACCTGAGACGTCTCAAGTTTCAACTGCGGCGCCTCAGTTAATCTTTTAGTTAAAGTCAACTCTCATGTTGACTTTTTCATCTTTCGTCCCGCTTGAGTGATTCTCGATCATACAAAGTTGAGCTCATTTGAACCCAACTTCGGCCTTGTCCTCGAATGGGCTTTCTCCCCGTTTCTCGTCTATCGGACATCAACACGCCCTTCTCATCCATTGATGTATTCCTCCGCAATCTTGTCGTCCCTCAAATCCACCGAGCCCGTCACTCCCATCCCCATATCATTCTTCTCGGCATTGCATCTTCCACTCGATTTCTTGTACTCCTAAGCTCCTGTACACTTAGATATAAGATATCAAACCAATCATGACATAACTTGACTCGGTTGATCACATCAAAATTAATCCAAGGTACTTACAATCTTCATCTTTTTAATGTGCATCAACCCGAGTTAAGTTGGGTAAACCAAAACATAAAATAATATTATTTATGCAAAATAATTAATAAAACAAATTATACAATTTGGTACAACAAATATTGCAGTTAAGTATATGCAAACCACCCCTTTAACTTAACCCTCAAAACTCTCCCCTTTGATCATGTAAAAAAATAGGATTTTCAAATATCGCAAACATTTGGAAAACATATTTGGTAACATTTCTAAGGAGAAAAAATTAAGAAATATTTTTTTGAGTAAAAAAATGAATCTTTTCTCGTAGAAATAATTATGCTTGAATAGTTAATTTCGAAAGTAAATTCTCAAAATATAGTTTCCTTCATCAAAAATAATTGCTGATTTTTCTAAATATGTGTCATTTAATGAATATTCACCGAAATATTTAAGTTACAAAAATCCATCTCCGAAAATTTTTAAATATTTTAAAATATATTTTTTGAAGAAAAATTCATAGAAAATTAATTTTCATCCAAAAAATTTGGAAAATTTATATCCATGTTTCAAAATGATTAATTTGACAATGGAAAAGAATTTTCATAACAAAATAAATTTTTTAAGTTTAAGAAAATTCTTTTTATATAGAATTTTTGTAAAATAATTTTTTAAAATTATATTTTGACTTAAAAATTCTGTAACTTATAAGAAATTCACATATATAGTACCTAAAAAATTAGTTAAGTTCAAAATATAGCATCTAATTTTCTAGAAAACTGGTTTTCAAAAAATAATTTTTGAAGTATTTTTAAAATTAAAATTTTGATTTTTGATAAGAAATTCACATAAATTCATAAAGAGTTCAAATTTTTTTAAAAATTTTATATAGATAGATATGAAGATATGAATTGTGTCTATCACAAAAAAAATCAAAAACAAATTTAATCTAGAAATAAACCATCAAATGGATTTTTCCACTACTCAAGAAAAATAAATTTTATTCAACTATTTAAGAATGCAAAAAAGCATTTAACAATTTAAAACAAATTTAGGAATCCAATAAAGATTTCTACCTACTGGATTAATTAAGAATTTGGGTGAAACATAATTTTTGGACACTTTTATAATTTGACCTCTATGATTTCTCAAATACTAATTAAGTCCTCCATAATATTTTATTTATTTTTTAGTACAAACATTTGAGTATGTATGATTTTTTAACAATTCTATTTATTTTTTAGATTATCATTTTTATGCTTCAGTTTTTCATATAATTCTAAAGGGCATGTAGTGGATAAATCTCTTTTTGATTTTATATATTTTAATTTTAATTTGCATAAAGACCTAAGCATGAATTTTATACCTGAATGAAACTTGTCTGGAGAAGTTTACATATCTCACTTACTATTTATCGTGTCCGCAACTAGATGCTCCTCTTCATCGCTACTTTCTTCTAAAGTATCTTCCCCTTCTTCAATGCTCATCTCAAATATTGTTTCGTCGTCCAATTCTTGGTGACTTACAATTAGTGCAAGTCCAACATAGACTTCAATATCGGACTCTGATGACGATGTTTCGTCCCACATTGCCTCAGGTTCTTGTGCTTGGATTTGTTTGGCTCTTTATTCTTTAATTTAGGACAGTTATCTTTTACATGTCCTTCTTTAGCATTGTTGTAGCATCAAACTTTCCTTCTTCTCGGAGAATATTTATTGTCCTATTTTTTATTAAATTTATTAGATTTAAAAATTTTATTTAGCTTTCTTACCAAATAGGTCATTTCTTTTTCATCGGTTCAAGACTCCGCTTCTAGTTTGACCTTCCTCGTGTTTAGAGAAATATTGTCCGTCTTAATTTTTCTTCTTGTACATTAAGACTCGTAAAATTTGAAAGTCAAAAATAAAATTTTCAAAGTACTTACATCGAGGTCCTTAGTAATATAGTAGGAGTTGACTAACGACGTCCACTTTGGAGTTCTCGGAAATGTGTTCAAGGCATACCTTAACGAATCTCTATACTGTTTCTCCAAGATTCGTGAGTCCAGTGATCAGCTCCTTGATCTTAGCGTGTAGTTGAGCTACTGTTTCTCCTTCTAGTAGGATCGTTTGTGTTTGCTAGAGGGGGCGAATAGCAATTTTTGAACCCCCTTTCTTCCTACACGGTTAGTTTGCACAGCAGAAATAATAATAAACAAAATAAAAAACACTAACCAATGCTAACACGGAAGATTTACTTGGTATCCACCCCGGACGGGTGACTAATCCAAGAATCTGTCGGTGGATCAATCCCCTGATAATATCCGGTTAGTCCTCGTCGCTCCTTGTGGGTGGAGAAACCTCACCACAATACCAAGCAAGCCTCTGAGCACAAAAGACTACTAGCTCACTTTACCCAAGCGAGTTTCGTCAAGAATCTCAGCCACCACGAAGTCCGCTTTAAATAGGACTCGGGCTGAAACCCTCGCCACCAGTCGATTGCTCCTAGGGCAGGGCAGTCGACTGGTGCCACTAAAATTCGACCGTTGCACCCCAACGTTTGAATTCTCAGCCAACTCACCAGCCACCTACCAGTCGACTGCTCCCAGAGCAGTCGACTGGTCCCTGGCCAGAACACTTTCTGTGAGTTTTATCAGTCAACTGCCCCACTCACACACCTAGGGTTTCCCTTCCCGAGTACATTTCACTCCGCACTCAAACCCTAGGACTTTCCCGAGTACAATCACACAACACTCGTACCCTCACGACTCGACTGACTCCTCATCCGTAGCCTCGACTGTTGCCTTCGCGCCCTCTTCATCTTCGGCTCCCGTCCCTCGGATGCACGCAAGCCTCCAGCTTGCCTCCATGCCATCCTTCATGCATGCCTCAAAGTCCGCGCCCATCAGCTCATCGTCCATGCTCTCCAAGGTCCCTCGGGTGTACACAAGCCTCCAGCTTGTCTCCATGCCACCCTTCACCGTACCGAGGTCGTCCAGTCAAGTCCATATGTGTACCATGTACAACCTACACACTCAACATACACATATAAGATAACAAGCGTAAACCTAACTTAAACCCTTTGCCCAAACATCAAAACACTTGGTCACTCCGGACCACAGATTTCCTCAACAATCTCCCTCTTTTTGATGTTTGGCAATACGTTTAAGTTAGGGAAAGCAAAATAGTAGTCAATAGCAAAAACCATGATAAACAAATGCATATGCAATGCAAGAATGGATCCTATCCCAAGGCATCCCACACCTAACCCTCCAAGTTAAGATTTTTCACACCTAACCCTCCAAGTTAGGATTTTTCAATACCTAACCCTCCAAGTTAGGATTTTCTCACACCTAACCCTCCAAATTAGAAATTTTCACACCTAACCCTCCAAGTTAGGACTTTTCAACACCTAACCCTCCAAGTTAGGATTTTCCACACCTAACCCTCAAAGTTAGGATTTTCTCACACCTAGCCCTCCAAGCTAGGACTTTCTCACACCTAACTCTCCAAGTTAAGACTTTTACACACCTAACTCTCCAAGTTAGGACTTTTCACCAAAACGGGCTTTTTAAAGCTTTTCCAAAGCTCCCCCTATACTGGACTTACAAAGGCTTTTTAAGAACCTTTCCAAAGTTCCCCTTACGCCAGGAATGGAGCAACCATGCTCCCCTTAATCTTAGCTCCCCCTAAACCTAACCTAGGGTTTCTAGCAAAGGTATATTTGGTTTTCCAACTTAAACCCAAACTTCTCTCCCTTTGTCATACATTAAAAAGACCCCAATAATATCCCAATTATTGGTTCTTTTAATCCCCAATGATCATAAACAACGTGTACTAAACCCTTATACACTTGTTTCTTATCATTTGGACTCAAAACCAGCTACTGATACACAAATCAGCCCTGGGCAGTCGACTGCCCCTGTTGGCAGTCGACTGATACTCTGATTTATCAGTTTTCTGACCAATTTCAGAATTGCGTCAGAAATTTCACAAATCTCCAAAAAATTTTAAATTTTCTGGAGAACATTGTGGTACCCATACCTACTTGGGAAAAATACATTCCACAATGTATCTATCACCGTTCCCAAGTTGGACACAAAACCCAAAAATTTCCTATGAAAATTAAGGCAACTAGGAGGCAACCTCCCCCTTAACCTATGTCTTTTCCCAATTTTCAATTTTCGACGGTTAAGTTCTACCCAACTTAACACCATAGACTCAAATTAGGTTCTACCCAACCTAATCACCAAGTTCTTCTCCCTTGGCCACCATTAAAGGATTGCCCCCGAGTAACCTTATCCCTAGTGCCAAAGAGAACTCAACAATATCCAACAAAAACCTAAAGGTTTGCAAGCACACTTGCTAGGATATGTCCTATCCTAGAAAAATATGATTCCATGAAAATATCAAGTGCGCTTGACTTTTGGTACAATCGAATTTCCTCAAAAGATTGGCATTTGGTATCAACTTTCAAATCTATCTAGAATTCCTTGTGTTTGTTAATTCTAACCATTATCAATTTACACAAGGAATTGTCCTCAATTCTTTCTTTTTGACATCTAAATCCTAGATACCTAGGGAAACTTATTAATCTTCCTTGATTTTCAAAATATCAATAAAATCTTATTAAATCACGAGGTAACACTCTAGTCAAGGAATATGAAATCATAATCAAGACTTTTAACCCAAAGCCATATCCGATAATCCACATTTGAATTCTCAACATCCAAAATGACTTTTATCCTTAAACCTACTGACCAGTCGACTGCCCCTGGGGCAGTCAACTGGCAAACCTTACAGACTGGTCCCGGGGCTGAATTCACTTCGGATCAGTCGACTGGTCCCCCGGCCAGTCGACTGATACTTGATTTTTAGGTTTTCAGCCCAATTTCAGTAATGCCTAAATAATTCTACAAATCTTTAAAAATTATGAAATTTCGTGGGGAGATTTGTGGGACCAATGTCTACTTGGGAAAAATATGTTTCCAAACAAATGTACTCCGGATCCCATGATTGGCATGAAACTCAAATTTCCCTAAATTGTATCAATTAGACTTCTCCTAAAAGTTCTAACCTTGACTTCTCTTCAATGTATCTTCCAATGCTTGATCATAGTGTTGGTGCAAGTTGCATCAATGATGTTCTCCTTTAAGTGTTTTAATGTTTGACAATACACTTAAGTCAGTGATACAATGAACAGACAAAGGGGAGCAAAGGAGAAGTAACCTAAGTTGAAGAAATGTCCTAGTTAACCTAGGTATCATAACCCTAAGACCTAGCGAAGGACTGCTAGGCACCTAGTGAAGGGCTGCTAGGTATTATAACCCTAAGACCTAGCGAAGGGTTGCTAGGCACCTAGCGAAGGGCTGCTAGGTATCATAACCCTAAGACCTAGCGAAGGACTGATAGGCACCTAGCGAAGGGCTGCTAGGCATAGAAGACCTAGCGAAGGGATGCTAGGCACCTAGCGAAGGGCTGCTAGGCATAAAAGACCTAGCGAAGGGCTGCTAGGCACCTGGCGAAGGAAAGCGAGGGAATGAAGACCTGGCGAAGGACTGCTAGGCACCTGACGAAGGATTGCTAGGTAATGAAGTCTTGGTCCAAGGGACTGAGCAACTTAGCTGAGCGATGACTAAGGACAAGAGTAGAGACGGGTCGGGGTTCGGGCGTCTCGAGATCCGGAGTAATCAGAGGCTAAGCAAAAGTCCACCCGAAGGACTGGGTGGCAACCGTCTCATGAAAGGAGTAGGTGAAGGGCGAGTTCTCGGGATGGGAACTTGTGCCGGTTCGACCTAGGGTTTCATGCAAATTCGAAGTCCGAACCAAGTCCCTAAGGCAAATATTAAATGTATATATGCTTTGTGTTTGTATCTTGCAGGTACCAAGATTCGGAGACAAAGCAAGTAGAAAACAGGATTGCAGCCATTAAGCAGGGCGCCCCCATCAGGGGGGGCGCCCCATCATCCAGGGCGCCCCCAACAGCCAGGGCGCCCTGAGCTAAAGAGGAAATCAGCAGTTAGGTGAAGCAGGTAGAACAGGTGTCAAGCGGGGCGCCCGGAACATCCGGGGCGCCCGGGTCAACCCTGTTTCGTTGCTGCGAGGCTGAAGCAGTGGATTAGCACTGACTGGGTTCAAGCTGGGCGCCCGGAAGGTCCGGGGCGCCCTGGTCAAAGCTGTTATCAGCTGCGGCGAGGTAGGCGCAGGGATAAAGTTTGACCGAGTCTTCCGGGGCGCCCCCAGGAGTGCTATAAAAGGGGCTTTGACCCCTCTGCTTCAGAAACACATTCTAGATCCATTCTGATCATTCCGACCGACGACAACGCGCTAAAGACGAGGCTGTACGACCCGGAGGCTCCAGGAAGAAGTGCGCGACACTTCGGAGGTCCAGATCGGCCGAGCTTCATACTTGTTCTGTTCGGTTTGCTTTAATTATACTGCAATTAGTTTTGTTTGTAATCTTGCACTGTAAGTCGGGTTTCTCCGCCTCCGGAAAGTCCGGGAAGGAGACCAATAGTGGACGGGCGTTCCCGTGCATATGCCTTGGATGTACTGACCCTGGGGGGTCGGGAACCAAGTAAAAATCCGCTGTGTCACTGTCTTGTTTCTCTTCGTTCTGTTATTTTCCGCTGCTACTAATATTTTAAGTCTAGAACGATCCGAGTTTTCCACAAGGTTTCCGCGAGAGATTTTGAACGGTCGATATTCACCCCCCCTCTATCGACGGCACCGGTCCTACAATTGGTATCAGAGCCGAGCCGCTCTTCACCGGACTAACCGTCGACGGAGCAACGACGTCAGGAGTTGAGGGGGAGCCCAGGGGTGAATCAGGTACAATTTTTTTTATGTCAAATTTTAAGTTGCATATTATTTGTTTCACGTGCAGGGAGAGAGAGCACTACAAAAATCAGTGCCCTACTCGTAAGATTCGGTCTACATCACCAGCGGCAAAGGGGATACCAGCGCCAGGAGTCCGGAAAAACAAGGATCACGTGCAATGCTTCAAGTGCGAAAAATTCGGACACTACAAAAACAAATGTCCGGCAAAGGTACGAAAAATTTATGTTCCAAAAACTTTACAAATTCATGCACTATCTTATGATAACTTAGTTAATTTTCCTGATAAATTAGATTACCTGCACAATAGAATTAATATCTTGCATGTCAAATTAGAAAATACAGATATGATTAAAATATCAAAAATTAATTGTTTAATTCAGAATATCAATTTTGTAATTGATAAAATTAATTCTGATAATTATTCTGATAAAATTATTCCTGATAATTATTCTGATAAAATTAATTCTGATAATTATTCTGTTAAAGTTAATTCTGATAATTATTCTGATAAAATTAATTTTGATAAAATTAATTCAGATAATTATTCTGATAAAATTAATTCTGATAATTTTAAGTCTGATAATTTTAAATCAGATAAAATTAAACCTAAGGATAAATTTGAATTCAAATTCGAAAATCCTAAGGATAATTCCGAATTCAAATTTGAAAACCTTAAGGATAATTCTAAAGATAACCCTGAAATTATTGAAAATCTTAAGGATAAAGATGATTTTGTTGAAAATATTCTTGAGGATAATAAAGATAAAATTCTCCTAGATGATAACTTAATTATAGATAATCTTGAAAGTTATTACAAAAATTTAACTAGTAGCCCCTTTTACTCCACCTACTGTGAGGATATTGAAAGATCTAATCTTGAGGAGGATATAGAACTATCTAAGATAAATGTCATAGTTAATAAAAATTACAAAAATTCAAATAAATCAAAATTATTAGAAAAACTTCAAAAGAAAGATAAAGATGAAGAAAACATTTTCGAAATAATGAAAATGATGAATTTAAACCCACAATTATTAATTAATCATTATAACCTCAATTAAATTAACTTAAATCTTAATTCGAATTAAACCTTGATTAAATTCAAATTAATTTCGAATTAAACCAAAATTAAATTCAAATTAATTTCGAATTAAACCAAAATTAAATTCAAATTAAACTCGAATTAAATCTTAATTATATTCAAATTAAATCTTAATTATATTCAAATTAAATCTTAATTAAATCTTAATTAAATTCAAATTAAATCTTAATTAAATTCAAATTAAATTAATTCAAATTAATCCTTATTAAATTCAAATTAAATTCAAATTAAATTAATTCAAATTAATCCTTATTAAATTCAAATTAAATTCAAATTAAATTAATTCAAATGAATCCTTATTAAATTCAAATTAAATTCAAATTAATTAAATTTTAATTATTCAAATTCAATTTAATCAAATCTTAATTATTTAAATTCAAATTAATTAAATCTTAATTATTCAAATACAAAATTAAATTAAATTGAAAATTCAAATTAAATAACTTAAACTCGAACTAAACTAAAACCTTACCCAAACCGCAACAATTAAAATTAATAACATTAAATATGTCAAAGTGGGTTGACATATTCGCGGGCTCACACGACATGTATCAAATCAGGAATTTGATACATTTTTAGAAACTTAAATAAAATGATTTAAATTGTTTGACTCATGCATACTTGTCATGCCATGCATCTGTTACTTCTTTTAATATATGACATGTCATTCATATTTAAAGTTTATGCATGTATTAGAACGGCCATAGGAAAAAGAATAATTGAAACTTGATCAACCTAGTATTGGGTGGAGGTGAGATGATAGTACGTTAGGGAAGCCAATTCTAATAAGGTCAAGTATACTCTACTTGGTCTCTTTAGACTGGTGAAACTAGCCGAAGCTACCGATCCAAGACCCAAACTAATTAGACCAGAATTTTTTAAAAAGTAATTTTGAAAATGAAATTTCATTAAAAGGTTTTGTCAAGGAAAGGGTTGATGATACAATAAGGCTACGGCCAAAGAAGGCCTAGTGCCTCGCCAAGACCTGGAAGTCAATTTTTAAAATTCAAATTCAAGTTACTTCTTGTCAAATTCAAATCTAACACAAGCTTCAATTATGCTTGTTGTATTGATTCAAGCATCTCACAATACACCTATAAGGCAACTATGCTTGTTGTATTGATACATCTAAAATGGGTGAGATGTTAAGGACTAATAAATTAAAAAATGTTTTTCAAAATCATTAGAATATTTTTTTAAAAATATATTTTCAAAATAGTGCTTCAACATAATAATATTTTTATAGAATTCATGCTTGTCTGATTGATTATACATATTATATATTCTTCAAAAATATATCTTTTCAAAAAATTGTTTTACTCACTCAATTAGACACAAGCCTCTTAGGACAACACTAAAGTTCCTTAAGGCACTTAGATAGAGTCAAACGGTATCGGGTACAGGGGGAGTGCTTTTCATTGTTTTTGAAATGGTTTTCAAAATTACACTTTAAACATTACTATCATTTGAAGAATACTTTTCGAAAACTGTGCTTTAAATCATTATTACTTGTGTTTTCAAAAAGGGTTTATGTTGTAAAAATTATATGTTCAAAAATTTACCTATTTCTTTGACTTTGATAAACCCTAAAGACACAGAGGAAATG
This sequence comes from Boesenbergia rotunda, assembly GCA_024364735.1. Lineage (NCBI taxonomy): Eukaryota > Viridiplantae > Streptophyta > Magnoliopsida > Zingiberales > Zingiberaceae > Boesenbergia > Boesenbergia rotunda. The sequence continues at coordinate 445,557 of JAGFNQ010005257.1, forward strand.
TCCACTTCATGATTTTCAAGGACTCCTAGGATGTGTCAAATTTAGGGGGAGTCTGAGTCAAAAGAAGATGCTCAGAAAAGTTTTTTTGATAATTATTTATTTTTTGTTAAATATTTCTTTTTAATCTGAATCAAACCTTAAGACTCAGAGGAAGAGTACTTGTGGTCAACAAGCTTCCCAGGACTGAGTCAAGTTTAGGGGGAGGTCAACAAGCTTCCAGGTTTAGGTTTAGGAGGTTGCCTGATTGGTCCGGTGACCGATCAGGAGGTCTGGACTGCGAAGCTCAGAAATCGCCCAAGAAAGGGGTGGTTCGGTCGGGTGAACGATCCACAACCTGGGATCGGTCTGGTGATCGATCCAGGAAAAGTCACAAAGAAATCGCGATTTCTAATCGAGCGTTAGGGATCGATCAGGACGGAGCCTGATCGGTCTGGACCTAGCCTGATCGGTCTGGTGACCGATCAGGAGTCGCTCTGATCGGTCCGGTGACCGATCACTTTAATTCAAATGCACTGTCAGACGCTCTGATCGCATCTGAACGTATCCGATTTGCTGCCACTTACGTCTGATACTTGATTTACTGTGTGATACGCTGCTCTAACACTCTGATTAAGCTGCAGGTGACAGGGGAGGATTCAAACACTCAAGGAGAGGTCAATGGAGGCTTTCCTTGGAGCAGGTTTGTCCGATTCTCCATTTCAGGTTGCAATGGCCGAGCTGCAGACTGGAGCCAGGACTGGGGCTTGGCTGAGGGGATCTCAGGAAGACCAGAGAGGGCTCAGTGGTAGCTGGCGTTGGCAGTGTGGTAGCTGGAGGCTACGGAGGATGTTGTCACTTGGTGCTGTGTGGAGAATCAAAAGAGCGTAAGCTGGCTTCGTGGAAGCAGAGTTCAAATACAGTCTTCTTGCTGCGCCTTGAGTTCTCCATAACAAGTTTGCTGAGTTCTTGATGTTTCATCACCTTGAGCAAGCTACTGATTTTCCAGAAGCAATCATCCATTACTTGAGCGCTTGAAGGAGAGAACAAGAAGCTTGGAGTCCGACAGTGGGAAGACACGAAGAAGGGTTCTTGCGTGAGATCGCCACTGGGTGGAGCTCAGGGAAGCTTGCTGTGTTCTTGTCCTTGCTAAGTGTTTGAGCAAGATCCTTCTTGTTGTTTCTTTGTGCTTAAACTTCATCTGTGATTGAAACACTGTGGAGAGGTTTCTCCACCGAGAAGGAGGTTGCTTCCTATCCGGTGATAACTGGGGCTTGATCTGCCGACGATCAAGGGATCGCCCACCTTAAGGGCACACCAAGGAGTAGGGGCATGTTATCCCCGAACCTTGTAAACCCTCCTTGTTAGCGATCTTGCTAATTGTGGTTGTTTGTTTTCGGTTTTTGTTTTGGTTTTCTGCACTGCTCTGTTGCTTTATTTCTTCCGCTGTGCTACTGATAAGATTGAGTGCAGAAATCTTGATAAGTGCCAACAATAAAAGAGATTGGATATATTCACCCCCCCCCTCTCTAGCCATCCGTTTCCAACAAGTATGCGTAGCAGAAATGAAAGAAACAAGGACATCAA